>VBSM01002608.1:145974445-145991865 GCA_008086735.1 Cheirogaleus medius
AGGTTGGTTAGGATTGGTGAAGTGGAGAAGAGAGACACTGTTACAAAATATTCATATTTATCTGGTTTCTAACATGAAACCTTCACATTTTGTGGTATATGAATTAAAAGATAGATCTTTTGTAAGATATAGACATTAGTACAATAAGTCTTCACTTAATGTTGTCAGTAGGTTTTTGGAAACTGTAACTTTAAGCAAAATGATACACAGCAGGTCCACAAAGAATGTTCCCTTCAATGTTGTTTTGTTGCAACATTGATGAGAAAAAAAATGTATTTCGTTATATGTTGTTTTACTTAAAGTCACAGTTTCCGAGAAACTATCAACAATGTTAAGTGAGGATGTATTGTATAATATTATTTTGGAGTTTAGTAGGATCTCAAAAGACCCTCTCCCACCAGGTAGACAGTTGTATCTTTTAGAGAGAAGGAGACTAAGCCTCACAGAGGCTGTGTAACTATCAGGGTCCCACCAAATCCTCTCCTTCCATTTGCCATTAAATTCTTCGTCTGGCTGCAGAAAGCAGAAAAGATTTCCTTTCTCAGAAGTCAACATCTTTAGACTACATTGACCCTATAAATAGAATTCAGAAAGCAACGCTTAGACCCAACTTTTCATGTTCATAGCCACCACCACAGTCTTCCAGCCATGTGACAAGAAGAATTTGCAGTAGGACTTAAAAACAGAAATGCATTATAACAGCCTTTCTATGTCCTTCCTACCCGCACCCCCACTGGGTGCCTGCACGGTGACGAGTGGCCACACTCGGCAATCCCTGTGTCTCCAGAGGTGCCCCTGGCCACGTCTGCTGGAACTACTCGTTCTTCTCCATCTGACCCCAGGCGTCCCGCTCTCCCTAACTCCCAAGAGGACCCAGTTTCTGATCAGAGTTCCCTCTAGGAGACAAGACCCCAGCTCATCCCTAAAAGCTCCTGGATCTGGTATAAATTCAACCATGGGAGAAAACAAAATTCAGTTAGAGACAACATGAAGGGCAAACTTGAAAGGGAGCAGAAGTCATAATATGTGTGTGAGATTGGACCAACTACAGAGTCATTTCCTCCCTGCCGCCTCCCCTTCTCGGAGAACCTTACCTTGTCCACTGCCCCTAAGGGGCAACTGTGTGACCCATGCCCTTGGCCACCGATGATTGAAGCGGGAGTGGACGCATGACCCACCTTAAGCAGGCAGTCCTCTCTATCTTGAACTTGGAGTTGGGACAGCGAGAGCCTGAGGCTATCGTTGTCAGTGGGCGCTGGACTCACCAGATCCTGTGGTTTCAGGGACCCAGGCTGGCAGCCACTTAAGGTCATGCGCAGACAGAGGAAGCTGGACTGGAGGGAGGAGATAGAGCAGATGCTCAGAGACAAAGGCAACTGAGAGAAAAGGAACAGGATGAGCCACTGCCAGGGACGCTAGCTCCTTAGAGCCCAGGTGTGACTCCTCAGTGTACAAGTCATCCCCATTTACTTAGCCTGAGTGCATATCTAGACCTGGCAACCGAATGCTCCCCCACCGTGAAATGAAATGGGGGTGGAGGGCAGAGAGTAAGGGAGCCTGGAGGACTTTGCCAGAGAAAGTAAATCTCAGAGTCTCAGTGTACGCACGTGATCCACACATTCCAAATTTAATGAGACAGCCCTGTTTCAAATGTGTCAGCTTGCTTAAATTTCTATTTAGACAAATGTGGTGTAGCTGTTTAAAGATACCATCTCAGCATCGTCGAGGCCTTCCTAAGTAAGACACAAACCTGGAAACCATAAAGAAAAGAAAAGATTGACAGATTAGACTACCCTCTCCCGAATTTGCCTTTGATGAAAGACACCATGAACAAAATTAAAGGTGAAGGGACAGCTTGGGATCTAGAGGACAGCTGGAGACTCCTCTGCACACCACAGACTCCCTCCTGCTGCAGCTTGGGCCGCTAGACGGGGCCCTGCCCTGGCTTCATGGCTGCCGTGACAACCGAGAGTGTCAAAACTGTTGGCAGCAAGACCGTGACCTCTCGCTGTCCCACAATGAGGAAATGAAAGGGAAGAAAGAGGAAATGGGATGGAATGAAAAATGGATGAGAACAACAGAGAGGGAGCAAGAAACACTGAGAAAGAAGAAAGAAAGGAACTGTTTCTCTCTCCCTTGCTCCTGGGACCTCTCGTTTGCGATGCCCCAGTGATGCACTAAATCATCAAAGCTGTTGCAGTCTTATTCACGGAACCAACATGAAACAAACAGCCATAACAGTGGCTCGGAATTCAAGCCCACGCCATCTGAACCCAAGTCTGAGCTTGGACAAATTAAATCCATGAATTATCCAAAAGGCTTCCAAGTAGATTTTTTAGGTCTAACATTTCCTTCCCCTTCTTCTCATTTCCTTTTCCCCTAAACAAAATTCCCTTTATTCTTACCACCCACTAGAGTGGAGAATTAAAATTAGGTCCTTTTAGCTTGCCAAATGATAAACAGCTCTCTCGAACTAAGCCACATCTCATCTAGGGAGAGGGCAATAAAAATAGTGATTTATGTGGTCAAGAGTACAGTGAGACATTTTTATAGCATCGCAAATCGTTTTCCAAATTGCAGAGCAGCTTTATTTCTTTCTGTAGATCTTGATTTCTCAGCCCATAATTTGAAAATAATAACAGCTGCCCTCTTCCCACTTCTGGAGTGAATTCGTTAGAACATGAGGGTCTATATATAAAAGCATTTTGAATCTTATAGAAAGGAGTCAAATGATGAAATCATTCCATTTTTCATCCCATATGATGAGAAATCATATGGGGACCTTACATAATGAGAAGACTGGGCATATTGCAGTGTTTTTGGGGAAAAGATGTGGCCCAGAAGATGCTTGACTCCATGCAGTACCGAGCTGCTTAGGCAGGACTCAAGTATACACAGAGGACTGTGATTTTGAATATATCTTTAATAACTCTAAAGTAACTACTGGAAGCACTTATGGGGTGGGCTGGTAAGAGAAATGAGATATACATTTACACCTTACTCCTCCTATCAGTTTCAAAAACAAATCTGCTTGAGTTTGGTTTTCATCACGGTCCCTTCCCGGTTTCAGCCTGAGTCTTGGCACTGCAAGATCTCTGTTCCAACTTTAGCCATAGGTGTATATTAGATCTATTCCCAACATACCTCCAGGCACATTTTTTTCTAACCAAGCCAGGGGCATGGGGTGCTGAGATTTGACTACCCCGATCACAGGCAGCACTGTGCAGTGTTGCTAACACAGGCCCCATAGGGGGTCTGCCCCTGCATGAATCCCAGAGCCCCTCTCTGACCGGGCATATCTCCCCATCTGTAATGTGCGTGGCACTAATATACCTGCTCACAGGGCTCTTGGGACAGTTAAATGAGGCAGGGCCCATAAAGCACTTAGCACATTGCCTGGTACAATAAACAGCAACTCTTAATTTTTATAGGCACATGGTGAGAAACACGGTGAAGGCAAGCAGGGTAAAATGTTTGCTCAGTGGTTCTTCTGCAGATGGCGTTCAATGCTCTCCTGCAGGATATTTCTCTTTTAAGTTGCAGCCAAACAAATAGAATGATTACTATGGTTATACAATTTGCATGGCTGAATGAATATACCTTTGAGAGTTTTATCATAGTTCCATTGTTAGAAAAAAATCCTTTTTTTCCCTCTTCTGGGATTTCAGGGCATTACATTAGGAAATAGACATTAAATTGATATGGGACAGGGGCCACAGCATATATCTTCTAAAACCTGTATCCACACTCCTACATTATACTTATTTGCCCATATCCTTAAACTTGAGGCCAATGGTAAGATCCTACATCTCAGGGTTCCCAAGAAAAGCACATAGACATTAAGGGTGTGTTGAACATTGTCTGTGGGTGGGTGTTGAGCCAAGGGCTTTCCATGCATTATCTTATTCAATCCTCAACCTTATGAAGTAAGTACTATCATTAGCCCCATTTTACAGATGTGGAAACTGAGCCTTAGAGAAGTAAATAATTGCCATAAATCACGTATCTAGGAAATGAGGTCATCGAAATTTGAACCAAAGTCATCTGGATCCAGGGCCCATGTTTTAGCAACTTGCTGAGGCTTTGATGCCTCAGAGTGTGACAACGTGGACTAGGCTGCCTGGACTAGGCTTGGACTCTGGGCTGTCCTGCAGTTGATAGGGTCATGTGAGGCCACTGGCAGCAGGTGCCAAGTTACCAGGTATGATATCAGCTCTGAGTCTGAAGCTGGTAAGAAAATCAATAACACATTGATCTATCCGTTGGAATGTGCATGTCTAGAATAGATCTAGATATTTAAAAACACGCAATGCCTAAATTTTAAACAAACTCTACATGCAGAGAAAATGCGCATGCATTTCTTTAAATGGGAACATAAGTTTGCTAATTCATTTCTTCTTCTTGACAAAATGGTTAAGATTTGCTTGGAACTGCCTTTTATCATAAAAGAGAAATTATTAACATTAATCTTTTCATTCACTGCCTACTCTGTTTCTTCTTTTGTTCTGTATTCTCATCTGTCCTCTGTCTTTGCCTCTCCTCTCCCTCTACTCCTTCAAAAAAATTTAAGCAACTTATTTAAACATTAAATCAAATGTTCTTCCCTTGGACAGTGATCACTTCCTCCCCTCCATGACTGGCTAAGCCTGTTACTCTTGGGCAACAATTTTGCCAGAGATGTTGGAGAAAAGGGGGTGGGGGTGGAATTTCCTCTTAGAAATCCAGCCTGTGTGATATTTACCATCTCATGTTGTTTTATAAGGTCCTGTTGTCCCTCCAGAATAGAGATCTACACAGCCAGCATTTATTGAGCACTTGCTTGCTCAAGGTCACTAGTATGTGGCAGATTTACCCAGGTCTGTCTGACTCCAGAGCCTGTGCTCTTAACACTGTACTCTACTGTTTTTCTAGCCAAGGTCAGGCTCTTTATGTTCCTCTAAGATAACTTTCCCTAGGAGGGTGACAGTCACATAGAGACGCTAGATACTACCTGCTATGGCTCTTGGAAATGGCACCAGACTATGGCTGGGCCTTCTGTTCCTAGGGCAAAGAAGAGTGAGTGTGACAATGAAAAGTTCCATTTGTATAGGCTGGAGGAACAGAAATCTCCAAAATTCAGGGAGGAGAGTGTGGTCAGGTATATGGTATCTGATCATAGTATGTTAGAGCTGAGCTAGACTTTAAAGATGATCACTCACCCCTTTATTCACAGCTGAGGAAGTCGAGGATCTGAGAAGTGAATTGAATGAGGCCACACAGCCTTTTAGAAGCGGAGCAAAGACCTAATTTTTTGGATTCAGAATAAACTGCTTTTTCTAGTCCACCTTCACTCTGCTTGGGGTTCTCTTGTGTTTAAGAAGTCTCAAAGATCAGAAAATTGAATTGCTTTTAGCAATATAATTTCACTTTGTACAGTTCTGTTAAGAGTAATTATAATAATAATGCCAGCAGATCTTGCAAATCCATGGGTTCCAAAATGTTTCTGCCCTTTGCTAAGCCAATATATAGAATTCCAAGGCCATATTTATATCACATAAAATTTCCAAAGAGCTGGGAAATTTCCTATAAAAACTGAGTTGAGTAATGATTGCCAAGTTGGAAAACTCAGGGGTTCCTGGCAACTCCCACTGTCCTTGGGCTCTAGGAAATGCAAACTCCTCAGCAAACCCCTCCTGACTTCCCTCCTCCACCAGTGGCCATGACCCAGGTCCAACTGACCCTTTCTGATGTTCTTGTCTCCCTGGTTTACCTTTTTCAAGAACCTGCAATCTCTCCTCAAACCCTCATCAGCTGAAGAGGCCTCTAGATGATAACTTCCTGGAATGAAGCCTCCACATTTCTCTCATATGAGGAGATTGGGACTAGAACTCAGGGGAACTCACTTCTGGTCCTGGTTCAAACACAAATCAGCCCTTTAAATTCCCTCAGTTTCCTCATGGATAAAATATGACCAATAATTCCCACCTATTTATCCTGCAGGGTTGTTCTGAAGATTCTGAAAGTTAGAAATTCACAGAATCATGGAGAAAAACTAGGCCTGGTGAGTCTAGCCCCTCATGTTAGAGTTGAAGCCCCACTCTTTGGGGCTTCTTGAATTGGCCAGTGTCCCTTTCCAGATGTAGTTTCCAGATCTGGACACTATATTTCCAAGTGCTCTGACCAGCACAGAGTTCAGAAGAACTATGACTCATGACACACATCCTGTGAATCCAAGAATTTTTGATTGTTCATATTATCTTTAGGAAGTGCTAAGGGTGTATTAATGGGATGTGTGTGTGTGTGCGTGATGTAAAAAGACATTTGGTTAAAATTTTTGTAAATTGTCTGCTCTTTGTGATTAAACCAAATGCGTTGTAGTGTTTCTGGTGATAAAAGTTCAAGCCAAACAAAGATAAATCCTCACCTTGAATTACCTTGCTCCCCCCACCCCAAAAACTCTTAGGAATTAACAGATTGCAATCTTATTCATATCAAACTCAACATGTAAGAATGGACAGAATTTTTTTTTCAAAAAACAGCCCAGGATGTTTCACACTGTCAGGAGTGGTTCTTTATGATGTTTCTGAAAATAGTGGGAAGGGAAATATGAACACCTGGATGTGAACACAGCTGTTTCTAATTATGGGGGGCTGTTTGTCTTCAAAGCAGAGCGAACACTGGGGTGCTCTTGGGAGTGCACATTTTTCACCATACTTGCTCAGGATCCGGCAGCCACCCACTTGCACCTGTCTGAAACATGGGGGGCAAGCTGCCTCCTTTTAGCTTCTGACCTGCATAACTTTGGTCCTTATATTCCTTCAGGCTTTTGGCTGTTTTCTTTGGGGTTTTGCTTTGAAGCTGAAAATATGAATTTTTGGGTTATGCTGTTTCCTGGGTACTTTCCGTATGTGCGGGAGACAGAACAGGGGCCAGAAGGTCAACGGAAGAGAAAGTGCTTCTCATCTTTGACAGCTGGGACGAGTGTGGGAGAACTTGGCCAGATTTGGGTGGTCAAGAGACCCAGGAGTGATTCCAGAAAAATCAGAGTGGATGGGAGTCATTCTGTTTTCTACTCCTAAGATAATCTATAGAAGGCATCATGCTGAGTATTTATAAACTGGTAATTTCACTCTTTAATATTTTCAAATAATTTTTCTTGACCTAACATCTCTTCATTTAACCAATATTTATTAGGCACTGAATATGTGCCAGGAACTTTAAACTTTGGAAAAACTATTCTCCTAAGTGTTGTCTTAAAAAGAATCCGTAGTTTTCTGTTCTCTACATGATACAGTGGCCACTCTTCAAGGACAGTTAAGGGCAGAAACTTTAGAAATCTTCTAAATGGGTTTCTTGGCCTAGCATTCCATAGGCCCAGAGGGGACAAGACTGAAGAGGCTGTTGCCATGACCTACCAACTCTATTTCCAGAAATCCCTCATGGAACTCTGTGGTACCCATAGCTATGTCTGAAAATCAGTATTCTTAGCAAAAAGAAAATTATTTAATTTTAAAAATATTTTTTAAACACATTTTTTCTGATTATAATGTTCTCACCAAAGAAATCCGGAAAACAGAGATAAACACAATGTAAGAAATTAAAATCATGTATAATTCCACTACACAGAGATAACTATTGATAAAATGTTGGTGTATACATCTCTTCATCTAGATCTGGTTTTTTTTTTTTTACAATAGTTTTATAGCCTATTTTTTATGTAACAATATATTGTGAGCATTTCTTAGTAGCTATGCGGAATTCCATTATATGTATATACCATTGTTGATTTAACTAATTGCATATTATTGGACTTTTAGGTTGTTCCCATTTTTCACAACACACACACACACACACACACACAGGGATAAAAATTCTTGTCTTTAACTCTTTATTTCCATTCATTGTTTCCTTATAATAAACCCCAGATGTAGACTTTCTGGGTAAAAAGATAAGGTAAAATTTAAACCCTTTGAAATGCATATAGGGAAGCCCAGGATTCTGAGTCATAAGGTCTTTGACCCAAGTTCCAACCCAACTGTGTGACCTTGAGCCTGGTTACTCTACCTGTTGAATGGGGAACATGACCATACACCCCACTGCGTTTGGACAGCTGATCCGGAAGGCATGGGTAAGCTTTTGAAAGACAAGTGGTGCTCCTCTGCCCGGCAGCCATGCTTCACTTATTCTTCCAACAAACCCTGATTTTTTCAGGTTTTCACTCCTTCCTCATTGCATTCCTTGTACCTGCAGCGTAGGCCTAAATCACCTAAGCATAATCTCATCACCTTGCCAATGACAGGTTCAGAAATAGGCATCTGAACCAATTTGGTTTAATGAGATTTACGGGCAAGTTTGCTGGGGCTTCTGGAAAATTCCCCATCCTTAAGAAAGGGCCATAGGAAGAGAGAATCTCTCTCTGTGGGGACATTGTCATTTGGGAAGATCAAGCTCGGCCATATACTGCAGGAGTCATGCTAAACTGAACCTCCAGCCTGAGGATGAAACTGAATCCAGACAAGACAGAGCCGAGAATCACATGGAAATGGAACTGTAGCCACTGGATTAGTCAGCCTTGAAGCTGGCCTGCCTCTAAACACCCGATTCTGATGGCATATACTCTTGGAATCAGTTAACTTTAATTTAAAACTCCAGTTCTGATCATGTTTTTCATTTTCTTTTCTAATTATAGGAAATGTTTTTTAGTTTCTTATAGGCTTTCCTTCCAACTTCTTGTATCCTCCTATTTCTCAATTTCCAAGAAAAAGAAAAGACACCTCAGGGGATATTTGGATGAAAAGGACGGTGCTGGTGCTAACAATTCAGAAGTGACTTATTGGAATCTGCAGAACCACAGGAGCCCAACCCAGCCCTTTCACCCTGGTCATAAAATCACAAGATTTTTCGAGTTGGAAGGATGCTTGGTGCTCAAAAGTCCTGCTCCCATTTTGTAGATGAGGAAATTGAGGTTCGGAGAAATATACTGATTTCCTACAAAGCCCATGACAGCTGGGTACTCTCCTCCGGCAGCTGCTTTAGAAGACTTACGTGGCACCCCAGTTTGATTCCTGTCATGTTTAAGGGGGGAGATTTAAACAAAGACATACCATAATTTGTTCTTTGAACCCTTTGTTTCCTGGAAAGCAAAGCTCTCCATTTGAAGCAAGAACTCAAAGAGCAGCGCTCCTGTCCACCACAGTGGAAGTCCAGCCTCCATTTAGTCCTCCCTAGTGAATCTTTCTAGACGTCCCTGGGGAGAGGCCTCGCGAATAATCCAGACTTCTCCCTGCAGTGCCGCTGTGCTTGGTCTACATCCCTTGCTGCCTTCTTCTCCTTTGTCTGCTATTTCTCTGTATTCCCGGCTCATAATCCATGCCCCTGCCAAACATCCTCTCCGCTCAACCCATGGGTCATTGTCCATGTTCCTTCTGACTGTCCCTGGATTGCTACCTACACATGTTCTTCTCCCTCTCCAGCCAATAAGAGAGCTCTTGTTTTCCACAGCCACCGAATCTGAGCCAAGGAGAGCGGGGCCTCCAGCAGGGAACTTTTTGCACTCTTGCCCAGCATGCTCCTCCCTGGAGGGCATGTGCCCTGGGGGGAAATGGGTTTGACCAGCGATGGTCTCACCCAGTGCCACGCTCACTGTGTATGGGACCACATCTCCCTCCAACATCCAGCCCTGGCTCCCGGTCCACTCTGCTCAGTGGCATCTTCACACGTGGTGTTTCTCAGAGACCTCACTTCCAAATTAGGGGGTGGAACTAGAGCAGAAATGCTTCATTCATGATGAACTTTTAAAATTGTATTCAAGGTTTTGTGTAAAAGAGCATTTTATGGGACAAAAGCCTCTAATTTTTATCAGACTGTCAGAGGAGTCTGTGATCCTACAATGGTTAAGAACCCCTGGTCTCTAGCTGATCTCTAAACTACCTAGTCTTTAAAACTCTTTGAGTTCCAATGTGACTCATGATACGGTTTTGTGGCAAATTTGCCAAAAGCAGAAGCATTGGGTCACTCTCCCAAACTACTTTTATTATATCCTTGTAAGTGAGTACTATAGTGTATGCAAGAATTTTAGCCTTATTAGTACAGGAGATGTTACATTGTTTTAAGAGAATACAAATCAGCAAGACATCAGTGCTATACCCACAAGACTGTTTATTCTAACCAACCTCAAGTACTGTAAGTACTGGGAGATCTTTCTTTTCAAAGCAGCAAGACCTTGGAAACTATACTGACTGGAAGGATGGTGTGGGGGAGGGGGGAGAGGAAGGGTGCTGAGAGCTCCTGTCTCCCCTTGCAAGTTGCTCTTTCGGTTCAAGGAGTGGGAGGTACCAGGTGGGCGCCACTCCCTTCTCCTCTGTGTGGCCTGTAGTTCCACAATTGGCCCCTAGACGGCGATCTTGCGTCGGTAAGGGGCATGGTCGCCGAGCTAAGTGGGAGCCCGAGTGAATGCTGGGTGGCTGAAACCGCCCATTGGTCAAGCAAGTGGTAAGAGGTGATTTTTCACCACTGTTGGAAGACAGAATTGGAGAAGTAACACAAAAACGTTCCTACATTACTTACAATGAAATTTGGAAACACTTAGCATTAGTCTAGTCACTGAAAACATGATATGTAAGTATGATGTTTAGAGGAACCTATTTTTTCAAAAAAATGTTAATTGTGGTAAAATACACATAAAATTTGCCATTTTACAAGTGTACCTTTTTTTTTAAAGGGTACAGTTCGGTAGTGTTAAGCAACCAATCTCCAGAACTCTCTTCATCTTGCAGAACTGAAACTCTGTACCCATTAACAAGTCCTCATTCCCTCCTTCCTCAGCCCCTGGCGACCACCATTCTACTCGCTGTCTCTGTGAATTTGACTCCTGTAGGTACCTCATGTAAGTGGAAAAAAGTATTTGTCTTTTTGCGTCTGGCTTATTCTATATACTATAATATTTTCAAGAAGGATCTGTCAATTTTTATCTCAATATAACTTTTTTAATTTGTAAAGAAAAACTGGTAATTAATTTTTAAAAATCTGGCTGGACTTTTGTCTCATACACACAGCTTCACAGGCAAATGTTCTTGTTCAAACTACTAAAAGTCAAAACCTCCATGCACAACGCCTACCAGGAGGGCTTCTAAAGGCTCTATTAAGCATGCTAAGCCACAACGCTGTACCAATTGATTCAGAAGGGTGCCCAGGCCAGGAGGCAGAGTTTGTCAGCAGGGGACAGCCAGCATCCCTCTTCTGCAGGACCTTGTAGCAGACCACAGAGCCATCCACACGGTGGACAGAAGCTATTCTCTTTGGCCCCCAGGTGATGACTCAGATGTGAAGACACGAGACTCATATCAGTGTGAAAGCCACCTCATATTGGACGCCCCATGCTTCACAGCAGCTAATATCTTTTGGAGGAATTCCATGGGCATACGTTTCGTGGTCCCCACAGGGTCATGCCAATTACAAGGGTCACTGCACGTAGGTAAACTCAAAATATCTGACTTCCTATCTGGTATTTATAGCTGTCCCAATCTAGAGAGGACTTACCAGACAGGGCCCATTTTTACTTTCCTTTTTCAGGTTTCCAGGGGAACAGAGCTAGGAAGATAGCCAAAAATCAAATGCTTATGCAAAAGTGGAAAGAGTTTTGTTAATCCTTTATTCACAGCCCTTCACGTGGTTAGATTACAATGTCTGACAAAGCGTCTGGTTGAATAGAAAGAAGTCAGAATGGCAAACCGATAGGAAGAACTAAATTACACAATGAAATTTGTCATCTCTTATTTGTTACAGTTGCTTTGGTTTTCAAAATCGATGTGACTTTGCACAATGCCTGGCTACTCTTAGAGAAATGTTTCCATTTCAAAACTTCATGAGCAAATAAATTATATTTGGGGGCGAATTTAAATACAGTTGGAGGAGAGCTTCTCTCTAAAGTAATTTCCATAGAAAATACAAAATGCAGGTTAAGAGAGCAGGAAGCCAGTTAAGAAAGTTGACAGCCAGAGTGGGTGGTGATTCAAGAAAAAGGTGTAAGATATGGTTTGGGGGAGCCCCTTACCATACCCCTTACCTCTTGGCTCTCCCTACACCTTCTGCTGAAGTCTGAGATTCTTTAACTAAAGGATAAATCCGTTCATTCCACAATGACATGTAGGATTTAAGATGCAAATGCCTTAAGAGAGACTTATTCACATGCTAGGTTATAGAAGTCTGATAATGCAGAATCACAAATGTTAAAGCTGAGAGAAATCACAGAACTCAACTAGCAAGCTCTTCATCTTATAATGAAGAAACTGGGTCCCAAAGAGAGTAAGCAGTGTCCCCCAAGTCACATACAGAGTGATAGTAATGGAGCTACAGTTAGAACCTCAGATGCCTGGCAAAAGAGAAGGAAGAGGAAACATGAGGAAAGGGAAGAAGGGGTGGTGATCTATGAAGAAGGCATCTGGGTATGAAAGGAGAGGTGAGAAGGCATTTCCTTTCAGCAGTGGCTGTTTCCATTGTTGCAAATTAGCAATTCTTTGTGATACAAGGTGGGGACTCCATGGAGGTAGAAAGGGAATTCGAGCCAGCAATTTGTTAACTCTGATCTTGCTAAAAGGGAATCTCTTTTTATCTTCAAAAGAGACAGTAATTTGCTGCATCCGTCTTTCTGCAGGGGAAACAAAAGAACTGTGACTTCCCAGGACACAGAGGCCCTGGGTTGGGACTTCACCCACCTGTCCCCACTCACAGGTCTTTTGTAAGGTCAGCATTTGTAGTGGAAATGGCCTAGATGTATCATGCTCATAGCTTTCTCTTCGATTGAAGAGAGGGGTCACCTTCTATATAGTATGTATTTAACATACATAAAGACGTTTCTGGATCTTCATTTATGTCAGGGAGGCCACAATGAGGAGAAACTTGAAAGGAGATTTCAAAGCCTTTGTCAGACTAGGAACAATAGAAGATGACAAGAAGACACGTGAGGAATAGCTGGTCCATGTTCGAGGGAAGAGCCGGTTTGAGAGAAGGGAGAAAAAAGTCTGGCCTGATCCATGGAAGGTCCTATGTGAACAGGGAAACCGGGAGAAGCTTCCCGTTGGACTGAACTCAAGAGCAGAGTCTGGTGGAAGCAGGCGAAAGGACCTCCCTTCTCCAGCTGAAGGAACTCAGAGTGGGAACGCCAGTCCCTACCGGGGGAAGAGCTAAGAGCGAGAAATCAGAGGCAGCATGCTCTGTCACAAAGGGCTGGCATGGATGAACCCACAGCTGCGCAAGTCACAATGGAGCCCCCACCCAGAGCAGCCTCACATGCGCGGGAAAGCCTGTGGGGACAGGGGGTTTTCTTCTCCGTAACCGCAGTCCCTGGAGGTACTAAGCGTAGCTGAACAAACACGGCCTGCCGGGAAGGCCTCCCTGCTGAGGAACCAGTTTCCCCCCCAACTTGTCTGGAGCATTCTTAATTTCTGACTCACGGCCAACCAATAAACCCTAATTTTTGTTTCAGAAAATGAGCTTTTTCTAGGAATGTGACGAGCTAGGGAGAGTCATAGGGAGGACCCACAGGGTCTCCGGAGGTGACAACAGAGGTGACCTTTGAACAAACAGGGATGTCTTGCTCTGTGTGTGTTCTTGCACCCCCAGGATCCTCTCTTAGGACCCAGTTACCTTTTTGTTTTTATCTTAGTTTGGTGACATCTGGCAACATTTAGTCTCCAAGCTAATGCTCAAAAGCACTAAGGTGACCTGGCATCACTAAATCGTCACCAGCTGTGTCTAGCTTTAAAAATCTGTGCTTAATATCAGAGCTGTTTCTTTTTAACCAAGCACAGCTTATTAATCATGTACAGGTACGTGGTGACGGTTAGAGTTACGCTCCCACAGACAATGCCCTGGCAGCTCCGGGTGTGCAGGCATCTGCAGAGAGAATAACAATAGAACGGGAGAGGAAACACAAACCTTTGCCTAACACGCTGTTCTGTTTAAACTGTCTTTTAAGCTGCATAGAGAATAAAAAGGATGACACCATCCTTTGAGGAAAGGAAGCAGCTAGTGTCAGAAGAAATCCAAGCCTCGGACAGGGAAGAGGGAGGCATAAAGTGACAGGACCAGGCAGTCTGTCCCAGTTTCCTCCCTCACTTGGGTGCTTGTGGGTGCTTGCCTGGCAGGGTCTCTCCTCTCTCATGTCTTTGGAGCTTGTCAATTTTCAGGTTCGGCTCTCTGGAGGTGGTGTCTTCTTTAAAACCTACAAAATGGTGGCACCACCTGGGAGCCTTCCTACCAAACAAAGGCCATATGGCCAGAGCTGGAGTCCAGCAAACCATGGTGCTCTGCCCACACTAGCCCAGAAGGTGACAGTGGAGAACAAAGGCAGGGTCCTGGTGACCCTATCCTAGCTGAGCTGGAGGGACCACCTGCTGGAATCCTTTGGGAGAAAGCTGGGGATGCAATACCAGGAAATTGTCTTTGCAGAAATGTGGTCTGAGGTTACACAAGATTCGAGAGCTCAGCAGGGGCAAAAAGGTTCCTGGCTGGGAAGGGAGGACCCCAGAGCTTTGGAGTACACACATTTACATGCATACACACACACACACACACACACACACACAGAGCACATATTTCTACTACGTATGTGTGTAGACGTACAGGCAGTCCCCAGCTTATGATGGTTTGACTTATGGTTTTCCAACTTTACAATGGTGTGAAAGCAATACATGTTCAGTAGAAACTGCACTTTGAGGACCCATACAAGCATTTTGTTTTTCACTTTCAGTACAATATTCAACAAATTACATGAGCTGTTCAACACTTTATTATAAAATAGACTCTGTGTTAGGTGATTTTGCCCAACTGTAGGCTAATGTAAGTGTTCCGAGCATGTTTAAGGTGGGCTAGACTGAGCTGTGATGTTCAGTAGGTTAGGTGTATTAAATGCATTTTCGACTTGTGGTATTTTCATCTTACAATAAATTTATCAGGATATAACCTGTTGTAAGTTGAGGAGCATTTGCACATTTGTGGAGAACTAATCATAATCATGGAACCAGCTCATCTAATCAAACTTTTCTAATGTTTTACTTCTTAGATTATAGTCGAAAAACAATTAATGTAGAAAAAAATCAGAAAATACATAAAAGTACAAAGAAAAAAAATAATGCCATCATGGAGAGAAACATTTAGCATTTTCCATCTGGAACTCTGGTCTTTATACTTAAGGACTCTTTATTTTGTTTTTCAACATTAAAATCCACTCAGTATCCTGTTTTATTTGTGTTAACTATGTCCTGTTAACCTATTTTAAGTTTAGGATGTACTGTGAACATTTCTCCATGTTCCCATGACTTTTAATGTCGGTATAGTATTCCACAGCCAGATGTACCCGACCAGACACTTTAACTACAATCAAGATAAACATATTGACTTATAACCTTGGCTCAAGGCATAAGTAAAAATGACTGGATCTCTAACTGGGCCCTATAACCCCTAAAGTCCCACAACACCAGTACAGTGTTTCCCTGAGCAGAACAGGGCTGCCTGTGTTCTGTCTTTCCTGTGGGTGTTTCTGTGAAGAGAGGTCATTTTCTTCTCTCCTTCTCTCCTGGGGTTGGATTTGTTTTCTCTCTCTGTGTGTCTGTTCACTTGGGGTTTATTGTTTGCCCGGAACCCTGTGTCTGTTGTTTCATCATTCCTGAGTGGTTCAGAGCATCCTACTACAGAGGAGGGGTAGGGTGAGCTTCAGCACTTAGGGAAATACAGAGCTCTCCTCTGGGGAGCTGCAGGAGACCCTGCGTCTGGAAGGCAGGCTGGGCTCGTCCTGAGCTGGTGGCAAAGGGAAGCTGCTGAGGACAGGGCCTGTGGTGTGGGTGAGGAGCCTTCACTTGCTCCTTCTATCTGCTCCCATTTAAAACCATGTGTGCCGTGGGGAGGTAATTTGCTTAGCCCTTCAACTTGTATGACCACACACATTCTCTAAAAAGATGTTTACTAGCTTCATAGGAAAAAAAAATTCTCCTCAGAAAAGTTCAAGAAAATATTCTTGGTTTTCTCTGTGTTTTTCATCTGACTCTCCATAAGAAAAGTATCTGTGGCCTCTCTAAACCATGCCTCGGATTATCACTTGGGCTCGTGCTTTCCCCCTTTCCCTTACACCTCCTTGTGGCTGCTGCAAAATGCTGTTGCCTGAGGAAGATTTTCTTTTTTTCCCTGCTTCCCCTCCCAGGATAATGCATGGGCCCATGTCTCAGGGGAGAAGAGGAGAGGAGGAGATGGCTGACCGGAGGGTCCAGCTCATTCAGAGGCTGTGGGGAGCAAGTGCCAGCCCCGGGCGAGGGGAGGCCCCACTCCCGGCAGGGCTGACCAAGGATTGTACACACACTGGGCAGAAAAGCATGGGACCTTTCTCTTTAGAATTCCACCCCACTTTTTCTTCTTATATGAATATTTCCCCTGTGTCAGTGACCCAGGAATAAAGCTAGAGAGAAAGAGAAAATGTGAAGGCTCAGGCCTCAGGGAGGTGAGGACAGGACAGGACAGGGACAAATAACAGATAATAATGAATAACACCACATTAAGAGGCCTTTACAGTTCACAACGCAATTTCATATCCATGACCTCATTAGCTCCTCACAGCCACCTGTGGGAAAGTACACCACAGACATGATGGTCCCCACCTCAAAGTCTGTTTCCAGGGAACCCTACCATAGTAGCCAGCTGAAGCCGCCATAACAAAGTACTATAGACTGGGTGGCTTAAATGACAGAAATTTATTTTCTCACAATTCTGGAGGCTAGAAGTCATGATGTTTTCTGAGGCCTCCCTCCTGGGCTTGTGAGAGCCGTCTTCTCCCCGTGTCCTCACGTGGTCTTCCTTCTGTGCGTATCTTCGTTCTTACTCCTCCTCTTATGAGGATACTAGTCACATTGGATTAGGGCCCTCCCTAATAACCTCATTTTAACTTCATTACCTCTTTAAAGGCCCTATCTCCAAATAGAGTTACACTGTGACATACTGGGGTTAGGACTTCAACATATGAATTTGGAGGGAACACAATATTCATCCATAACACCTACCTAACATAAGGTTAAGAGATTGAGTGATGTGCCCAAAATAAAGCAATGCCCCTTATTTGTTTAACCACTTGTAAAATATCTTGCAGCCCCAGGGCTCTTCCCGCTCCTCTGCCATCTGTGCTCATCAGTAGCAACCTTATGAAATGGACTGAGCAGGTAGCACTGCCAGGAAATCAAGAATTAGGACCCAGATGTCTTGTAGTTTCTGTGCCCTGTTCACTACTCCACATGATCTACCACAGCTGGGAATCGAACCCATTTTACTCTGCTAAATTGTTGCCAGCACTCACAAACACAAACTACAGTGCACAATTTAGTAATCTTATTAACTGATGCTATTAATGACCACAAAATGACAAAATTAAGGACAAAAAAAATCACCTAAAGTATACTTTT
>VBSM01002608.1:145991965-146021131 GCA_008086735.1 Cheirogaleus medius
TTCTTTTGGGTATATGCCCAGTAATGGGATTGCTGGATCAAATGGTAGATCTAAAAGCTTCTGCACAGCCAAAGAAACTATTAAGAGAGCAAACAGACAACCCACAGAATGGGAGAAAATTTTCGCAAGCTACACGTCCAACAAAGAGCTGATAACTAGAATCTATTTAGAACTCAGGAAAATCAGCAAAGAAAAATCAAACAAACCTATCAAAAAGTGGGCAAAGAACATGAACAGAAATTTTTCAAAAGAAGACAGAATAATGGCCAACAAACATATGAAAAAATGCTCAACATCTCTAATCATCAGGGAAATGCAAATCAAAACTGCAATGAGATATCACTTATCTCTGGTAAGAATGGCCTTTATCAAAAAGTCCCCAAACAATGAATGTTGGCGTGGATACGGAGAGATAGGAACACTCCTACACTGCTGGTGGGACTGCAAACTAGTTCAGCCTCTGTAGAGTATACTTTTGATGAAGCAATAGCACAGGGTACAAAAGAATACAGACTATTCTAGGTCTGGGTTTCTGGAATAAAGACTAGATTATAAAAACCCTAACTGATCAGAAAAGTACAGAGGTGTACAGTTCCAAGTGGGGAATATTTCATACAAAAGCTTCAAAGAATCTTTCATGTGCAATAATGTTGTTAAACAATAAATACACATTGTTGGAAGTTTGGTTTTTCTTATCTTGTGACAAATTCACATGAATGGAGAGTTAGTTGGAGTAGGTTGGGGAGAGGAAGAATCTGTGATTTCAAATTGAAAGTCGTTTTTGCCTTGGAAACAGTACGCTATAAACTTGTCTTCAGATTCTTACTCCACTCCTTATAATTGTGTCTTATGCAAGATCTTTAATTCCACTGGGCCTCATTTTTCTCATGTATAAAATGGGGGTAATAACTTTTACTATGTAGAGTTACTGTGAACATGAAACAGATATATATATTTTTTAATGTAAAGTACACGCACAGCGCTGGTGTATAGCCAGAACTCTGAAAGTGTTAGCTTCTGGCTTATGGGAGAGGAAACCACCTCTCCCAACCAATGCACTGCTACCATTGCCAGAAAAATGGGAGGAAAACCTTCAATGCCAGCCCAAAACCCACCCCCTTGTGCATAAGGGAGATGGATTCTCTCTTTCAACTCCAGGATTACTGACAGAGGCCTCAGCGTGACTGGACTCAGCTCTTCAATAAACCTGCTAGCTGATCTTTCAGGGTCCCCAGGATGCTAGAAACTCCAAAGGACTAATGGGTGCAACGAATAAGGGGGAGAATAAAAAAAATGAGAGAGAAAGAGAGAGAGAGAGAGAGAGAGAACCACACAGATGGACCTTTCTTTTTATTTTTTCAAATGCTTATTGTAGAATATTTCAACCAATGCAAACAGATACAGAGAAGAGGGTGAGAAGATTTTACATTTTGGTGAACATCCTTCCAGGCCTTTCTTTATGCTAAAATACATAATTGTAAATAATGTCTTAAAAAATGAGTTTTACTCTATGTGCTATCTGAAAACTTCATTCTTTTTCACTCAAAACTCATCATGGCTATCCACCCACATCAACAAATATAGACATACAGTCTTTAATAGCTGCAAAATATCCCATTGTATTATATTAATATCTTAGAATTTCATTTTCCAATCTCATATTGCTGAATATTTTGGTACTTTCCAATTATTTTCTATCAATTACAAATATTTTGTTAAACATCTTTGTATATACATCTTCTCCAACTTGTCCAACTGTCTTTAGGGTAAATTCCTAGAGTGGGATTGCTGGGTCAAAGGACACTGTCTCCAGCAGAGTGATAACAGTTTACATTTCCACCTCAAGTGTTGGGAAAATTCCCAACTCCAGCTGGCTCTCTTCAAATTCATGATGGTAAAACTCACATGGAAACTCAACACTGCAATCCTACCACACATCTCTACATAGTTTGCTTTCCTACTCTTCAAGATAAGCCTTCTAAATCTTTTCATTTCTCACTAACACTGCCACATCCCTTCCCCTCTTACATGCTCAGTTGATGTCCTGGTTTCATACTTAAAAAAAAAAAAAAAGAAACAAAAGCCACAGAGAGCAACACCTGTCCACCCCCAAATCGACACACACACACACACATACACACGCACAGAGTCCCAGGGCTCTTCCTGACCCTCTGCCATTCATGCTCATCGGTAACAACCTGATGAAATGGAGTGGGCAGATATCACTGCCAGGAAATCAAGAATTAGGACACACACTGGAACCCATTTTCTCTGTCTTCCTCCTTCACCGTGGCAGAGTCCACCTGGGCAGTCCTGGCCAACACCTTACTTAAGCCACGTTTGCCCAATGATTCACGTCCTTCTCTCCTTCTCAGGAATTGGCATGTCAAATCAATATCAAAACCTGACAAAGATAGCCCAGAAAGAAACACAGACATGGATCAATGTCGTATCACTCATCTACTCTTTCAATATATATTTATTGAACACCTACTACATGCCAGGCACTCAAGGAAGAGAAGGATGAACGAGATAGACTACTAGGTTTCTGTCCTGGAAGAACTTGTAATCTAATGGCAGAAACAGATGTAAACTAACCAAGAAGCAAGATAGGCAGATTGCAACAGGTACCAGGTAGAAAAGGGGGTGACTAGATAAGAGCGCAATGGGGTGGGAAGGGCTAGAGAGCAGTTTGTGAAGGGCAGGAGGGTACAGGCAGTGTGGGCCACAGGAAGGGGACTTTATTGCAATGCATTGGGAACACATTAAAGAGTTTCAAGCAACATGCTTGGAATTTCATTTTTAAAAGATCTCTTGAGTTAACCAGTGGAAATTGAATTTTATGGAAATACAAACAACTAGTTGGAGAATACTCTCGTTTTTTATATTAAAGTCATAGGAATGTATGTACTCCTTAAACACACACAAGGATGTACTCCTTAAAAAAATCCATCTCAAAGATACATACCATAGAGTGCACAAGTCCCACACTCAAAGCAGAGGTGAGTTAGTTACTTGTCAGGATCCCTTAGTGCTGTAATTGCATTTTCTTTTTCTTCTTCTTTTTTAATATTTGGCTTCATTAAAGTTTTTTTTTTAAGGGAAAGGAAAAACCAGATTTTTGCCTCTGAAAAAAAATTTTGGCATAGATTCTAAACAAACACACTAAAGCCATATTCTTTAATCTTCTTAGATTCATAAATGAGCTATTTCCTTACTTAAGTACAATTAGGACTGGCTTATTTTCTCAATTTTAAGTGAGTTTCTGAAACATATCACATGACACAGAGGATGAGTGGAAATTAGAAACTGTTGCTGCTCTTATGGTTCGTGAACTGTACCATCTTGCTTTTCCTCCGTAATTTGCTAATAATATCTGAAATCTAAGACCACCACCAGGAATGAACATATAATTCAATCAGAGTTAAAAGGATATTACCCAGCTCAGCACTGTAGGGGGTTGTTTACATCACGCACGTGGTGATGAATTAGGAAATCCTTTGTATATTTAAGATTGTCCTCTCAGAATATTTGGATATCCATGTAACAGTGACTTTAGGATAAAAATGAGATGGGGGGTGGGGATTGGTCTAGAATTGTTTTCAGATATCTTACCATGCATTTGAACTAAATATGTAGGAACAAATAATGTATTTACCCAAGTATAAATTATTCCACCCCAAACAGTCATTGCTCTAAGGCAGCCCACAGGAGATAGACCTTTTGCCTATATACACTTAGCTCCCCGTGGGAAAGGCGCTCTGACCTTCTTCTCTTTCTCTCCCCTTCAGACTTTGTGGGGGCCGCAGTGTGGACATCTTGAATCATGAATTTCCTAGGCTAATTATTTCAACCAACTAAGCCTGCTGGGCATTAAGGATGTGGTTGGTGCTGTTACTACTCTGAGATAAATGTTCTGTCCTATTGCACTGTGTTCAAGATCTCTAAGGAAAGATTTTCAACCCAAAGTGGTGTCTCCAGAGCCCTGGGGACTCAGAGAAGGCACTGCTTCTCCCCAAATCACTCGCCCCAGCAGCCTGTCATTACTGCTGTTTTGGGGAATTCTGCAAACAAGGCTAATTTTGCAAGGTGTCAGTAAAACAGACATACGTTTAATTGCGTTTTTTAGGGTGGAAGTGAAGGGGACACTTACATGCAGGGTGTCCCAATCCTTGTAGGAATTATCACAGAAGATTATAAAGGCAGATATCACACACCTTCCAGGCATTCCTGGTGGCTTTCCTTCCCCTCCTCTGCAACTCTTTCCAGCACAAAATTTCCCTTCATCAGATCAAAAAGGAAAACTACACACTCACTACCCACCCCTCCTCTCTGCTGCCTCTTCCCCAAAGTTTTCTTGTCGTACTTTCATTTCTCTGCTCTGATCTATTGGTCCAAAAGGCTTTAGAGGTCTATCCACTCAAACTGGATACACACTCTCTTCCTGGGTTCAGAAGTTTTCTTTCTTCCCCAACTACAGCTTCAAATGACCACTACCGTTCTCACTCCCCCTCTTACCTTCAAAAGCCAGCTTTACCATGTTCATGATCACTCCTGTGATGCCTCATAAGAAAACAACAGTAACAAAAAACTCCTCCAACTTTTCCTTTTTCTTTAAGCCCAAATTCCAGCTGCCCAGGTCAAGGTCAGCGTTGAGCTGCTTCTCCCCCTGGGACCTGAGATTTTCTTCATCCCCACCCGCCACCCCATTGCAGGAATGCTGCTCCCCCATCCCCACTGGTGGTCACAAATGCTTTTGGTTGGCTTTGTTTCTCCAGCATTTATTTCACTCATCTCAGTCTTCTCTGGCCTCTTCTCTCACTCTTAGAGAGTGTTTTGTAAAGTTGTGTATGTCATGCTTATCCTAATTATTACAAAGAAAGGACACTTAACTACCACCAATGGAATTCCCAACATAGGTACTCCCTCCTCCCCAGAACTAACCTCAAATCCTCCTCTTAGGCTGAGTGAGCCTGGGAGAAAAGGAATTCCTGACTTTCTTAGCTATTGGCAACAACTTGTGGACAACCACACATATACTCCAAATATCTTTGGTGAGATGATTCACATCCACAGATATAGTTATCTTAACTCTTACTTCTTTCAATAATGACAACATTTTCACCAAGATAATAAGCTTTTAAATTAACTTGATCCTTTCCTGAAGAAACTGTTCAAAATTTCTCTGATCACCAGCCTGACCAGGCTTCCTTGGGGGAGTGGGGGATTAGTCTGCTCACCCCCAGCTGTGTACTTCTATCCTAACCCCATGGAGCATTCTTATCCCACTGTGATGAAGTCCACAGGGTTCAGCAAGTTAATTCTTCCATGCATTGAATGTACACCAGGTGCTGGGGAGGGCCGGGAAGGAGGAGGGGGGAGGGGCTGGGACACACAGATGACCCAGTCCCTGAGGGTCTAGCTGAGCAAAGACATATCGGATACAAACCCAAAAATAACAGCATGAAGTCAATGGAATTACAGTGTGAAGGGCTCAAGGGAGCCCAGAAGAGAAAACAGTCCCATTATGGGGAGGGGAGGGTATAAGGAAGAGAATTTTCATAGCAGAGAAACAAAAGGGGCATTTTGGGGCTCAGGAAACAGCTTTGCAATGTAGGCTGTATTTAGAGACCATCTGACAGTCTGGCCTGGCTGTGGAGGAAATTCGATAATTCTGTGGGGAACCAGAGGGACACAGAACCTCCACACCAAATCCTACCATCCCGGGACCTGGAATCCTCTTTGTTTCATATCAGCTAGGCAAATAAAAATATTTTTTAAAAAGAAATTTTAAAAAAGATTTGCATGGCTAGTGAAACCTTTGGAATTACAGGAGGGACTCACAATAATAATAGCAATAATAATAATAATATTGCACAATAATAATATTATTCTCATTTTGTCAAACTCCACGTGATTTAGGACATACATGGCATTTTAGAGCTGAAAGACCTTTGAAAATCAACTCATCCAGCCCACTTATTTTACAGATTAGGAAGCTGAGGTCCAGAAAGAAGTTCCTTGCCCCAAATCCACTGTGATTAGAGTTTAAGAGGTTTGTCTAAAGTTGCCCAGCCACTGGTGGCGGGGGACACCTCCAACACTGTCTTGTAAACATCTTACTACAATTAAACCCATTCACGAGGGACAAAGCCTGAGACAGAAGAGTTAAGTGTGGTGATTAAAGCCCCAGACCCCAAATATCTGCAGTCGTGACCTGGATAAGAAATACAGGGCCAGAAGAGGTCTGCTTTGCCTCAGCTGCTGCCAGCCTAACCCCGCAGCACAGCTGAGCTGCAGGGAGTTCTCTGTCTTCACTAAGCGCTTAGCTGCAATGTGGTTTAAATTAGACATTTCTTGCCTGAGTAGAACAAATCACTTAGGTTATATGCTGACAAAAAAGGAACAGTCTGCATGCTTGGAAAGCTTAGGGGGAATTAAATTATGTGCTGTCACTTCAGAGTTGCTCCTCTGTCCTCTAACCACCACCTCTCGATCGCCTGCGGGAGCCGCAGAGCCTTGCGTGCAAGCTGTGCCATAACCCAAGGCTTAACATAAACTTCGGGCTCTCAGGTCATTGGGAAATAACAGGTATATCCGGTTGGGCCTTTTGTGCTTGTCTGCACGCAAATTAAAAGCTCGTGCAAAGCTGAACTCCTTGGAGCCTCTGGTTATAGAGAAGGGAGGATAACTTGGAATGGAATTCTCACACAATTGCCTTGTTTATTTTTCCAGGGAATCGGGTGATAGAGCGTGTTTACGGGAAGTTCTCACCTTTGGGAGGCTGAGCTCAGAAGGGGTGAGAATTGGAGGTGGCCTTGCGCCAGATGGTGTGCTGGGGAGCAGGGCTCCAAAGGATCCCAAGTTTGAACTTTGAAGGGAACTTTTTCTTACAGGGAGGAGGTTGGAGGTGGCAGGGGTGGGGGTGGGGTGGGTAGGGGGTGGGTGCCATATCCCAAAATTCCTGGCTGGTAGCAACAATGCCAAGACAGCTTAGTCTTAGTCTTAGTTACTGGCCCTGCAGGGACAGAGCAAGGTGGGGAAGACACAGGAGGGAACCTGAAACCTTGGGGGCCAAAGGCTGAAGTGACCAAAGACTGTCACCTCGGCTCCCACCTCTCTAAGTTTTGTGATGCCCCCAGTACAATTCAGCTCTGAACCCTCTGGAAGGCTGATTGGAGGAGGAATGGAGTATCCACTCTGTCCTCACATTTCTTCCAGTGGGAAGCAACAATATTGCCTTTGCTGTGACTATTGTCTCCCCTCTTTAATAGAAGAAACCTATGGCTGTTGCCCTCTAACTGTGAAGTTTCCTCTGCAGGTGTTTGCACACCTGGTATGGCTGGGAAGCAATAGTTTTTGCCGCCTGGTAGACCTGACTTCAAATTTCAACTCAACTAGCACAGGAGCTGTGTGACATTGATTGATAACTCCAATTCTTCCTGCTTTGCTTTATTTGTAAAAAACAGGATTAGGGTAATCGTTATCTCAAAGGGTTGATTGTGCAGGATTAATGAAACGATTTATGTCAAGTTCTTGGCACACTGCCTGGCTCAAAATGCTCAAGAGATGGTAGTTCTTACATTATAATAGTATATTATTATTGTTACCACTGGTACTATTGACAGAGCTGCCATCCAAAGATTTCAGACTGTGGCTCGATTTCAGGCTGTGATTTCAGGATGTGGCTTAGATGCCCTCCAGGCTCCACACCTGAGCAGGGTCCTCTTACCTCTTCCGCTGAGCTAGGCTCTTCCAGTTGCCTGACTCAGGCACCACCTGGCCTCTAGGCAACAGGGATTTGGGTACCACTCTGTCTGCCTCATCTTCCTAGCCCTTCTTGGGGTTAAGGTGCGTCATCCGGGCAGGTGGCTGCTGTGGGACATCTTTCTAGCCAGATACCTGGTGGTGGCACCTCTGCAATAGCCCAGCAGGGTTGCAGTGCTGATTCAATGTGCCTACCCTTGTCTCTCAGGGCTTTTCTGTTAAAATCAGCAGCTGAGACTGAAATTCCCCAAAATCCACCCCACTCTACCAACTTCCTATGCCAAGACCATACACCCTTTAGATTTTGGGTTTTTTTTTCTCCCAGTGGGGAGATACTCACACACACACACACACACACCACATTCTTAAGCTTAGACTGTGGTTCTCAAAGTGTGGTCCAAGAGCCCCTTGGGGGGTGGCCCTCAAGACCTTTTCAGGGGATCCACGAGGTTAAAACTGTGGTCATAAGAGGTTCTTTGCCTTTCTCACTTTCATTCGCTCACAAGTTTACCTAGGGGTCTTTCAGGGACTACATGACGTCTGACATCACAACAGATTGCATGAAGAAACAGATACGAGTAGTCAGCTGTCTTCTGTTAAGGCAGAAATTAAAGAGATTTGTAAAAATGTAAAACAATGCCACTCTGACTAAATATTTTTGATTTGGGAAAACATAGTTATTGTCCATAAAATACATTATTT
Source organism: Cheirogaleus medius (assembly GCA_008086735.1). Classification (NCBI taxonomy): domain Eukaryota; kingdom Metazoa; phylum Chordata; class Mammalia; order Primates; family Cheirogaleidae; genus Cheirogaleus; species Cheirogaleus medius. The sequence goes on from VBSM01002608.1 coordinate 146,000,435, forward strand.
ATGTTACATGTGTAAGGTTTATTATTTTTAATGAGCTAATGTATAAACATTTTAATTTTTCAGCTTTAATTTCTAATGTTGTAAATATTGATAGATCTAACTTAGATAAGCAATAGTCATTTGGACTCTACCATAATTTTTAAGAGTTTAAAGAGGTCCTGAAAACAAACGATTTGAAAAACATTGAGCTAAGATGTTGGCACTGGGACCTATGAAATCATTGCCTTGCTCACTTACTTCTAAACAAAGCTATCATTTCTGGGGATTGGAATAGTGTGAACTTTATGGGTAATTTTAATATAATGGGCTTGAGCTTTGCAGATCTAGTCGTGAAGCCCATGTGGAGGCTTCATGCCAACTCTCTGCATGTTCCAGCCACTGTTTTAAGGGAAGATTTTCTAAGCCCTCCCAAGATTTGATTGTAAAGTCTGATGATTAAGTTGTGCTGGGCAGATACCAAGGGTACTCTGCATTGGAAAGGGAGGGGGAGGATTTGAAATACATCCAGCGCTGGAACCAAGATGGCTTTTCCTCTTGGGATCCTGAGCTGCTGGAGGGAATCCTCTCGTCCTGCTGGAGAGAAATTGGAGCGGCCCAGGTCCTTCACAGGCATAACAGTGCGAGAGGACCTATACTTAGTGCAGAGCTGGAAGGCAGGAGCTTCTGTACAACTTATGATGATGGCCAGTAGGTACAGATGGGCTTTCAAGCCTGAAGACCTGAGTTCAAACGTTGCCCCCTCACTTGCAACCTGTGACTTTTGGCAAATAGTTCACTGTCTCTGAGCCTTAATCCCCTTATATGTAAAGCAGACTGAAAATACCAATATTTTTAAGATGATTGGGAGAAATAGATGAAATGGCTGATGTAAAGCATACAGTACAGTGCTTCTCACTTGGGGGAAATAGTAGCTACTTTCTTTTCTCTGTTCCCAGCTTGCTGTTTGGTATTAGGGACTCAGAGACTAGAGGAGCTTAAGCCACAGGTCTTGGCCTTACACTTGTAACTAACACTTGTAAACTCCTTCCATTTAGCGGGGCACAGTGCTCAGCATGTGGCACTTGAAATTCTGGGGGGTGTTTATTCCTCATTAAGTGCTATGTGTCATTTAATTTTCCCTTCCCTGATCTGCCACAGAGAGCCTGGGGTATTGTGCTCAGAGCCTACAGTAAAAGAGAACAGAGTTGGGAGTCCCTCCTGTGTCCTTGCTGTGGAAGTGGTTTCCCTTTTACCCCACATCCCCAGGGTCGCACTGGGGTGTGGTTGGCAACTTGGGGGTTCAGGAACCAGTCACATCTTTACTGCATCGGGAAGTCCCTGAAATAGCGGAAGAGAGTGCGGTGCCTGCAGGCATGGCCAAAGTGCCACGTTCTCAAGGCTCAGAAGCTGACAAACTCCTCCTTCCCTCTGCATTTAAACACTTAAAATGCATGGTCCACCAGGACTGACTCAGCACAATGGGAAAAGGAAAAACAGAGGTTAGTCAGCACCAAAGCACAGACTGTTGGATCTAACTTTTCATTTTGGACTGGGGAGCATTCTGGACAGGTTCCTCCCTGGTGTTTAAGCAGGGAGAGCTGAGAGCCTCCTGCCTTGCCTTCTGGTGCAGGCCCCTGCAGCGCGGCGGGCTCAGCTTCCCTCAGTGCGGCTGTGTGGTGGGCCATACCCCCCAGGTCTGAGGCCACAGTACACTTTGACCCAGAGCTGTAACCTAAGAAAAGAAGGCGGTGTCTTCTGGGAAGCTGGGTAGCATTGCTTCATTTGTACACATCTCCGGGAGGTCCCACAACAGCACTCCCTTGAGCTTTCTCCCGTTTGCGCTGAGTAGAGTGGTGTTATTTATTTATTTATTTTTTTTTAACTCTGCTTGGCAGGGACTTGCATGCGTGTTGTCCCAGAGCCTCATTACTGCAGGGCTACAAAGCAGCCCTAAAGCCATGGAGGGACTGGCCAAGGCCTCACTCAGAGGAAGGAACCCAGCATGGCCTCTCCAGGATCTTGTAGAAACACAGCCTCCTCCTGCCTAAAGAACTGCGTCTGCACTAAGGGTCCCTTCTGTGGTCCGCAGCATGTCTGGGCGAGGTGACATGAGGTGAGGAAAAAGTACTGCATAGCTGCCGTCTGGGAGTTGGGGGAAAACACAAGTTGGCTATTGGTGCTGTGCTCTTCTGCCAAGAGCAGATGGTTCTGTGAGATCAGCCTTTTGCAGACAGCAGCAAACGGCCTCCCCCAGAATAATGGTGACAGCTAATGATGTCTGAGCACCCCCACATGCAGGCACTGTTGTAAACACTTTACTCATGTTAGCTCATTCAGTCCTCAAAACAACTCCATGAAGCAGGTCCCGGTATCACCTCCGCTTCACATCTCCATTTACTGAAGTGCGAACCGGACCCAGAGAAGTGATTTATGGCACAGAAGTCACTCAGCTGTAAGTGGTAGAGCCACATTGAGAGCCTGGCAGCCTGGCTCAATGTGCTGCCCGTGAAAGACGAGGAGGTGATCAGTGTCATCTTGGACTGTCAAGAGCTTGCGGGTGGGTGAGGGCATGCCACCCTGGGAACCATCACGCTGAACCAAGCCGCCATGTCTTTATTATTGTGAGGTTCAAGTCTTTGCTGTGACATGGATTTTACTGGACAGCAATAAGGGATTAGTAGTGGTAACAGTAGTATTAGTAGTAATAATAATATTAGCTGTTATTGGGAGCTCACACTGCCCTCAACTATGCTAATTAGTTTCCTCACAATCAATATCTCAGTTAATCCTCATGACAACTCTCTGTGGTTTGTATATATCATCTGTCTTGTATGAGTGAGGAAACTCAGGCTCAGAAGGGTTAAATAATATGGCCAAGGGTACAGCTTATAGAGAGCTGGGCCTCACACCCAAGAGTGCCTGGCCCTAGATGCCAAACTCCTAATAATTGGGCATGCTGGCCGTATTGCTTTTAATTTCTTCTGGAGGATTAGACGAACCCAAACAGCATCTGGGCTTGTGCCCAGGGTCCTGTAAAGAACTGTCATCTTCTCAGATGAGATATGGAGGTGTGCTGAGTTCTCTCCCGATCCTGGCCTCTGTGCTGTCTTCCACAGGGGAGTGGAGAGCCGGAATCCCACCCCCGCACCCCGACATTTTACTGGCTTTAATCTGGGGATCTCCCTCCTTTGTCAGGAAGAGGAGATGATCCAAACAAAAGCATACATAGTCTTTACAATAAGGACAATGTCTGAAAGACAATATTTTTGTTTCATTTGTTTTTGTTCCATAGTTGCAAAGCTAAGATAAAATAACAGTCCTTTATAGAATGAAGAGTATTTTGGTACATGCTACTTGGTACAAAAATCAAGGTTCCCAGGGATGCAAACTGGCACACCTTTTTAGAAAACGATGCAGTGATACCATTATTTATGCATATATCCCATTGGTGCAAGCATTTCTACTGGGAAGTCATGCTGAGGGAATACTTGCAGATGGACACAGAATTGCACATAAACATGAAATCACTGCAGTGGAGTCTATAATAATAGAATTCAGAGGAACACAAATGACTGTCTAAGTCATCGTTTATGGTTAAATAAATTATGTCATAGTCATACTATGCAGTAGTTTAAAAGCATCTACCGATCTATACTTTCTATTATATTTAGGTAACCAAGATAATTGTTAAGTTGAAAAAAAAGTCATTAAACAGTAATTCTAGTATGATTACGTTTGTATTAAAAATATGTGTATATGTACAACCATATGCATATATTAATATATAAATAGAAAACATATAGTTACCATGGTTATGTCTGGGAAAAAGGGTGGAGTGTAGGTTTTCTCGTTTTTCTGCATATTCTTTTTTTTTTTTTTTGAGACAGAGTCTCACTCTGGGCTTGAGTCTCACTCTCAGTCTTGACCGGGCTAGAGTGCCATGGCGTCAGCCTAGCTCACAGCAACCTCAAACTCCTGGGCTCAAGCGATCCTCCTGCCTCAGCCTCCCAAGTAGCTGGGACCACAGGCATGTGCCACCATGCCCGGCTAATTTTTTTTCTATATATTTTTAGTTGGCCAATTAATTTCTTTCTATTTATAGTAGAGACAAGGTCTTGCTCTTGGTAAGGCTGGTTTCAAACTCCTGACCTTGAGCGATCCTCCTGCCTTGGCCTCCCAGAGTGCTAGGATTACAGGCGTGAGCCACCTCGCTGGCCCTCTGCATATTCTTAAATATTGATCAACTCTTTTGCAATAAGAGTCTATTTATATACTATGTGGATGTGTTTTAAGAACTAATATCTGACCAAAACATAAAAATAATTTAATATACATAATATTGTGGATGTATAATAATGTAAATATATAACACAAGTCACAGTCCCAAGATTTTTGCCTAGAAGTAGTTGAAAGTGGCCAGTGGTCACCTGGCCACAGACATGCTTTCCCTGGTTGGTTTCCCTGTCCTGTTCCAGTCTCTGCTTCTCAGGAATGGCAAGAGTATTGTCATGGCCTTTGTGGGCTGGAGCACTATCCTAAAGCCACAGGATGCATTTAATAGAAAGAAATGTAAAATCTCATATTGAGTTTTTTAAAAATAAATTACACAGTGCAATTAAAGACTCAGCCAGCTATCAAGTCCTATATTAAAAAGATGAAGATTTTAATTGATCATAATCTTACTAGAATACAGATATCTTAACAGTGGGATCCAGATGTTTTAAAACAGGCCAAAAACTTAGTTTGCATTTAAAGGAACACTATGTGTGATTGGAAGTAACCCCATCCCTCTGGGCTGGACAAGGAGTCCCTTTTGGGATATTGTGTTCAGTTTCAGGCACATACTTAGATGGGCATATTGAAAAGCTGCATTGCCCAGAAGAAACAGTTAAGGACCTGGGGCATTCGTAGTTGATGGAAGGCTGGCTCAGAGGCAGCAGAACAGCTGTCTTCAGACATGTTACATGAAAGGAGAATTAGTGTTGATTTATGACACTCCAAAGGGGGGTTCTGGGTTCGGCAGAAGGCAAGAAAGTTCACTCAGATTTGTTCTTAATCTTGGGAAGAACCTCCTAACATCTAGAGCTTTCTAACCAAAGTAGTCCAACAATAGAACAGACCACAGCTGAGAGATGGTCACTTCACTAGCAGAAGGGAAAAGTCCCGTTGGGAGTCAATGGTCACAAAATTGATGTGTAATTATCTAGCCTTTGTGTTCTCTTTTGAGATTGTGTAGGGGAGGACTAACTGCTTTGGTTATTTAACTATCAATTATTTTCTCAAACTCTGGATGCAATTACAGTTTTTAACCTGAATTTTTGTCCTTTTGTGGAAAGAGAAGAAAACCTGAGAAGAAATACAGATCTAACACTAAAAACTAAGAGGTTAATGAAGAAGGGAAAAAAAAAGATTGGAATGTGGATCCTAACCACCTAAAACCTGGAAGCTGTACCAGCCAACACGCCCATGGCTAGATGTTGAGATTTGGCTAAACCCAAATGTACATTCTGTCTTTTTCAGGGTGGTTGGGGGAGGGGGAGATTAGTTCACCTGGTGTTGCTTTATGTATTTTCCTGGTAACTTGGGAAATATTTATTTTTGGAAAATAAAAATAAAAATGAAAATCAGTATCCTTCATCTGCCTAAAGATTTTCTGGACTTGATCAAAAAATTAGGAAAGTAAAGTTTTTCTCTGCTGTTCAAAGTCATGGATAGCAGGCTCCCTGCTCCACGATTAGAAAAGTAAATTTCCCCGAGCTGGATGGGGTGGTCGTGGAAACCCAGAGAACGAGCGTGCAAAAGCAGCCACAGACCTTGGCATCCCTCCCCCACAATCTCTGATCACTACGGTTATGGTGCAGCCCAGGGGTTTAATATTTTGCTCTTTCTCGTTTACCTTAGTTGCTCCCTCTCCCTGGTCTCTTTCCTTATTTCCTTCACTCCCACTTCTCTTTCCCTCTGCCCCTACTCTTTACTCTGCTGGGAATGAGAGAACATAGACAGGAAGGGAGACAGGGAGGGGGTATGGCAAAGGGGCACTTCAGAAGAGAGTGGAGGTCTCAGAGGGAACGGGGTGAGGAAGGTAAGAGTGACCCAGAGGAAGGGAGAAGGAGAGAGAGAATGAGAGAGAAGAAAGCTGAAAGAAGAGCAAGGGGGAAGAAAAAAAGCAGAGGAGGAAGGAAACCAAAGAAGTGGGAGGATCTGCTGGGAAAAAACCATGAGATCTATTGCAATCCAGCACAGACATTTTCATAACCTTGAACTCCAAGAGTGACATCAGATGGAGGACCCTGAACTACAGATCGACTCCAGGTTCTTTCCAGTCCTTTCCTGTAAGAAACTCTCAGCAGAAGCTGAGAGGACAATGTAAGATCAAAATATTATGAAGATCTTTCTTATGTTCTTACGTTTAACTTTTAATTTTGATACAATTATAAACTTAGAGAAGAGTTTCAAGAATATCACAAAGAACTCTCACTTATCCAGATTCTCCAATGAACATTTCACCACATTTGCTTTATCATTCTCCTCCCTCTCCCTCTCGCCCATCCCTCTCTCTAGTTTTTTCCTTGAACCATTTGAGAGTAAATTGCAGACACTGATGCCCCTTTACCTGCAAAAACTTATAGGAGCATTTTGGTGGGAAACTAGAAGACTGCAGTGTAGCTCTGTGGCTTTAATTAATGCCAGATTATATAGAAAACACTTAGGAAGCAATCAGGTTGGAAGGGGACATGGTTAGGGGAGGGGGGGTAAGAAACTTAAGCTGCATCGACTTAGCAAATGACTGTCTTTTCTTAGATATACTTAGGTCAATAAAAATAGCAAAATCTTCCAAAATAGCTTCTAACTAAACTTTACATAGGATTGAGAAAACATCAATTGTCTACATCAAATAATATTAACAAAAATGGGAATGGCTTTGGTAGCTAATACCCCTGGTCCCAGCCACTCCATCCAAGAAACTTCAAAACCAACACTGCTTAATACAAAGACAGAGAATCAGAAGAATTCTGTTAGTATGCATAATGCTTCATTGACTCGAAAACACATCTTCTTTAACTTTACATTTTAACAGCTCTGAAATCTGGATGTGTCTTACAATCAAAGGCACAATTACAATTGGTAGCTCCCCCATATATTAGTACATGAAATAATGGTGCGTTCTACAAATGATGGCTTCTGAGATTAGATAAAATATGTTTTTGAGCTCTGTGGTTCTCAGCCTGTGTGTTGCCAGAGGGAAAGAAGCAGTGCAATTCAGGTGAGGCACAGGGTTTTGGTATCAACTGCTAAGAATCCTCTCAATTTCCAGCACATGGTATGCATTATCTTATAGTTCCTCCTCTGTCATTCCCTCAGTCACTTTGGTCACTTGGTGTGTCTCTTTATTCCTGTTCCTCCTGTCTACCAGCATGTGTCTGAGTACTGATTCCTGCCACCCCAATGTCAAGGGCTTGCCAGAGACGGCTGCTTCTACTCCACTCTGCTCAGTACATGTGGGTATGTATGTGTGCTTGGAAGGGGTTGGAAGAGCACAGTACTTATCCATAAAATTGACATGGCATCATGCTAGGGAGAAAGACCATGAAGAAAGCTAACTTCCAGCCTGATAGCAAAAGGGCAGAGCTGTCTTGGCTATTGGCCCCAGGGACAATGCATCTGATGATTTAAAATCACAATAATAATAATGATGATGGGTTTGGGTTATCCTCCAACCCAAAGAAAGGAAAGAGCAGGCATGTATACATGGAGTGAGTGAACTGTGGCAGCTCTTTGGCTTCCTAGAGTGACTCACCTCCCTCTCTTTTTCTGACAAAAGCAGCCCTTGGCCACAGGGTAATACCTGATTGCCAGTGTGGCTCATCAGAGTCCCTCTAGGACCTTGGAAAAGAGATGTTCTTCTTCTCCTGGGGTTGTTAATTCGAGGCTGCCCATGACCAGTTTCCCTGCTAGGTGGGGAGAAATTGCTAAACAAAGCAAAGATCAGCACCGACAGTGATGAAGTAGGGTAGCCCTGGATCCTTCCATCCTGTGTACTAGCACAGTTATCCTTCTCTACCACGGGAGCCAGTGCATTCCTGTCCTGCTTAAACAAGCTTAAGCTGTTCCTTGGAATCAATACAATATAAGGTATTTTAAACCTCTACTTTAAACTATCCTTCTAGCTTAGCTGTTCCTTTTGAAAGTTATTTGTGGCAAATAATTCAGGTTTGAGATTTGGGAGGGCAAAATGCCTGTACTCTATGTTGATTGAAAGGAGATTCCTGGGCCTTAGATCCCAGCTTTGGTTAAGAAGTTGTGATGATAATTAAAGGACAGATTCTGACTAAAGGAAGGGCCACATCCTAAGCTGGATCAGGGGTACCCACTTTTTCCAAAGTCTTCATCCAGTACCAGATGGGCCTTCCAATGAGGTTTGCATCATGCAGCCTAAGAACCTGAGGCTTGAAGATTCTGAAGAAGGTGCTACCACAGCCAGCCATTCTGGTTTATCGTAGCTGATGAAGGACTATCTTTCCAACAGTATTTGCCCCCTGGGTCCTCTGCTTTTTGAGGCATGGCCTAGAAAAAGAGCTGAGCCCAAGAAGCTATAGCTTACAGGATATATCAGAATTACTTGCTGTAGCAGGAAGGCATGCATCTAGTTGATCCAAAAACTATATGGCATTATTGAGGAGTCAAACAGGAGGTCTTAGGAACAGACTTGTTTTATGCTTTTTAAAATAGGAATTTACTTGGTTTAAAGACAACTTCCATCTGCTCTAATTCTGGCAGAGATACTGTGATAAGTGCTTTCAAGAATGTTGACAGTCCAGAATTGGCATTAGCCCATAGCTAATTCTCCTGCACTAAAGTTCAGGAGAGACTGATGCATGCAGCATAGTCCTGAATTGTTAGACAAGGGTCTTGCTAAAGTTGGACATTGCAAGGTTGTTATGAAACTCATTTCAAGGACATGTAGGCCAACCCAGCTCTGGGAAACTGATGCTTATTATTAAACCAATGCAGTTGGTCAATAAATAACCTTATCATTGATCTGAGTACTCCATCATAGTGTGTGAAATCATTCCCAGAGAACCTTTCAAATGCTACCAAATAAAGGCTTTTACATAAAGGCATTTTCTTATCAGGTCAAATATTTTATTGCTGGTTTCAATCTCTCAAGAAGTCAACTCTCTTCAGACACCCCTTCATGTCTCTTTATGATGTAATCAGTTATTCCAAGGTCAGCTATGAGTCAGCAGTCCATGGGCCTCCCTCATAACGAATTTAATTGCAAAGGGTGAGCATACTATTTTTTTTATGATCCTCAGAATTCTCAATTATGAAAAACCAAAAACAATTAAAATTTTTTTTTCCAGCTGAATTTTGTTTTAAAAGCAGGCAAGAAAGAAGGCCTTTCAGCCTCTTATCTGCAGTTTTCTTCCCTGTAAACTTATATGAGGGACCTGGAGTGGGACTCTGTGGGTTCAAATCCCCGGCTCCATTTCTTGATTGCTGTGCGACTTGGATTAAGTCACACAACCTCTCTGAACCCTATTTTACTCATCTGTAAACTAGTCAATAATATCAGGAGATTCGCAGTCCTGGTAGAGTTCAAAGAACAGGGCTGTCAGTGGTAAACTCACAACTTTTATATTTACCCTTGGTGAGACCCGGAGGTGCAATTACTACCTGGTCAGCTAGATGGATCCCACCTCTTCCCCCAGAGTAGCCCTTTCCCCAGCCTCGCGGAGAAGACCTTGTTCTCATGGTATCTGGAAAATATCAACAGTACCGGTATGCGCCAACCTGTTGGAAAGGGCTCAGCCCGGGCCAGAGCGCCTCCGGCTCCCCCTTTTTGAAAGAAGCGACCCCTACTGGAGCGCACGCGTGCCGGGGAAGGGGACAGAGCCGCGGGCGCTCGGCGGGGTCGCAATTCGCGGTGGGACCCTGCCTGAGGCCGGTGGACAGGGCGTCCACCCAGCTGGCCTGGCCCGCGCTGCCGTGCGTGCGCCGCAGAGGGTGGTGGCGGCCGGCACCCCACTCCGAGGGTGGTGGCGGCCGCCGCCTCTGCGTGTCAGGTGCTAGGAAGCGCGGGAGGGGCGGCCGCGGGGAGCGCCCAAGGGTTATGACTGGGGCCGACTTTCCAGAAGCCGCGCACGCGAAGCACAGCTCTGCACGCAAGGGGGAGGCGACAGCAGGGGAAGCTTTACAACCAGGCGAAGTTCGCAGGCGTGCGATTTGCCTCTCCGGCCACTCTCCGCCCTCGCTCGCGTCCCTCCCTCCCGGATCTCCCCCACCCCCATCCCCGGCCTCCCATTTCGCCCGGGCTTGGCTCCTCGCTCTGCGCCAACCGCCGGGGACGCTGCCAGGCCTGCCCCGCGCCCTCCAGCGGGCGGCGCCTCCGGGAGTCGCTTCTACGCGGGAAAACTCAAGGCCAGCTGCGCCCGGGAGTGCTGGCCTTTGTGTGCCCTAGGACGGTCGGGGCCCCGGAGCCTGGGAGCGGCTGCTCTCGGGGATTCCTGATCTAGCCGCGCGAAGTGGAAAACATTTTGCAAGACAAGGAGCCTCAATTTAGGGGCCAAGTTGCGAGAATTTAAGAAAAATAAAATAACCAGGGGCGTTGCACAGCAACCCGCCACCACAACCTAAACACACAGGTTTCCCTTCCCGGCTCGGGCGCCTGCGGGTGGTTAGCCCGGGAACAAAGCTCGTGTCACGGAGAGGGACAGGAGGTCGTGCGCTCGGGGCGAGGGGCGCGCTCCCACCCAGAGTGCAGCGGCTTGGGCTGGTTCCGTCCAGAGCGCGGTAATGGGAAGTCGTGCAGTCTGGATTCGGGGTGACTGTGATGAGGAGCGGCTACTCGACAGAGGAAGAGCTCGCACTGCCGCTTACAGTGAAGCCGCAGGTGGAACTCCAAGGCCGTCGGGAGTGCGCCGCTGACGCCAGGCCGGACCACACGCGCGCCCAGACGCGGGTGCGAGTCCGAGCTGTGTGGACGGTGCCGGCGCGCCCCGCCCCCCGCAAGCCCCGCCCTGCCAGGTCTGGTTTCCCCTCCTTCTGCACAGTCCTTAAAACCCGGAGCAGCGGGATGGCGCGTTTTGACTCTGCAAAGTGAGCAAACACCTCTGCGACACCAGCCGTGAGAGCCGCGCAGGGGGCATGGGAATTAACGCTGCTCATCGCCCCCCAGTCTCAATCCCAACGCTGCGAGAAAACGCTGACTTTGCCAGAGCCCCAGGTGCAGCGGGGCTCGGTAAAAGAGGCACCTTTCTCCGTCCCCATCCCAGTCCAAGCGCTCCTGGCTCTGAGGACGCCAAGAGACTCCAGAGTGGGTGGTAAAGCTCCCAGAGCGGGCAGCAGGTGTGCAGGGCTGGCCTCCGGGTTCCCGGAGACTCTCGGGCTGACGTCTTGCGCTGGGTAAAGGCCCCAGCCCCTTCTCGGAGCCGGCTGTCCCGCGCCACTGCAAGCCACGTCTCCCCGCAGGTCAGTCTGTCGGCGGAGCCGCCTTCCTGCAGGTCGGGGGTGGGGTGGTAGGCACTTTAAAGGAAACCAAGAGCCACCGCCTCGATGCCCGTGGTGTTGGCCCCAAATTGCAGGAACCGTTAAGCGCCGGGGTGTGTGTGTTGGGGGGGTGGTGGCGCTGGGTCACAGAGAGGTGGAAACACGCCCCTTCGCTTCTTCACGGGAGACAGGGCTGGGGATGGAAAGGAGCGTCTTTGGCTACTTCTCCAGAGAGCCAGCCCTGACCTGACCTACGCACGGCCTCCTCTCCACCCAACGGCACACAGTAGTGCGAGGCTGGGGCAGGGGCGTGGGGCGCCTGTTCCTTTCTCTGCACACCTGTGTTACGCCTTCACCTTTCTGTCCCCAGCATGGCCACCAGCCTCAGCTTGGACCACCCTTGGCCGCTAAGCCTTCTGTCCATCCAGCAGACCACGCTTCTGCTGCTCCTGTCGGTGCTGGCGGCCGTGCATGTGGGCCAGTGGCTGCTGCGGCAGCGGCGGCGGCAGCCGGGGTCCACGCCTCCAGGCCCCTTCCCGTGGCCGCTGATCGGAAACGCGTTAGCGGTGGGCCGGGTGGCTCACCTCTCCTTCGCGCGCCTGGCGCGGCGCTACGGCGACGTCTTCCAGATCCGCCTGGGCAGCTGCCCCATAGTGGTACTGAATGGCGAGCGCGCCATCCACCAGGCCCTGGTACAGCAGGGGGCCGTCTTCGCTGGCCGGCCGCCCTTCGCCTCCTTCCGCGTGGTGTCCGGCGGCCGCAGCGTGGCTTTCGGACATTATTCCGAGTACTGGAAGACGCAGCGGCGCGCGGCGTATGGCACTTTGCGCGCCTTCGCCACGCGCCAGCCGCACAGCCGCCGCGTCCTCGAAGGCCACGTGCTGGGCGAGGTGCGCGAGATGGTGGCTCTGCTGGTGCGCGGCAGCGCGGGCGGCGGCTATCTCGACCCGAGGCAGCTGACTGTCGTGGCCGTGGCCAACGTCATGAGCGCCGTGTGCTTTGGCTGCCGCTACAGCCATGACGACGCCGAGTTCCTCGAGTTGCTCAGCCACAACGAGGAGTTCGGGCGCACGGTGGGCGCGGGCAGCCTGGTGGACGTGCTGCCCTGGCTGCAGCTCTTTCCCAACCCGGTGCGCACTGCCTTCCGCCAATTCGAGCAGATCAACCGCAACTTCAGCAACTTCGTGCTCAACAAGTTCCTGAGGCACCGGGAAACTCTTCGGCCCGGGGCCACCCCCCGAGACTTGATGGACGCCTTCATCTTTTCCGCGGAAAAGAAGGCAGCCGGGGACTCCGGCGACGGTGTCACGCAGATGGACTTGGAAAACGTGCCGGCCACTGTCACTGACATCTTCGGCGCCAGCCAGGACACCCTGTCTACCGCGTTGCAGTGGCTGCTCCTCTTTTTCGTCAGGTAAAGCCGTGGGACAGGCCTTCCTTTCTCCCTCTGAAAAGGGCGGGGTGGGGCATGCTGAGGTCGTAAGCAGCAGCGCGGGGTTTGGGGTTTTGATCCAGGTCCCCACACCTCAAAACTGAGATCGCGTCCCGAAAGCAACGCCCAGGGTCGCAAGGTGCGGGCCCAGACGCCCGCGCGTACTCCCCGCCACGCGGTGCCCCGACCTCCCCGCATCTCCGGTCCTGCCGCTGTTCTCCCCTTCCCGCTTGCGAATGGGCGCAAATTTGTAAGAACCCGCCTTGCAAACCAAGATTTTTAAAGTGCCCGCAGATCAGCCCTAATGTCTCTCCCTGGCGCGGTGGAAGCAAAATTGGAACGGTTCCGAAAGAAAGGGTAACGCGGTAAATATGGTAAACACGGCAGCCTCGGCGCAGCCAGTTCTCGGCGCGGACCGGAGGCGCCCAGGCCTGGCACTGAAAGCGACACGCCGCTCAGGGCTTTGTTCCCCGGCGAAGGAAGCCCGCTGAGGCTTGCCCGGCGGACGCGCTCCGCGCACGGAGGCTTTCGGAAGGCGGCCAAAAACCAGCCGGCAGTGCTGATTTATACAGCTGCGACGCTTGGAGTAAGAGAAGTGTCGGCGTAAAAAGCAGTCACTTTTACCGAGTGCAGAGTAGCTTCTAGAAAGGCATTCGGGGTACCTCGGCTCGGTTAACTGACCCCCAGTGATACGCCGACCTCTGCTACCCTCCAACTTACACCACTCCCACAGGCCCCCGTGTCGGGTAGCTAGATTTAGTAAATTAAAAATAAATATTACACGGGACTTACTTATACTGAAGGATTAGTTGCTGTTTATCTGAATTTCAGATTTAACTGGGCGGCCTATATTTGATCTGGAAACCGTACCCTAGGGGCAAATGTCACGCCCAAGGCAAATCTTGATTGCCTGAGAGATCAGAAATCCTGGTTGCGCCATTTCTTGGCGCTCAAGTAAGCAGTTGGAGATGCTGAATCTGCAGGCGCCACAGTACGGTATTTGGAAGGCAGGGACAGCTTCTTATTAAAATCCACTGCAATCTATATTTCCTTAGTACTGTACAGCTAGCTTCACAAATTACACATTTTTGTATATTTAAAATAGCTTTTCAGTATTAAGATCATAGAAACAGTTGGGGGAGGGAGGCGGTGCATAAATTGAATAAACAGAAGTCAACCATAGATAGGGAGAAGGCCATCCCAGAATAGTTGAATAGGTCCTTTGCATCCCCAGATAAGCATTTACCTTTTGAAACAGCCTTTCTTTATCATTAGAACTGAACTGTAAATAGTACTCCAATTGGGCAACAAAAGGAAATAAAACAATTTTGGGGTCATATGCTGACAAATACGTTTTTCTTCTTTTTAGTGAAAAGACAATATGACAGAGTTTGGCAAATTCCACCACCTGTTTCTGTATATAAGTTTTGTTGAAACAGCCATGCCCATTCAGTGATGTATCGTCTGTGGCTGATTTCACACTACAACACAAGACAGAGTTGAATAGTTTGGAGAGAGGGTTTGGTCCACGAAGTCCAAGACATACACTATCTGGCCTGCAATATGGTGTTGAAGAAGCAATTTTTTAGATCACCCATAATTTCCTCACATACATGCTTACATTTTTTTCAGAGTTGCAATAACTAGTTACATGTTTGTTGACTTCTGACACTTTGTGAATTATTGTAGTGGATATTTCCCTGTCTTTTAATATTTATTTTACTAATTTTTGATGGCTACATAATTCTGCCATCATAACATATAGTTGTGTGTAATCATTTATTGAGCTTTTGGTCATTGGCCTTGATTGCATTTTAAAAATTTTAGCTGTAGTTGTGGTTACATATTTTTGTACCTGTTAAATTATTTCCTAAAGATACATTTCTAGGTATGGGTAACTGGTTTTAAAATGAGGGGGGAGGGGTTACCCTTATGGATTGTGCTTTGTACTAAGATTTTGTTTTCCAAAAGGATGGTGCCAGTTTATATAATCAGTAGTGAATAAGTATTACAATTTACAGCATAATCTTATGAATATTGGGAATTTGCTTTTAAATTTAGGAAATACAGTATGTAGCTTTATCCATCAGGATACCAGTTACCGTTGTATAAAATGAGAGCAGCATGCCTACTGGAATTATCCACGGAAATCAGCCTTGTCCATTATCATGCTTTAGATTGAGAAAATTTAGAGTTTTTTTCTTATAATGGGAGAGAGAGCTTTAGCCATGTGAGGCTTATTACAGGAAATATCATTGCTAAAGTCCGTCTTGTAATTGAGTAAGAAATTAGGATACCGTTTTAGATTTTTTATTTTGCCAGAAACATTAATTCAACCACTGACCTAGATAGCCTGTTTAAAGAAAAGTAGAATTAAAATAATCGTAATGTACTTTCTAGATGAAAGAAGAATTATTTTTGCTCACTTGTTTTTCTTCCTCTGTATCAAAACCCAGTTACCCTGATGTGCAGGCTCGAGTACAGGCAGAATTGGATCAGGTCGTGGGGAGGGACCGTCTGCCCTGTATGGACGACCAGCCCAACCTGCCCTATGTTATGGCCTTTCTCTATGAAGTCATGCGCTTCTCCAGCTTTGTGCCGGTCACCATTCCTCACGCCACCACTGCCAACACCTCTATCTTGGGCTACCACATCCCCAAGGACACGGTGGTTTTCGTTAACCAGTGGTCTGTGAATCATGACCCAGTGAAGTGGCCTAACCCAGAGGACTTTGATCCAGCTCGATTCTTGAACAAGGATGGTTTCATCAACAAGGACCTGACCAGCAGCGTGATGATTTTTTCAGTGGGCAGACGGCGGTGCATCGGCGAAGAGCTTTCTAAGATGCTGCTGTTTCTCTTCACCTCCATCCTGGTTCACCAGTGCAATTTCAGGGCCAACCCAAATGAGCCCCCGAAAATGAATTTCACTTATGGCCTGAGCATTAAACCCAAGCCATTTAAAATCAACGTCACTCTCAGAGAGTCCATGGAGCTCCTTGATAGTGCTGTCCAAAAGTTACAAGCCGAGGAAGCTCGCCAGTGAGAAGCTGGAGGCAAGCTGAAATTTTAAAACTATTCAAGTCTTAGGGGATGGGGAGTAAAATTCAGTTTTTTCTAGCCCCTGTTTTGTGGTGCCTCTCTGCCTCTAAGGTGAGCATAAACCAACTGGCCTGCAGGGGAGGTGTGCTCCATGTTGAGTGGCTCCTCCTGAGTACTGGGCTGTGCACAATCTCCTGGAAGAGTTTTTGAGTCAAAGAGTTAAAGGGTCCAAAGAATTCTTATACCTATACTGGATCCTGCTAATAAAAATTTCCTTAGGTAGCATTCTTTGGAGTTAAAACACAGGCACACACATACTATCTAATGAAGAGTTATTTCAGTGACTATGACTTTCTAGGTGGAATCCAAGATTTATCTTCCATGTGCAGAAATCTACTCCATAGAAAACTGTATTAAGCAAAGTTTCAGAGTATATTGTTGAAAATACAAAGGCAAGTCATTTCAATGTAAGATACGTGATTGAGCGTGTTAAGGGGAAAGGTAAAGACAATCTGATATTCCCTTCTCACTTTTTCAGTAAAATAGCCTAGACAGACTGTATTATTTATGGGCAGATTTATTTTTTTGCCTACTGATATACTTCTTTACTTTTTTAGGATAAATCATAAGGTCAGTTGCTCAAAAAGAAATTAGTAGTTGAATTAGTGATTATAGTGGGTTTCAGTGATTCATCATGAATTTTGAAGTGTGAATTGTTCAACTGTAAAATTCCAAGCTGAAGTTGTACCTCTCTTGGTTGCCAAAATACAATATTTCAATTATGAGCAAAAAACCCCAGGAAACAAAAAAAGAATCACGAAAACCAAATTGCCAGCTAAGCTTTAAATTATGTTATTGTAATATACTGATTTCAATAAATCTCATAGGTTAAAAGAAAGTCACCAAGTAGTATTCAACATATATATACATATATATACATAATTCTCCATAAGCAGTATGTTAGTATTATCTTATTCAAGAAAAGATTGAATAATATGCCTTGTATAATATTGTAAATCGAAAAGTACAACGAATTCAACTAAGTGTGTCTCAAGTATTAAATACGTTAAATGAGCTTGATTAAATCACCCCCATGATTGACATAGGAAAACCAAGCAAGGTCTCTTTTCTCATCCAAAACCTGAAAGAGAACTGACAAATGTCAAAATTAGATCCAAAGATGTGGTCTTATTTTATAACTTTGTAAATTAAAATTGTATAATACAGAATCTTTTTGAAACTTATTTAATTAATATGTTAAAATTCCAAACTCTTGGTATGCTTAAATTTAAATTTAATTTTAAAGCCATTCTGATGATTGAGTTTCAGTTGAAGTTAGCAGAAATCACCATTACTCTGTAGAAGGCAGAGAAATCTAACCTGTGTCTGCCGGATTAATAGTGAAAAAGGCTGTGAATTATCTGGATGTTTTCTTTGCTAGGTAAAAAAGGAGAAACTCCCATTATAACTGATCTAGTTTCTCTTTTAAATAATTTTTTAAAAGTTAACATTAATGTCTGTTTTTTGGAAAGTCAGTAGCAGAAGATAGTCTTGGGAAGCCATTTTAAGAATCGCATTGGAAGACAGTGGAGCTGATCGGATCAGTTGCTTTAAGATGGCCAACCCTGTGAGCAGTTATTAATATTTTGGTAGCTGGGAAAGCATAAAGCTCTAACAAAATGTATGCATTTGGCTTATGTAAATAACCTGAAAACCTTTGAAGAAATGACAGAAGATTGCAGAAGTACAAAGTGAAGTTGTAAGTTTCAATTTTCTTTGCAATTAAACTTGCAAAGGAAGTTCTGCAGTGTCCTAAGAGCTTACTTCTTGTTACATCTTATTAAGCTTTGTGGAATCTTTGTATCAAAATTACAAAGAAAGGCCTGTATGATGGTTGTGTATGTGGGTGGTAAGAGAAATGAGAGAAGAATGGAAAGGAGGAAACATGGTTAAACATTCCACCCCCCCATTCTAAATTAATTAATTTGGAGCACAAAATTCAAATCATAAACATTTAGAAAGAAGACGTTTGGTATAGTAGTGTTAAATCTCAAATAGTCTATTTTTAAAAATCTACAATATAGCAGAACTGTTTTGTAGTTTGGAATATTTTATTATAAAACTTCATGTAATTTTTATTTAAAAGATTTATAGCTTTACTTCTTGAATATGAAAAATTGTGCCAATATTTTTTTAAAGGTATTAAAGTCGACTATAGACATCAGGCTTGCCCAGTACATTTACATGTTTTGTCATTGGCCATTCTAAAATGTTATGCCCCAGCAGGGCTGAGACAGTGATTTTGGGCTGCTGTAGCCCATTTATTTAGATTGAGAGATGTGTAACAGCAAAAATAATCATGTACCAGTCTGGATGCCTCATGAAGTCAACCAGGTCCAGATGTGCTATTATTTGTTTTTATGTATGTAGGCTCAGTCGTCATCTGATGCTTGTGGCAAAGGGAAAGTTTTGCTTATGTAGAAGAAAGTAAGGTAGGTGCTTGGAGGTTACCTGGCTTATTTAACATGTCTATGACATCATTTAAGGAAGGAAAACAGCCAAAAGTGAACAAAAATAACCGAATTTGGAGGCTACAGTGATTAGAAGATTGGCTTAACCAGAAAACCTTGTTGTATTTCTACCAGGATAGAATGTATTTACTGATTGCCATTAAGTCAGCACTTTTACTCCAGTTTATTGCAATATTTTGTTTATTAAATGAAGCTTTGACTTTGTAAGAAAAATTGCTTTTTTCACCAAAACAGAAAGATGTCTCTGGTTTGTTTTATGGCTTATCTAAAAGCTTTCATGTCCCAGAACTTAGCGTTTACCTGTGAAATGTTACTGCAGCCTTAATATTTTCATACTAGATCTATATTAGATCAAATAGTTACATAGCAGTATATATTAATTTGTATGTTTTTAGCTGTGATACAACTACTACTTTAGTAGATGTTTATAACTCAAGGATAACTTCTTATTTAACCTTTTCTTATTTTTGTGCTTTACCATGTATGCTTTTAGTATATACTAGCAGCTAGATAATTGTAATCAAAATAGATTCTGGGGAAACAGCATTAAGATGTAGCTTTTACTGTTTGATATACCAAATTGAAAACAAATCTGTATCTGATTACATATACTGAACAGCATTACCAAAATAATAAAAATCACTGTCATAATCTTGTTATGAAGTTTCGTTTTATGTTGTAGCAAATATAGTTTAATGCATCGATTTATTTCAATGATTACTGTATATTCTTGAATTAAAATATTGCATTATAAACATTTTATTTGGCTAGTCTAGATTTTAGCTTGCTTGCTTTTTAAAATATAGGCTTTCAGCATCCAGTTTTGTACCAAAGTTCTGATCTCTGCATTTTGCATTTATAAGAATCAACGTAGAAGTTAAATTTCAATGGCAAACAATCAAGCAAGATGAGAATTAATTTGCAATTTTGAAAGATTGCATAGACTGATATTTTAAGATGCTGATCTAATATTTCTGCTTCATCTAAAAGATGCAGTACACATTTTTCCCCCTCAGCAGCACACCAGTCCTTTCTCTAAGTATTTAATTAATTGTCTTAATTAATAAGTACAATTAATGTCCAATATATTAAAGGATGAGCATGAGTATTCTGTAATATACTACATGGAAATATTTTTCTGCTGACCTTTTTACTTGGCAAAAAGACTTGACTTCACAGGGCTCATGCTATGAGTCTCTGGGCCTTTGCTGCCCCACACCAACAGATGACAGTGCTATGCAGTACCAAAGGCCCTTATTTCTTCTAGACTTTAGCTCCTATTACTGTGAAAACAGGAAAAGAAATATAGGGAAGTAAAAACTGCACTCAATGTCACTGATACTTTGGCTTGGGAATAATATCACTTTAGCAGCCCAAAGGTATGGCTGTGAATTGGTTTAAGAGAATATTCACTTTGTTTTCTAGCTATATTACCATAGGACCTTGGAAATGGTCATACAGGACAGAACAAGTGAAGGAAATATTTTCATGGGAAAAAGATTCCTTTTAAAAAATCATAATTGAGGTCAGGTTTTGCAAAACTGTTGAGCAGAGTTGGAATCTACCCAATCAATCCAAGAGAGGAGACGACTGGAGTGCAGGGTGGGAAGTGAAGGCAGCTTTGGACATAAGACAGATGCGGTCACTGGAAACTCAGAGATTGTTTCCTCAGCCTCAGAGCCAGTCCGTGTTTCTGCACAAGTGCTGCAGAAGTTAACTGGCTGGCAAAGCTCCCTTCTTTTGGCTCAGTAACTCTCAGTCTCTGCTCTCCAGTTTAGGACTATTAGTTCTAATTCTCAGAAACAGGAAGAGAAAGAAGAAAAAAATTAAATATATTCAAACACATTCAAAAACAATTCTTTTTAAACTGGAATTTTGGAGGAAAGTAATCTAGTTTAAATACATACAGGCAAGATATAGGTAATGGCTTATGCTTGCAGCTCCTTTGTGTGCTAAGCTACATACAGGCTTTGAGGAAGAACACCGTGGTCTTCCCAACATGTGTCAGCTATGAGGGGAAGAAACGGAACTAAAATAGGCTGAGCGCTTAGGATTTTTGTATCACCGTGCTAAACTCTCTAATGCATCATTGCACAA
Organism: Cheirogaleus medius; assembly: GCA_008086735.1. Classification (NCBI taxonomy): domain Eukaryota; kingdom Metazoa; phylum Chordata; class Mammalia; order Primates; family Cheirogaleidae; genus Cheirogaleus; species Cheirogaleus medius. Next base: position 146,021,005 of record VBSM01002608.1, read on the forward strand.
CAATCTTGTGAAGGAGGTGATAAGGTAAGGTCCCCAAATTATACATTTAGACGTGTTATTGTCTGGATTTTCCTACAGATGGACTGGCTTTAAAGCCTGTTGTCTTCATACCATAGCTTGTCACTTC
>VBSM01002608.1:146021318-146112144 GCA_008086735.1 Cheirogaleus medius
AAAAAAAAAAAAAAAAAAAAGTTCATGCTTTGTCTTATACTCCTAAAACCTCTGTCCTAGCACCTGCCTGGACCAAGGACCCTTGTCTGAGCCAAGGCCATCCATAGGTTGGTGTGCACTGTACTCGGTATTGGAGCATGTGGCGGGTCAGAGCCATTCCATCTCTCAGAGCCCTTGAGCACCAGCCAGAGGGAGAGAGAAGCAGCAAGGCCTGCAACATGCATAGGAAGCAACACACAGTGTTACAGCAGATGTCTATCAGCACCTACACCCCTTTGGGTCAGGGCTAACAGTCACTGCACAAGCCTGAAAAATCACCCAGCCTCTTTTAAAAAAAAAATTCTGTTTTTCTTCCTATTTGTCTACTTTTGTTACTCTGTCTCTCAATAGGTAACTGTTACAATGTCTGCTTTTTGTTTGTGTGTTCCAGCAACATTTGTATTACTGTTCTGCATGCATGCATTTTTAATTTATGTTAGTACTGTACATAGCTTATCCTGTTGCTTAATCTTTTCTTAGCATAGTATTTTTAAGTCCCACCCCTGTGTAATCCCTTGGCTTCCTAGTGTTCCGAGGTTACCATCCACTGCGTTTTCTCTCTTCTGCTCTCTTGGCAAGAGATGCCCAGGTGGCTTCCAACTTTTTGAGCCCCCAAATGATGCTTCGAGGAACACCTTTATATGTGTTTCCTCGTGGGCTTATGTAAAACTTGTAATACATGCCATACCCATGATTAGAAGTGCTGGGTCAGCAATTATATGTGTATACAATTTAAATACTGCATGATGTTCTCCAGAATGCCAGACCAGTCCATATGCCCATCAGTAACACATGGCACCAACGCATGGCATGACCTCTTTATTTTTAAATGAAATATTTCTTCTTGGGAGAGAGAATGCATTACATAGATTTTTTTTAATCAAGAAAAAAAAGACATCTATGCTCATTTTTCGATACTTCTGTACCTCTATTTGTGTTTACATTGTATCTCCTGTATTAGATGGTAGTCACTGAAATGCAAGAAGTGAGTCCCAACACTTTTGCCATGAACAATATTGTGCATATAGAAGTGTGAATGAGCAAGGGTCATGCCTGGTTGAAGTCCTTGCAGGCTGCTGGACAGAAAGGGTGGTGCCAGATTCTTGTGGCAAAACAGGAAGTGGAACATTAGCCTTGGAGATGAGCAACAGCAGCTAAAGCCATGGGCTGGAACCTCCCAACCAAGGCAATTTTAACTCAATGCCGTAAGTGTTAATTGAGCACCTATTAAGTGGTAGGCACTGTTCTAGGCACCAGGGATATAACAGAGAGTGAGACACCCAGACTCTGAGCTCATGGAGCTGATATTTTAATGGGATGGGTGGGAGGAGAGAAAAAGAAATAAGATTTCAGTTAATTATAAGTGCTATAAAGATAATAAATCAGGCCAGACATGGTGGCTCACACCTGTAATCCTAGCACTCTGGGAGGCCAAGGCAGGAGGATTGCTAGAGGTCAGGAGTTCGCGACCAGCCTAAGCAAAAGCCAGACCCCATCTCTACTAAAAATAGAAAAATTAGCTAGGGTGTCATGTCGTGTACCTATAGTCTCAGCTACTGGGGAGGCTGAGGCAGGAGGATCATTTGAGCCCAGGAGTTTGAGGTTGCTGTGAGCTACAATGATGCCACTGCACTCTACCCAAGGTGACAAAGCAAGACTCTGTCTAAAAATATATATAACAGTAATAATAAATCAAAGTGGGGTGTGTGTGTATGTGTTGGGGGGACTGTTTAGAATGAGTAGTCAGGGAAGCCTTTTTGCCAGAGGCAACACCAAGGGGTAGGCATTGAGGACAAGCATCCTTTTACATACTCTCTAGGTGAAGAAAATACAGGTACTGAGTTATCAAACAATAAACTAATTACCTAAAAAAAAGCTGGTTGCAGCCCCTTAAATTGATTTTATGGTCACAGAATCAGGGCAGTTGGAAATAAAATAATCTCAGCACACTCCATGGCAGAGGATGCAGGCCGGCCCTTAGTCAGTGTTGGCCTCTGGTTTTGCCAAAGGGCATTGGTGTGGTCCAGACCATTCCCTGCCATTGACTCCTAAGCTCATTCCCAGTCGTGTGTTCTCTTGGGGCACTGAAGCAATTCCTGAATAACCAGAGAGCAGGCTCTTGGAGCTAACACACTCTTCAACAATGTCTTTTAAAATACAAAGTATAAGGGCCTGCTGATTCTTTAATTTTATGTGTACCAAAAGACTCCAGATTGATTCTTTGAAGCCCTTAATGGATCTTCTCCTGGAATATTTCATAGACTCTACCTCTGGCCCTTAAATAGAACTTTTATTATATCTGATGGAAAGGATGTCCACCCTAATCCTTGGGGTTGCTAAGAAGAGCAGGCAGTCTCATGTTCCTGGCTTCAGATCTCCCATCCCCCGGTGTTGTACTGAGTGCCCAGCATGCTTTCCTGGCTCTGTGTCTGCCTTTATTGTTTCACCCCAGAGCTCTTGTTCTTGTGTCTAGGCCTTGGGATGCTAGGAGGCAGGTGACACCCAGCTTTGAGAACGCCACCCGGTCCCCCGCCACATCAGGGAAAGCTGCTAGTGCTCCGCTGCCCCTGGTGGATGCTGGCGAAGCACGGGCTGCTCTGCTCTCGCCCTTTCTTATACCTCCTCTCTGACCCTCTCTGTGCACATTTCTCTGCTGCTCCAGTTCAGAAGGGCCGAAGGGCCACCTCTGTTCTCTTCCTGCCCTTCCCAGCAACCACCATTTAAATTTAAGACTCTGCTTCAATTTCCACAGCTCCCAAGCGGATCCAGGTGGCATCCTAGAGCTTGGCACCGACATTGAGGAAAAAAGTGGAGAAACACAGGCTGCACAAAGAAGTGGTAGAATAAGTTTGATTTTTCACTGTGTGTTTTCCAATGTGGTTTCCAGGAACCTATTGCTATAAAAACAAGGCGAACCTGCTAACCATTTTGTTTTAATTTCTAACTTCAAGAGATGCTCTGGAAACATCTAGCAAGGCTTTGTTAACAAAAAATGAAAATAACTGTCCTTCCTCCTCAGTGCGCCACCAGGGCTCATTTTCTTTGTGACAACGTGTCATCGTAGAGACCTGTCCCTGGCCCTGCAGAGGTCAGCACCTTTCTCACTCACTTTGCCCAAGCCCCTCACCTCCATTCAGCTTGAATTCAGGTCTCAGCTCCTTAATGAAGCCTGCCCTGCCCCGCTGTTTATATAATACTTAGCCTACCCCACAAGCTCTCTCAATACCCCCTGCCTTGTGAATCTGAAGATAAATATAATATGAAGATATATATACAAGGGCCTGCAGGTAGGTACAAATAAAATGCTTCAGGGATTTAAGGGAAGAAGAGATTTGCATTTTCCAGTTCAGGATAGGAAATCCAGGAAAGCTTCTTGGAGGAGGTGGGTTTGAAACAGAAAACTGTCCACTACCTCAGATCTGAAGTACAGAACATGCAACAGCTTGAGAGGATTAAAGGAAAGACCAATATAAAGTGATCTTCTGGTTGAAAAGTTACCTCCGCACAAGGAGATTCAAAGCTACAGTTCTCATGGCTCTAGGCTTCTGCTCTGGCTTTGCCTTCACCTTTGCCTTGGGACAAGCAGCCCCCACATCTGCAGAAACAAAGGCTTCTGGTCCTGACGTGCCCTGCTTCAGCAGAGCTGAGAAAGGCCAGTGGGGACTAACAGACTCTGGATGGCTGCTCTAATCCTTCCCCTCCAAGGCTGCAATTGCAATCCAAAGAAGATCTCATACAGCTGCTTCTTGCAGGGCAAAGCTTGAAGCCATGACCTAAAGAGCCACATTGAGGGATGATGAGTGGCTGAATGTGATTTTTCAGATACCTGAGATTTTCCTCTCTCTAGCCTACGGGGCTGTGTTGTATTGACCTGGCCTTTACCCACAGGTGGAGAAGCCAGCACCCCCAGTGGAGAATAAACTCAGGTCAAAAGAACAAGGCACGTGAAGAACACAATTATTTCTAAAGAAAAAAGTTAAATTTCCAAGAGTTAAGGTGGCTCTCTAATGCTGCCACTACAAGTTGAGTACTTTCCTTAGTGGTTGCTCTGATACTGTTCAGATAGCTTCACTGGGCTCCACTGGCCACCAGCCATCTGGGTAGATGAATCTTCTCTGGTTTATACCAGAGGTCAGCAAACTACGGTCCGTGGGCCAAGTCCAGTCCATTACCTGTTTTTGTATAGCTTGTGAGCTATGCATGATTTTTACATTTTTAAATGGTTGCAAGAAACCAAAAGAAGAATAATACTTCATGATACATGAACATTTTATGAAATTCAAATTTCAGTATCCGTAACTAAAATTATGCTGGAACACAGTCACACTCATTTGTATATTTATGGCCTGCGGTGGCTTTTGTATTAATACTATCATGGCAGATTTGAATAGTTATGACAAAGACCACATGGCTTGGAAAGACTGAAATGTTTACTATCTGGCCCTTTACAGAAAAAGTGTGCCAACCCTGGTCTACACTATCAACTTCTCACAGCACTAACTAATCACGGTAACCACATCCTCTTGTTTCTAAAGTGCTTTATGGGTGACAAAGTGCTTCCACGTGCATCATTTCTGCCTCTGTCTGGACAGGCCCTGGATAGTGCAAGAGCCCTGGCAGGCCGGTGCTGCTTCACAGAGGGACATGACCCCACAAAGCCAAGACCTCGAGTGAGGCACTAGGGAGCAGAAACGGGTCAAAGACATTTTTCACAAAAGCAATTTTCTAGATTGTTTGAAAATGTAGGCATTTTATCATAGACTAGAGCACAAATATGGCAGTTAAATGGAAGGCAAAATTCAGACCCAAGTAGTGTAATAACACAACTAAAACGAAATTGCAAAAAAAATAAAACAAAATAAAGGTTGTGGTTTTAGGACTTGAAACCTATGCTTAATGATTTTCTTCTTCCTAATTTGGTCTCCATAATTTTATATTGTTTAGGATATGCCATAGTGTCACAATTCTTACATGGAACCTAAAACAAGGCAATCAAGCAAACAAAGTCCATCCTCTTAATCTAGTCTCATGGGACATTCTGAAATGTCTTTTAGAGAATTCTTACATGTTCCTACATGCAGAACACAGTAAATCAAGTTTCGCTTTATATACATTCAGATCATTCAGGCCATCATTTATTCAGCATCTAGTTTATGTTTCTAAGCATTGTTATGTACTGTTAGATACTGTTATAAAATAAAACTGTTGCAAACACTAACAGGTGCCCTGATTCAGAGGTGTTTATTTTCTGTTTGAGGCAACACACTTATGCACCCCCAACACAGTGTGATGGATGTTGTACCAAGTTGTGTAGGAAGTGCTATGGGAACTAAGATCAACAAATATGTGATTCTCCTTGGGATTGTGGGGAGATGAGGGTTAGGAAAGGCTCCACGGAGGAGCCACATGCCACATGAGCTGGGCCTGGAAAGATGCTTTTAGGGGTTGGCCAGAGAGATGCAGGGAGGATGAGAAGATCCCGGACAAGGCCTTGAGGGATGAAAGGGCCTGTTCCCTGCTGGATCCTCAGTGCGTGGCACAGTGCTGCCACCTCATGTGTGCTCAGTAAATATGTTGGCTGAATTAATATGGTGTGCTTGGGGGTGGCAGTCATCTAGGTGGGGTAGGGAGTATTTGTGCATTTGTGTGCAGTGTGTGGGTATGTGTCTGTGTGTGTATTTGTGTGTGTGTTGGTGTCTACCCAACATCACTGCCCTACTTACTTGTTAACAGAAGCTTGATTTTTTTTTTTTTTTTTCCAGATAACCACTCTTCAGAGGAGATGATCCTGTCTCAGCTCAGGGGTAAATCCTGAACCAATCGTAGCACTCCGATTTCCCTTGCAGTAGTTTAGACAGGGACATGCAATCCATTTTGGCTGAGGAGTTGCAAGAGGGGAGAGTCTATTGGAGGGCTGCTTGCAGGGTTTCACTGTTCTTAAAAAGAAACGCAAGTGAGAGACAGTCTGTTCTCCTCTAAAGAGTGTTACAGTGTCTGGATGTGACTGCTCTAGCGATCTTGTAGCCAAGGAGGGAGCCAGGCTGAGGACCAAGCTGACACTCCCAGAATACCTGTATGGAAGAAATGCAATGGTCCTGTCCTTGACAAGGTCATCAGGCCACTGAATAAACCAACTCAGAGCTTTCTACATGTCTGGTTTCCCTTACATGTGAGATGAATTAACATCCTCATTTATAGAAGATGAGGCCTGTCCAGAAAGTATCTAGCCATTGTTAATATAACGAGAACGATTCCATGGCCGGATACTTTCAGGAAAGACCTTGTACAAATGAGTCAGAGTTTTATTTTTCTGGTTCTGGAAGCCAAAGACTTTTTAACAGAGGGGCAGCTGTGGCATATGGGGTAAAGATGAGGTTGGGGAGGTAGATTGAGGCAACCCACAAAAGGAACATGCTGGGTTGAGGAATTTGCATCTTTCCCCCCAAAAATCTGCTGTGGGACCCTAGGGCGGGTAGTGCAGGAGGCATTGAAGTAGGCAAGTGTTTTAGAATGGTGATGCTGACTGCACTGGCTCAGAGAGAAGAATGTGTGAAACTGGGCGGACCATCGGGGGGATGGCTGTGAGGTCATCTAGACAAGAGAGAAAGTGGACAGGGCCTGGCCTCACTCAGGGCATGGGGAAGGAGTGGATCTGAGAGACACTTCAGAAATATAATAAGCAATGCTTTCAATACAAAACAGATGATGTACTATATGGTTTGTGGTACATAAGTTTCTGATAACTTTCTGAATACACTTTATTGATTTTATAAATAGAATATGATACCCAAAGAGTTTCCTGGTTGAACACTGGAGCCCTTTGCCCCCTGTCCTTTGTAAAGGGGGCAGAACCCTCGTCTGTAGAGCACGTACTGTACTGTTTTCTACATGAGGTGTGGGCTTGAGGAGAGATGGTTCAGTAGTGAGGCGTCCAGGGTCATATACTGGGTAATTTGATAGCGTGGAGCTAGCTGGTGAATATTGAAGAAATGTTCCCAAAGAAAGGTGGTTAGGAAGAGAGAAGATGATCCATAAATGGGCAGGCAGCCATGCTGGGAGCCACACAATGAGCCAAAAGACATAGAGAATTGCACCTTGGAGCAGCAAAGCAGACAGGAGGGGACGGCGGATGTGGAAGACTGAAGACTCCTTGAGGTAGAGTATAAGTGTCTGTGTGTCTGCAGGAATCTGCTGCTTATACTTAAAGAGGACTTCAAGTTTGTGACACCAGTAGGAGCCCTGTTATCTCAAGAAGCAGGGGCTGTAGTTGGGCAGTCTTGGATTTTACCCTGCTTACAGATTGTTGTTTCATTAACAGCAGAAGGCATGAGACTCCCAGGCCAGAGACAAAGGCCTTTATTGCTCACAGCACAGCAAGCACCATAAGCATGATATTGGTGCTGGTTTCCCATGCCCCGAAGTTCCACAGGGACAAGTGGAAGAGCCCAGATAAATACAGTGCATGCAGCAGATTTATGTCACAGCTGAAGAACACCTTGAGGAATCTACCTCTATTATAATGAGCAGTAAGCAATCTTACTCTTTGTGGGGAGATATTGTTTCTGGTTAATATTGTTCACTACAAATAAAATCCTGAGAAGTGTCTGAGTAAACAGTGGTCAGGGCCTTGCCTTCTTGGCATACTCAGCAAGAACGTATAGGGACACTTGGGTCCCAGGGTGGATGGCCTCTTCCAACAGTCAGTTAACTGAGAAAACAAACTGAGGAATCATTTAAAAAATAATACACATTTTTCTTAAATATGTGTTTTAACTAAAAACACAAATATCCATTCATTTGCCAATCTTGTGATATAAGGTTAAGGTCTTTTCTTAACCATTATTCTCCATTTTGGGATTTTGAGTGGCTTTTGTCAAGTGAACTATGTCTGTCGCCTATGATGTCCAGTTTCTGTGTCTTTAAAGTGGAGCAAAAATTTAAAAGATATTTGCAAATCAATCTGAATGCAGAATTTTTATAAATTGTTATAATATATTTTCCCAAATCTTTTATAGTTGCCTAATCCAACAGCAAAATACTTTTAGCATCTCAACTTCATTGAGTCTTTCCAAAGCATTCATCTTTGCCTTCATCAATACAGCGGTTCCTTATTGTCATGCCCATATTTCATGAATTTAATAACATTTAACTGAATTATGTAATTGTGTGAATAAGACTTAACAAAACAAACCCACTGATTCTTGATAAACACAGAGTTCAACTTAAGGGAGCAGAAGTTCACAGGCAAGGTCAAGACTGCTCGTTGGCCATGGATGGTCAGAGTGTGAGGCATCTGTAATATTATCATATTGCATAGGATAGACGTGCATACATTAATCTGATAAGTGGCCAAATGGAGGTTAATCAATAGAACTTCTATGGTATCTGCATAATAAGCTGGATCAATGAATGGTTCTGGGCCAGGTATACCGCATCTAACTATTTGCCCGCCAAAATGAGTAATTAAATAAGGGGTTTTCAGTCCTGCCTGCACATTAGAATCACTTGGAACTGTGATAAAATAATGGTTGTGTGTGTCCTTCCCAGACACATTTAATCAGAATCTCTAGAGTGGGAGCCTGGCATTGGTATTTTTTCAGCATGCTCCAGTAAATTCTAATGTGCAGCCAGATTTGAGAACCACTGAGTAAGATCAGAGTACACATACTAAAAAACCATTAATTCAACTTAGCATGGTAATGTTTATTTGAACCATTAGGGATCTGAATTTTAAAATGCATTTTATTATTTCAGTTAAATTGAGTTACTATTTGAATTAATAAAATTCACTCATGCAAATTGTTCATTAGTAACATACCAGTTGCAAACCATTTTGTGGACTAGATAAGACTGATTTTTAATTTAATATTTCTTGTGTCTATGAATAAATAATATAAACTTCTCAGAGCCCTTGAAAATAGCTTATATTCTTTCTTCAGCAGCATTTTTAAAACTCTCTTCTGCTATGGCACATATGGTGGACAATGTACACATGTTGGACATTCCCATGAAACCCCAAAAGCTTCCCAGAAAATTTAAACTAATAATACTATAGATATCCACCCATTAATGATCGTCAGGAATGGTCACTCGTTGCTGCATGTTTGATCTTAGGTAAGACAGGCTGTGGGTCTTAGTCAATCGCATTTGAAAGGCACTGTTTTTTTTTTTTCTTTCAAAAAAGCATGTCACAATTCAAGTGAGAAAGCTATGTTATTATAAGGATAATCTTAAATCAACCACTCTTTTATTTATTTTTAATGGGACTTATTTGCACTTATAGGTACTTTATTTCTCATAACAAGTTACTTTCAATCTCACAATGAATTAAAATATAACTAGGATTAAGAATCACTGCCTTGAACCATAACAGAGCCTTGACATTTGTAGATTTGGCAGCATTGACATCAGCAGACTTGGCAGTCATGGAGTTAGTGACTGAGAATCCATCCCACACAGTGATTTTGCTGAGGCACAAATTTGAATTTCATGGACTAGTGTATGGGAGGGAATGCATTAGCTAGTGAGTGCAGCATTGCCACCCCTTGTGCCAAAGCAGCATTAACACTTTCTACTTGTCTTCAGGGTTTCTGTAGTTCTGATAAAAGTCTCTCCTGATCAAATGAGGAACTGCTAACAATACGTTTGCAGACATGACTCCATAAAAAATAGCACTTGCTGGTGATGGTAGTAAAAAGAAAGATGCTGTCTGAGGAATAAGCCTCCTTAGCTAGGTTCATAAATATCTATAGAGGATCACTAAGAATATGAATATCCTGACACTATAAAACTACTACAAGAAAACACAGGGAAATGTTCCAGGATTCTGGTCGAGGCAAAGATTTTATGGCTAAGACCTCAAAAGCACAGGCAGCAAAAACTATACTAAACTAAAAAGCGTCTGCACAGCAAAGGAAACAATCAACAGAGTGAAGAGACAATCTATTGAGTGGGAGAAAATGTTTATGAACTCTTCGTTCAACAAGGGACAAATTTCCAGAGCTTACAAAGAATGAAAACAAGTCAACAGCAAAATCATCATCATCATCATCCCAATAAAAAGTTGGCAAGAGAACTGAATAGACATTTCTCAAAAGAAGACATACAAATGGCCAACAGGTATATGAAAAAAAATCACTAATCACCAGGGAAACGCAAATCAAAACCACAATGAGATATCATCTTACCCCAGTTAGAATGGCTATTATCAAAAAGACAAAAAATAACAGACGCTGGCAAGGATGTGGAGAAAAGGGAACTCATACACTGTTGGTAGGAATGTAAATTAGTACAGCCATTATGAAAAACAGTATGGAGGTCTCTCAAAAAACTAAAATAGAACTATTATACCATCCAGCAATCCTATGACTGGGTATTTATCCAAAGGAAAGGGAATTAGTGTATCAACAGGATTCCTGCACCCCCATGTTTATTGCAGCACTATTCACAATGGCAAAGATATGAAATCAACCTGTGTCTATCAATAGATGAATGGATAAAGAAACTGTGGTATGTATACACAATAGAATACTATTCAGCCACAAAAACAAATGAAATCTTGTCATTTGCAGCAACAAGAATGGAACTGGAGGTCATTATGTTAAGTGAAATAAGCCAGGCCTAGAAAGACAAATATCTCATGTTCTCACTCATATATGGGACCTAAAAAAGTGGATCCCATGGAAAGAGAGAGTAGAATCATAGTTACCAAAGGCTGGGAAGGGTGGGTAGGTGGGAGAGGGGGATGAAGAGAGGTAGGTTAACAGCACAAATATATAGTTAGATAAAAGGAATAAGTTCTAGTATTCAATAGCAGAGTAGGGTGACTATAGTTAACAGTAATATATTGTATATTTCAAAGTGGCTAGAAGGGAAGATTTGAAATGTTCCCAACACAAAGAAATGTTAAACGTTCAAGGTGATAGATATCCTAAATACCCTGATTCAATCATTATACTTTGTGCACACGTACCAAAGTATCACATGTACTCCATAAATATGTACAAATATTATGTATCAAAAAAAATTAAAAGAAAAATAGAAAGGTCTTTCAACATTTTCACTTCCACTTGACTGCCTTGTACAGAGGGAATTTAAAATTCTATCACTATTCACAAATGCCTCCAGACATATTATCCAGTTGAATGTGAAGTCTATTTTATCTTAAACACTCCTCTTGCAATTTTGTTTTCACTGTGAATTTGCATGACCCTGAAGAAAACGTTGGCAGGACTCAGGCTAATTGCATAAATTCCAGATTAATGAAGCCTGAATTAATGAGGTTTCATGCCTGAAAGTATATCTTAATCCTTGTCACTGGGGTTGGTGATGTCTTTCCTGAAGAGGCTCATTCCCTGAGGCACAGCCGGCCTCACGAGGCCACGTTGCAGCTTGTTCTTCCCTCCCCACAACTCTGACTCTGGCACTTGTAAATAATATGTAATAATATGCCCTTCATGATACTTTCCAGGTAATTTTTCCAGGTGGAAGATTCACAAAAGCAAAGGGTTACCCAAGAGCCTTCCTCCTGTGGAGACTTCTCTCTCTTACTCCTGATTCTTGGGCATCACCCATTCTGGGGTTGCCCAACTTGAGTTCTACAATCCAATGAATCCCTCTCATAGCCAGGAAGCACCTATGCGCGGCACACTTAGTCCAGTGGGCTGTGAGAAGCACCCAGTGTAATCAACCCACACCTCCATCCTGATTCCAAAAGACTTTTACTGGGTGCCTGCCGTGCGGGAGGTTTTATTCCAGATGCTGTGGATGCAAAGATGGACGACGTGTGGTTCCCGTTTGGCGATGGCACAGCTGGGGGAGACAGGAGCGCAAACCACACCCACGAATGCTGAGGCTTTCGCCAAAGGCGCAGCCGGCTCCGCGGCGGGGCTGCAGACAGCGCGGACGGGCCCTGAACCGTGCAAGAGACGTTCAGAATTTCACAGCTTACTCAACCCGGGGTATCAGTTTTCCCCTTGGCACTTTCCCCCACGTACCGAGATAACTGAACCAGTAACACAGAACTCAGCTTATTTGATTGTTGGGAAAACCCAAAAACACCCCAAGGGAGTGAAAGGCAATGTGCTGTGCAGAGAAAGGCTGCGGCCGGCGTCCACCCTCCACCCTCGCTCGGCCGGGCCGGACGGGCCCCTTGCCCGGGGGACGCCGCGCCCCCTCCTCGAAGGGCCCCCGAGTGTAAGGCGAGGCCCTCGGCTGGAAAGTCCCCGACGTCCTCCTGCGCTTGAGATTCCTGCGGCCGAAATGGATTCTGGAAGCGCCTTTCTACGGTCTAGATGGGGAAGGAATGGAAGGAAAGGAAGGAGGAAGTGGGGAGAAGAGGGAGGAATAGAGGTGGGAAGAGGGAAGCAAGGTGGCCGCGTCCTGGAGGCCAGGGTCGCAAGTAAAGTAAACGAACGCGGTGCTCCAGAGGTTCACAGAACGCCCAAGAGGATCGCATGTTTATCCTCTTAAAATTCCCATCCTCTCACCAGCTCATTCTGAAGCATCTGGATGTGGCTGTCAGCTCAGGCTGTCGCTATCCCTGTCACGCTGTGTGAGGTATTTAACCTCTGCGCATCGCGACCTTGTGGGAGCACTGAGGAGCCAAAGCGTGCATAGCGTTCCACACACCCTCTCCTACAAGCAGTTTGTCGGGTCCTTCCTTGAGTGTCTTTCAAGCCTGTCCATAACCAATGGGAAGGTGAACACACTATCACACTAAACATGGGGATTAGGGAAGTGTCGCCAGGGCTCTGAACTACGTTTTGAGACCCAATTAAGTCAAGACAACTAACACTGACGCATCCCCTAGAGTGAGTGCTGGGGCACTTTGCTGTGTGATGGGATCCTATGACAGCTCCTCTCCTGGGACTTGCTCAAAGTTCCTTTGATGTTGCCATGCACTTCTGGGGTTTTTTGTTTGTTTGTTTTTTGGTTTTTTTTTACTTTTTTTTTTATTTCAGCGTATTATGGGGGTACAAATATTACGGTTATGTATATTGCCCACGCCCCCCTCCCCCCTTGAGGCAGAGCCTCAAGCATGACCATACACTTCTGGGGTTTTTGACACTGAACCCATCGCTGAAGCTGTTCCTGCAGATGTTTATTACACGAACGGAATCTAGGGGATTAATCAACAAGCATTTACCAAGTTCTTGTATGTGGGCAACTTCTGCGGTGCAGCCAGGCATAAACAGAAACATGGAAAAGTGGGGAGGGTATAAGAAGCCGGAAGAGTCTCTGATCCTTAGCAAGGAAAGCTGAGAAATAGTCTCCATTTCTGTGTGCCAATTGTTGTAGGCACATTTATTTAATCTTCCTAAAAAAATCCAAAATGTTTATCTTCATTTTACAGATGAGGAAACTGAGGCTCAGAGAGCTTATGTCACTTACCCAAGTTCATACAGGTAGCAAGTGTCAGGTCTGGATTTGAATCCAGTTCTGAATCCAATACCTTTTTCTTTTTTATATCATGCTGCCTCTCCTTAGAAGCCTAATTCTAGGAAATAAATGGACTCCAGTGCCAAAGCAGCATATTTTCCCACATTCTTTGCCCTTGATCCCTATGTATTCTTTTCCCAGAAATAGACAATAAAGCCACCAGGATACTCGAGGCAGCCTTGGCAGTCCTTGCACCATAGTCAGCACAGTGGATTTTCGGCCTAGGTAGTTTCCCTTCAGATGTTAGCAGAGAGAACACTGTATTTGCCAACTCAGGACAGCACATCTTTGGTTCTGTTTTCTCCCCAGCAGGAACCCAAGGGTCTGTCTCTGTGTGTGATAACTGGCTAAAGAGTTACATATGTCAGCAGAGGATCCAGGCTTTGATGTGAGCTCTGCGTGCAGGAAAGTCCTCGCTGCTGTTTTCTGGCTCGAGTTCTGTGTCTTTCATCAGGTTCCCCAAGACCCATCGCTGCCTGCCAAGATGAAATACAAATGAAACAGGAGGCTCCCAGGGGAAACCTGCTTCCCAGGACCTGCATTTGGACAGGGCAGCAAGGAGATGCTGGTCATTCTGTTGTTCCCAGCCTGAACATCGTTTGTGGGGAGGTATGTGGACTCTTGCTGGATCTACATAGTCCTTGTCATCCAGGGCTCCCACGGAAGTCAAAGGTGACAATAGCGAAGTGAGTGCATGTTACAAACAAGGCTCAACTCAAAGTGAACCATTTTTCTTCATCAGGATACCACCTATCAGAGTTTGCAATGTGTACTGACATTTGTCATTTTGTGTCATTCCTGTGAGAACCCTGTGAGCTGAGAACAGCAGGAGGAAGCATTCCCATAATAAGCACTTGACTTGATCAAGATCCCACAGAGCCATGCCTCTGGGATCCAGGTACTCCTGCAGAGGATGGATGCTCCCGGATGGCACATCAGGGATCTCTCTGTGGTGAGATCTTCATGGTTCTCTATGATAGGCACCTCTTTCTTTATCTTTAAGTCGGGCCACACCAACAAGGTTCCCATATGTGCTCAGCAAGGGTATTCTCTCCCTCTCATCTTTTTTTTTTTTTTTTTTTGCCAACTTGTCCTTGTTTCTTCTGAGCTATGGTTTCCTTCCTACTTGGCGTATCTTTCCCTACTGTGATATTCAGAGCTAAATAATGTCTACACCTATTACTATTTTGTACCACAGTACATTTAGTGTGTTCAGGTATAGTCATGAGCGTTTGGAATGTAATGTTGGGTAAGACACAATTATTGCTCTTAAGAGGATGTGTGAGCATCATGGTGCTATGGGAGAATTGATCTGAAGATGCTCCTGCTTCTTGCTAATGAAACTGGATATATACAGTTGTGTTATCTCTCTCCCATCCTCCTTATCTTCCAGGGCCTCATTGAATTGAGTAAATCATTTGACATGCCGCTTTTATCATATATAAAATTTGCATGTGTATTTGAATGTATTTGTAGACTTTATATTCTGTTTCACATGTCTGTTCATTCACAATATTGCTTTTAGTATTATAACTTTGTGTATTTTTTCATATCTGGCAGGTGTGGTTGCTTCTCACTGCTTGGCTTTGTAGAATTTTTCCAACTACTCTTACTTGTTTGTTTTTCCATTTGAACCTTAGAAGACATAAAGAATCTTGTTAATATTTGCATTGGCATTATATCAAATTTGTAGATTAACTGAAGGATATTTGATAATTTTAGGGTGCTGTGATCCTAGTCAAAATATAGTATGTCTTTCTATTTGTTTAAACCCTTAGAGTCCTTCCATTTCTGCTTGTCTATCAGGCATGATTCTTATGCTTATTCCTAGATATTTGATTTTGTTTTGCTGTTGTGGTAAATGAAGTCTTATCTTTTAACTGGCTGTTATCTGTATTTATGATGGCTATTGATTTCTATATATTAACTAATTCTCTTATTGTTGAAAATAGGTTTGCAGTTAGTTCTCTCAGGTTTTTCTATGCATGCAAGTTTATTTGCCAACATAAATAATATTTATTATATTTTGTTAATATATTACTTTCAAATGTTGTACTCTAACTTACTTGTCTTTTCTATTAGACCTATTATGTCCAGATCAATATTAAATAATAGCAGTGATAGTGTTATCTTGTCCTGTCCCTGACTTCAGCATAAATGTTGCTAAATGCTTTGTTAATAAGTATGATGAGCTCAGATAAAAAGCTTTTATCATGTTAAGGAAGAATTATTTCTACTTTAAGAATTTTTAAAATTAAGAAAACAGGTAATCCCACCCTTTAAAATGTTCTGTATTTGAGGATGTTTTATCATGAATATTTTAGTAGGGTATTAACATGTATAATTTATAAGTAAATACATATAAATATATTGGGGGGTACCAGTTTTTAAAACTGGTTCAAGCATGCAATCAAAAAAGCTTGGAGTTCATGTGTTTAGAAGTTTATAATAAAATTACTTCATTAAAATATTAATGTCTATCACATACAATTTATTTAATCTTTCTTTGATAATGCAGAAGACACTTCAGGATCTTGAATGCATTAGAATCATCATTATGGATACTGGTTATCCATTGTGAGTTAATAAAAGGTTGGTTAACTGAGAATCAATCATTGGAAGGCCTAAGTTCTCCTCTGAAAAAGTCTGGTTTTTATGGCTCTCTGAATGTCTTCCTCTATGCCAAACAGTTCGAATAAAGCAACTATAAGCGGGCTCCCCCAGCCTTCCTTGTGTCCCCAGCATGAGGCACCAAAATATGACACAGGCATGGGTAGAGGGTGAGCCTGGGCCCAGCTTCTCTGGGTCATGCCTCACACAAATTGAGTATCTTGGCTCTTTTTGGCACAGGCAGGGGGAGGGTGCTGACACATCCATGGGCAGAGCAGTCAATGGGTGGGAAGGAATTTGATCTCACAAAGACCCACTGCCTTGCTTCAGCACAGTGGTAGCTTCCTATGGGGGCCACTGCCAGAGTCTTCTTGAGTAGATGCTTCCAAAAAGGAAAGAAACACTCGTATTCTTTGTAGTTATAAAAAGGGAAAAGATAGCTGGGGGGATAAACATCTCAACCAACAAATTCTCTGTATGGGATGTCTGGCTTTCAGCAAATTTTTACTGAGCCAAGACATGTGTTCTTTGTAAATTAATACATGTGGTGCAAAAACTCAAAACAGTATGCTGATGTAGTCCATAAAGATAATTCTCAGGCTAACTGTGGTTTGTTTTACATTGTTAACAAGAGCAGGAGGTTGGAGGAGAAACCATGAAGTCTTGGAGATAAAAAGTTTGGGTTCACATGAAATGACTGAACTGAAATCTAGAGTAAATTTGATCTCAAAGTCTTTTTCTCTGTCTCTTAATTATATAGTGACAATTGCAAATTCAATTCAACCTTAAAAGTATTTATTAAGCCTTATGGGAACACAGAAGCAAGATAAAATGTAGCGTCTTTTAATCCATATAGGGAATGACTATGTGTCCATATGGAGTTAATAACAATTTCTTAAAAATGTAGAATTGAATAGCAAAATAAAAAGAATAGACTGTGTTGTGAGAGGTCAGAGACCTTATTACCAGTTTTTGGGAATGCATCAATAGGAGTTCCCATAAGTATAGCAGAGCAAGAGAGAAGGAGGGACATGTGACTTACATCTCTCATCCCCCAACAATGTTCCAAGACCACGGGCTCAATCTACCTGCCCAACTTCCTGTACAGGGGATTTCTGAAGGTCTGTTTTGATGATCTCACCCTGGGATGGGAGGGAAAGGAGAGCTACTGTCAGCTTGTTTATGTATTGCCAGTGTTAAGGCAAGAAATAAAAAGTAACAATCTATTAGCAACTGACAAGGATGCTTTTGGCTGTAGGATTATCAAAATTTAGTGTCATTGATCTAGTCAGAACAATTGAGTCAAGGAAGGAGATATTCAATGAGCACATGAAAAGATGATCCACATCATTAGTCAGGAAAGTGTGAATTAAAGCCACAATAAGATACCACCACACATTCATTAGAATGGCTAAAATTAAACACTGAGACTGACCATACCAAACGTTGATGAGGATGTGGAGTAACTGGAACTCTTGTATATTTCTGATGGGAATGTAAAATAGTACAACCATCTGAAAAACAGTTTGGAAGTTTTTTATAAAGCTAATGAATACTTACTATGTGACACAACATTGCCACTTCAGGGTTTTTACCTTATCTCCCCATGCCCCCCAAATAAAAGCAAGTCTGCAGAAAGAATTTCATGTGAGAGTACCTATCAGCTTTATTCATAATAATCTCAAAGTGTAAACAACCCAGAACAGGTGAATTTATAAACAAATTATGGCATATTCAAGCTATGCAATTCTACTCAGCCACAAAATGGAATGAACTATTATTGACATACCCAATATCATAAATGAATCTCAAAAACATGTTCAAAAAAAACTCAGACTTGAAAGAGTACACAGTGTGTGAATCCATTTATATGGTATTCTGAAAAACCACTAGCCTAACTAGCCTATAGTGACAGCAGGTCTGTGGGTGCCTGAGTCTGGGGCTCAGGTGGGTGGGAGGTTGAGTGGGAAGGGACAGAAGCGAACCGTTTGGAGTGATGCACATGTTCTTTATGTTGACTGTGGCAAGGGTTATGCTGGTGTATAAGTTTATAAAAACCAAACCGTACAATAAAAATGTGTATATTTTGCTGTATGTAATTTATACCTCAGTAAAGTTAATGTAAAAAGAACGAGTCACCTTTTCTAATGAATGGGTTGCAGGGACAGGTAAGCCAGTGAGAGAGCACTCTTGTTTCTGAGGGGACTCACTGAGGGTGTTAGAATAGTGAGCACCAGTCCTCGAATCTACTAGTAAAGAGACTGAGGCTGAGTCATTGTTGTGCACAATCTGCTCTGTTGTGTGACTCTTTTGAGCCCTGACTCAATTCACTGGCTCTACCCTTGGACAAGAAACTTGAGTTGGGGTGTGGCTATCTGTGGTCTGGGAGAGTTTGATCACCGCATTCCTCACGGGCTCTGTGCAATGGAGCTGGACTCCTGCTCTGGAAGCACGTCCAGCCTTGAGACCAAGGTGCGAGGTCAGGAGGTGCCGCTATTGCGTCTGCACCCTCAGGAAGTCGTTCCCTTTGTAAAGAAACTAGGTGTCATTGATACTTACTTGCGTGGGTTTGTGAAAACCCAGATAAACTTTCTCTTTATCCCCAAATATCTCTGGCCAATTTAGGGAACCGAATAGAACAGTTGAAGTTTAGGGGTGGTGATCTGTAACCGTTACATCATAATCTCAATGAAGGATGTTATGAAATGTAAATTACAGTTCTGTAATAGTGAAAATTCACACCTTTACATCAAAATAAAAAGAGAAACAAAGCTAGACAAGGTGCAAGTCATTGGTTCCCTAAGTAGAACAAGGCACCTTACGAGGCCGTTCCCACGAATCTATCTTACATAGACACCAAACTTCCTATCCAAAGTCTATCTCAAATTACTGCTTTCCTTTCCAATGAACCATTTTCTCCCCCTATGGGAGATACTAGTATGTTCTTGGCCAAGTTAGTAATTACACAAATGCCAGGGTCTGTCTCTTTTTTAGAAGTCTATATTTTTTAGTTGCCTTAAGTACTTTTTAGAAAAACGGAAACAAAGGAAAAAGAAAACAAAGAGTCCCTAAAGACATTAAATCTTAAGTAGTTTAAGACTATATGGCTCCGAATATAATTTCTTTCCATTCTGCACAGGCCAGGGCTGACAGTCAGTCACCTGGGTCCAGTCCTGCTCTCTCAGTAACTAGGTATATGACCTTCAGCAAATCTAACCTTCATCCCAGTTTTATCCGTGGTCAAATGCTGGTGGCATCATTTTCTTGACATATTTCAGCTGGTTAAAAGTTTTCATTGAAATATTAGATGTGATAGTTTGAAAAGTTAAAAATTTAATAAAAACCCATATAGAGTGAGTTTTTTTGCATTTAAAAGAAAACTTTTGACATGTTATAAACATAATATATGTGCTATCATTATATATAAGGACTGGATCCCTAAAGCAATAAACATCATTCATCATTTACTTTTCCAATACTCTCACCAGGTTGTTAAAACTGATCCTCTGCCACTGTTCTAAATCTTTTGTAAGTTTCACACTGGGGTGTTGCAGAAGTTATTTTATTGTTAAAATGACAGACTAGAAACTGAAGCCTAGAAGTGGGATAAAAATTATAATTTCAAGACAAAAGAAAGCAATTGGGTCATAGAAATGCCACAGTGATTAACCCTAGTATGTGGTCTGTACTCCAGTGAAGGCTGTGACAGTGAAAAACAAAGTAGAAGGTACACAGATCTGCATTGTTTTTAGGGGAGTTGGAGAGCCATGAATTTGAAGTCTAAGGGCTGGCCTCAGCGTTGCCTCAGAGTCCAGGCATCCTCAAACTATGGCCCGCGGGCCACATGGGGCCCACCGAGAACATTTCTCCGGCCCGCCCGGTGTTTTTGCCCATTTTGTTTTTTTACTTCAAAATAAGATATGTGCAGTGTGCACAGGAATTTGTTCATAGTTTTTTTTTTTAAACTATAGTCCGGCCCTCCAATGGTCTGAGGGACAGTGAACTGGCCCCCTGTTTAAAACGCTTGAGGACCCCTGCCTCAGACTCACCATGTCTTGTCCAGTGCCTGCCCTCCCTCCCTCCACTCCCCCTGCTCATGAGGCCTCCTCTCCCCCTCTCTCTGCTGTCTCTCTGCCACATCATATCAGAGGGTACAAATTTTACTCTTTTAGGAAACTTAGGAACATGTGAAATGTTTTTTTTCTTTTTCTTGAGTTGTTTTATTTGGTTTAACAAATGTTAATTGAGCACATACTGCCAGACAGAAGATCTGTTAATGCAAAGGTGAATGATACCTGGTGCCTGCTCTCACTTTACTGAAGATCTTATGGTAGATTGGGCTAAAAGAGGACACAAAAAAGTTCTCCGGCACTTTGAGGCGGGTGAGAGCACGACTGGATATTTGGATCAGAAGGTTTTGTGGCAGGAATTCCACCACCCGAGCCAGGCCTTGAGCGGGGAGGGAGATTTCCAGGAGTGGGCTTGGGGGAAGGAGGCCTGATAGGTAGAAAAAAGCCAAGGCAAAGGGCAGAGGCCGCCAGGTGGGTTTGAGCAGCAGTCATTCCAGGGTGTCTGGAATGCAGTCTGTGTGTGTGTGTTGGGGGAGATGCTGGAGGTCTGCTGGAAAGACAGGCTGGGCAGGAGCACAGGGCACACGAAAGCCCTGCTGAGGACTCTGGCCTGTACGCTGCAGGCAGCAGGGAAGAAGACGGAGATTACTGGTATTAGCCTGCTCTTATTCACAGGACTTTACTTGCATGGATATGTGCCCACACTGTCTCCTCTTCTTCCCCCTCCGCTCCACTCAAGAGCAGCCTCACCCTCAGGAAAGTGGCATGGAGAGCCGTCTGGCCTTGAGGTGGGGGTCCCCTCCACACCCCATGGTGGATTTGGTTGGGAGGGATGGCCAGCAGGTGGCTTCCATCCACTACATCAGCAGGCCCTGGTGACAGCTTGTTTCTGGGGGGTTTGCATTGAACTTCAGACTCTGACTTTGACCCCCAAGGAGAAGGATATAAACAGGGTGTTGCTTGGGTCCCTGCTCAGGGCCCACTATGACTCAGGCTTCGCAGCTTACAGGGACCCACCCACAGCTGGGGCTGGGATGTGGGGGGACCTGAGGAGCAGAGGCTGGGCAGAGCCACCCGGGCCAGCTCCTCGTGCTCAGACAGGGCTGGGAAGAAGGGCTGCTGAGGAAGTTGCTGCATGCCATTGCCAACAAGAAGCGAGGCCGAGAGGAGCTTTTCTCAGTCATCCTTAATAAAAAACAAATGTCAGTCAATTGTTAGTGGAAAGACCAATATTTCATCCTCTAACCTCTCCATAGAAAATGACATTAAAAATTAATGCCATATGATGAAGTGAACAGAGTATGTGGCAAAATGTAGAAGAAAGTATTCTAGAGGTTTACCCCTCAGGTAATAAATAGTAATCAAATATGTTATTTTTCTGGATTTTGTGATATTTGTCAGCTTTTTAAATTTTATAATTTGTCACGACAACTTTTTCATTCTAAATAAATAGTCACTTTCATACCTAATTTTGTATTTGTAGTTTTGTAATCTTTTTCTTAAAGATTCTCCAAATTGTGCAAGCTGTAGGCCTCCTGCAAAATTTGCATCAGCTCCTGGATGATCCTCCTAATATGAGCTCAATAAATGTTTGATTAATTACAATTGCAAAGTGCACTGAACTCCTGGCACTGAAGAACATGAGGCAAATATTTCAAACAAAGAGACAAAATAAATAACTGGAGGCTTGGCTGGAAAATCACCATCTTCATGACTGGGACCTTTTAAAAATTAGGACAGTCAATGTTGGTCTCCAGATGAATTTGACACCAACATGGTGGGGACAGTCTACCTGACAGAAAGTGACTGTCCAGTTAGGGCTCTGCTAGGGCCACTGTTACAAGGCATTAATAATTTCTAATGCCATTTCCACATGTAATTTTCAGCAGATTAATTTTCCAATTAGGTTCCCCAATTTTAAAATGTTGGGTTGTGTAAACATAATGTACTCAAGAAGGAGGAAAGTGTACTTTAACTTTCCACATGCAAATTTTATTTGCCAAAGCACAAGGATGCTATTTAAAAACAGACAAATAACAGTTATCTCAGTGCTCAAACCAAAGTCCAATTTAATAAGTAATTTCATAGTACAATGGGCTTAAGTTGCTTTATTTTATAGAGTGGATGCATTTGAAACATCATAAAAACTTGTTTAAAGAAATTTAATACTTTTGAGTTTGCTTCTATAAAATAATGATTTATACGACAGGAAAGTGTGGTGAGGAGGAGTTGGTTTTTTTATATTACAATGTTACAATTACAACTATCCAAAGTCACAACTTCTGGCATTCGAAATCTAAAACATGGACAAAATATATGAAACAATGATTTTCAAGATATTGGACTGCAGGAAAGAGAGGACAGCGATCCCTGAGAGATGGGTAACAAACAAGATGAACCCTACAATTGACTCAGCTCACTGCCCCGAGAGAGTTCTCAAGCCATGGTAAGTGGAAGGTGAACCCAAAAAGAGTCCTGCAATGTCATTGAGCTGAGGAGACAGCACTGAGACTACTACAGGTACCAAAGCAGGTAGATTTGAACAACACTTGATGTAATTGACCTTTAAAGAATGCACGTTCTTTTAAAGTGCATATGGAACCTTTACCAAGATAGGACACATTCTGGGCCAAAGAACAAGTTCCAGTAAGTTTAAAAAAATTTAAGTCATATGTACAAACAATGTTTTCTGACCACAATGGAATTAAATTAGAAATCAATTACAGAAAGATATCTAAAAAAAAAAAAAAGACCTGAAGAATGGATAGACTTCTAAATAATCCATGGACCAAACAAGAAATCAAAATTGAAATTAGAAATTATTTTTCACACAAAACATATTAAAATTTGTGAGATGCTGCTAAAGCAGCACTTAGAATTTTATAGTCTTAAAAACCTAGATCAGAAAAAAAGAAAAGTCTCAAATTGATGACCTCAGCTTCCACCTAAAGAAATTAGAATAAGAGCAAATAAGACTCAAAGCAAGTAGAAGAAAGAAAATTAATAAAGACCACAGTGAAAAATCAATTATTTAAAAAATAGAGAAAAATCAATGAGAAGCTCAATAACATTGATAAACCTCTAGGTAGACTGAACAGGAAAAAGGCAAAACACAAATTACTTATATCAGGAATGAAAGAGGTGGTATCGCTACAGATTTTATAAAAAATAAAAGAATAATAAAGAAATACTATTAAATTTGTGTCAATAAATTTGACAACTTAGATGAAATAAATTGTTCGTAAGATATAAACTACCAAAGCTCATTCAAGAAGAAAGATAATCTAAATAGCCCTATATTAAAGCAATTGAAGTTGAAATTGTAGTTAAAAACATCCCCCAATGACAACAAAAGACAAACAACCCCATTAAGAAATGGGCAACGGAAATGAATAGAAACTTTTCTAAAGAAGATAGATTAATGGCCAGCAAACATATTAAAAAATGCTCAACATCACTAATCATTAGAAAAATGCAAATCAAAACCACAATGAGATATCATCTAACCCCAGTGAGACTGGCCTGTATCAAGAAATCCCAAAACAACAAATGCTGGCGAGGATGTGGAGAGACAGGAACTCTCTTATGCTGCTGGTGGGACTGCAAATTAGTGCAACCTTTGTGGAAGAGAATTCGGAGATACCTCAAACAGCTAAAAATAGAAATACCATTCAACCCAGCAATAGCACTGTTAGGCATCTACCCAAAAGAGCATAAGACATTCTATTTTAAAGACATCTGTACCCGAATGTTTATGGCAGCACAATTCACTATTGCAAGGACGTGGAAACAACCCAAGTGTCCGTCAATTCATGAGTGGATTATTAAAATTTGGTATATGCTTACAATGGAATATTACTCAATTCTAAGAAACAACAGCGAGCTAGCACCGCTTATATTATCCTGGATTGAGCTTAAGCCCATTATACAAAGTGAGGTGACACAAGATCAGAATAATGGGCTCCACATATACTCGCCATCAAATTGGTACTGACTGATTAACACTATGGTGCTCAAAGGGTGGTGGTGTTCACCAGGGTTTCAGGGGTGGGAGGGGTAGTCCCATATCTGAGGGATGTGGTGAATATTGTGGAGGGGAAGGGCATACCTCTAACCCTTGCTAGGGAGAGGCAAAGATATAAAATGTAACCAAAATGTTAAGAAAAAAAGAAAAACATTTGTTGGGTGTGGGGCAGGTGGGAGGGGGGAGGAGGGCATGGGTATATACATACATAGTGAGTGTGGAGTGTGATGCGCACCGTCGGGGGGATGGACATGCTTGAAGCTTTGACTCGAGGGGGGAGGGGAGACAAGGGCAATGTATGTAACCTTAATGTTTGTACCCCTATAATATGCTGAAATAAAAAAAATTAAAAAAAACCCCTCCAGGCCCAGATGGGTTTACTAGTGAATTTCACCAAATGTTTAAGGAAGAAATAATATTAATTCTATACAAAATTTCAAGAAAAATGAAGAGGAGAGGATACTTCTCAACTCACTCTCTGAGGTCAGGATTACTCTGATATCCAAACCAGAAAAGACATTATAAGAAAACTACAGACCAGTATACACTGTAAACATTTATGTGAAAATTCTTAACAAAATTTTAGCAAATCCACCAATACATAAAAAGGATAATGCATTAGGACTAAGTTAGGTTTATTACAGGAATGCAAGGCTGTCTTAATATTAAAAAGAATCAATCAGTATAATTCAACATATAAACAAGGTAAAACAGAAAAACCCATATGATTATCTCAATAAACCCAAGTTTGACAAAATTCAATATTAATTCCATGAAAAACTCATTAAAGTAAGAATAAAAGGGAATTTCCTCAACCTGAGAAAGGATATCTACAGAAAACCTACAGGTTACATTATAATCAATGGCAAAGCATGGAATGCTTTCCCCTAAGATCAGAAACAATACAAGAATATTTGCCCTTACTACTTTTATTCAACAGTATATCGGAAGTTCTAGCTAGTACAATAAGGCAAAAACAAACAAACAAACAAACAAACCAAACCAAACCCTCCAGATTAGAAAGAAAGAAGTAAAACTATCTTTATTCACATAGATAAGATCATCTATGTAGAAAATCTAATGGAATCTACAAAAAAGCTACCAGAAATAAGCAAATTTAAAGAGGTCACAGGATGCAAGTTAAATGTACAAAAATTAATTGTATTTCTATATACAATGGAGAATCAGAAATTGAAATGAAAATATAATTTACTCTAGCATCAAAATATGAAATATTTAGGAATGAGTTTGAAAAAATGCGACTTATACATTGAAAACTGTGAAACATTGCTGAGAGAACTTTAAAAAGAGCTAAATAAATTCGGAGGTATACTATATCCATGGGTTGAAAGACTCAAAATTGATGTCAATTCTCTTCAAATTGATCAACACAATCATAATCAAAATCCCAGCCACTTTTTTCTTGGCAGAAATTTTAAAAACTGATTCTAAAATTTATATGAAAATGCAAAGGACCTAGAATAGTCAAAATAAATTTAAACCCCCCCAAAAAACAACAAAGCTGGAGGATTAACACTACCTGATTTCAGTACTATATAGCTACAGTAATCAACAGGGTGTGGTATTGGTGTTAAGATCAATAAATAGATCAATGGAACAAAACAGAAATAGAGCCACACATACATGGAAAAATGATTTTTAATGAAGGTACAAAGGCAATTCAGTGGAGAGATAATGATATTTTCAACAAATGGTGCTGAAATAATTAGATGTCCAAATAACGCAACAAATGAATTTCAAGCCATACCTCAAACTATATATAAAAAACAAAACATTTCAATTTGAATAATGGGCAAAATATTTGAATAGACATGTCACCAAAGAAGATACACAAATGGCAAATAAGCACATGAAAAAATGCTCTATATCATTTGTCATTAAAGAAATACAAATTAAAACCCAAATCAGATATTACTACACACCTAGTACAGTGGCTAAAATTAAAAAGAATGACCATTCATTGTTGTTAAGAAAGTTGAGCAAACAGAATTCTCATATACTGTTGGTGAGAATATAGAATGGTAAAACCACTTTGGAAAATAACTCAACAATTTTTTTTTTTGTAACATTGGTAACTTTTACTTCAAAGATTGTAAATAAACATATACATCTTTCAATGGGCTTTCAAGCAAGTACACAACAAAGCATGTACTTCTTAGCAACATCACTATAAGACAGCAATGTATTCTCTATAAGACAGCAATATATTCTCTTTAGCTTTTACCTGTTGTAACTATAAGGTTTCCAAAACTTCTGCACATTGTGCTTTTCGTATCAAATTTTTATTAAAGATCTTAGCTGTTTTCTAAATGAATATCCTTTTTATTGGATTTTTCCAATTACAAATGAAATTTCATTTTACATCTATAATTGGAAACAACATTTACAATGGGACTCATTTGTAAGGGTGTTTATTCTATATGAATATTGTTTCATGTTTGTATGGGAAAATTGTAGCTAAACATTTCATTGTCCCCAGTCTGCAAAAGAAGCACTATTCTATTCTATTGCTTTGTCTTGCTTATAGTCATTAAATCATTACTTTTACATATATTGCTGTTATTTCTGCTTTCTTTAAAGATACAGTAAAAGTTGTTTTATGAAGCCACAAAATACATATATTTTTATTTTGACCTAAATTTGTACAGTCAGTCCCATTGTAAGTGTTGTTTCTAATTATCAACAATTTTTTTAAATGGTAGACATACATCCACCATACTTTCTACTTTTGGTATTTATCCAAGAGAAATGAAAGTATAGGTCCATTCAAAGACTCTATATGAATGTTCATAATTTGTTTGTAACAATCAATTACTGGAAAGAGCTCAAATGCCCATCAACAGATGAAAGGAGAAACAAATTGTGGTATATCCATGTAATGAAATATCACTCAAAAGTAAAAAGGAATAAACACTAATACATGCTATAACATGGATGAATCCCAAAATAATTGCGCTGAGTGAAATAAGTCAGACAAAAAGGGTAAATAATACATAATTCTACTTAGATAAAACTCCAGAAAACGCAATCTGTAATTATAGAAAGCAGATCTGTGGTCACTTGGGGACAGTGGCACAGAGGGAGGGAGGAGGGAGAGATTACAAAAGGGCATGAAGAAACTTTCGAGGCGATGGAAATGTTTGTTATTTTTATTCTGGGGGTGGTTTCATGGGTGTATTCAGATATCAAAATTTATCAAATTACATACTTTAAATACATGCAGTTATTCGTATGTCACTTGTACCTCAATAAAACTATTTTTTAAAACCCAATCTTTTGATTTAGCTTCGGAATCCAAAGTGAAATGTAGGCCGGGGAGCTCCCAAATCACAGAACTTCAAGATATTAACTTTATGGTTCTAAAATGTACCTTGTATTTAATTGTGAAAGCAACTACTCTTGTTAATTGCCCAATCAGCA
This sequence comes from Cheirogaleus medius, assembly GCA_008086735.1. Taxonomy (NCBI): domain Eukaryota; kingdom Metazoa; phylum Chordata; class Mammalia; order Primates; family Cheirogaleidae; genus Cheirogaleus; species Cheirogaleus medius. The sequence goes on from VBSM01002608.1 coordinate 146,048,943, forward strand.
GTCCATGAAGCCCATAAGGAGGCGCACTCAACACACACAGCTTAAGTAGATCAAGTCATTAAAAACAGGCTTCACCACCCCCTTTTTTCTCTTTCCTTATCTTGGTGGTGGTGGGGTGGGGGTTGAGGAGAAGGTGGGTATATGAAAAAGATATAAGGAAAAATATAAAATAGGTTGTTGGAAATTTATGATGTGAAATTAGAAAATGCGTATCAATATCCAAAAGATAAATATAAGATTTTTCTTTGCCTTTTCTCTTTTTCTTTTCCTTCTTTCCTTATTACCCCTCTCTACTTTTTAAAAATCCTCCTTTCTTCCTTTCCCTTCCTTTTTTTTCTGCTCTCCTTCCACTTTCTGTCTTTTACTCCCCACATCCCAATCTCCCCCATTTGCTGGCAGGATTGCACAGTGGCTCAGACCACAGCAGGGACTCTGGGGCATCTGCCCAAGTTTAAATCCCTGCTCACTGTGTTAGGCATGGTGTTTAATATCTTGTGCTTTAGCTTCTCTGTCTGTAAATGGGGTAATATCAAACGTTCCTTCCTCATAAGGCTGCTGTGAGGATTAAATGTTAAAATAGGAAAAACACTTAGAATAGGTACTAACCAGGTAAGGGTTATCATTTTCAGAGCCCCCATTCTACGCCAGGTATATTGGACTCCAATCAATTAAATGTAAGTGGCTGTAGGCTCAAGGAATGCAGAGGACTGGAGATTCCAAGGCCTGGAACCCAGTCCTGGCTCAGCCAGTACAGTTCTCTGACTGTGGCCTTGTCATTTACACTTCTACACTTAAACTGTTTATTGGTGAAATGACAAATTTGGTGTACAAGCTGGTCCCATCCAGCTTTTACTACTGCTTTTTGTAATTCAAAAGTGTATAAATATTTTCAAATGAAAAGCATTTTGTAACTTTTAGGCAGAACTGAGAAGTGGCATGGATTTTCATGTTACAGTGAAGGCCATTTGTTATCTAGTAAGAAAGATAACTAACATCATGATCACAGGGACATAACAATTGTTAAAATTTTAGTAGAACTCTAAGTTACCTTTTTAATGTTTTATGAGAAATTATAACATATGGTTTGACTCTCATCTTTTGAAATTGAACATATTCTAAGTTCTGGATGGGAACTTTTCCATTCCAAAGTGGTGCACAAAGTCTCCTGAGAGGCTAGCAGTTTGTGTACTTCATTTGTGAGTGGAGAGTGTGCCATTAGCTAGGCCTTAGTGATCCAGCAGGAGAAATCCTCATTTCAGGAATACTCTGCAGCTATTCTGTCTTCTCCAAGGTCAATCAGCATGATTGGTGAGTGATCTAACCATAGAAAACTAGAGTCCACATGGCTCACTTTGTGTGAAATTCTCTGGAGTAAGTGTAATATTCTTCATATAATCCTGTCATTCAAGAAAAATACTCAGCTTTTAGAAGGCAGGGATACACATAGTTTCTTTGATTATATGGTTTGATGAAGACTACAGAGATGATGGTATAGCTCTAGAATGGTGCATACAACAGAGTGCTAATGCTAATTTGAAGGGGCATTACCATGATGGAGATGGGGATTCCCTCTGTTAACACTCTCTTGGAGAAACTGCCAAATGTGTCAGAGTATTACAGCTCTATTAGGTCAGGTCCTTATTGAGAAACTACTATACTGATCACCCAATCAATGGACACCAACTTGTCCATTGAAGACATATTGATTACAAGGACCAAATAAGAATTTTGTTAAAATAAATAAAAAAAAGAAAAAAAAAAGAATTTTGTTAAAATAAGTGAACATCAATTAGATCTTATGTCAGGTTCCAATTATGAGTCCCAAGTCCCACTATTATCCACCAGGAGTGTTCCTTGATATTCTTTATAATTCCTAGAGGACGTCTTTATACCACTGTCTGTTGGAATGAGTTGCTCCCACGGAGCATTTTGAATATATCAGTGTGTTTGTGTGTGTGTGTGTGTGTGTGTGTGTGTGTATTTGGGATAGCAAATAGGAAATTCAAATTTTACTCTAATTACCAGGATGAGGCTGGTTCAGGGAGTCTTTATAGATTACTGCTAGTTAAGTTCAAATTTTTAAAAAAATTCCTTTTAGTTTATTATTAAAAATTGGGAAATATAGAGAATAAAATTCAGCCCCACAGAAATGTAAACTACTACCATTTTAATGTATTTCCTACCAGAGGATTTTCTGTGTGCATCTTCATACAGTTGAGATTACATATATGTACTATTTTGTCTTGTACTTACATTTAAAGTGTTCTGTGCATTTCCCTATATAATTTTTGTAATTATTTTAATGCCAAAATGATACTCTATTGTAGTTATATTCTAATGTGGTTAACTGCTTTCTTAATGTTGGACATAGTCTTATGCTATTATGAACATTTATACATAAATCATTGTACTTTTCTCTTTAGGACTATTTCCATAAAATGCAATTATAAGATTAAAGAGTGAACACTTTTTAAAGGCTCTAGATAAGTTTTAGCAAGGTTTGTACCAAAATACACTTCCACTAACACTGTATGAGAATGTTTCATCTCATTTAATATTGGCAGCACTGAATGTTTCCTGAAAGAAGAAAAAATCCTTGATAATTTGATGGTAAACTAGTATTTTATGGTAATTTAATTCACATTTCTATGATTACTAGTTACAATATATTTCTTCTTTTGTTTTTTTTCTTCTGCCAACAACTTGTTCATGTTCTTTGCCTATTTTTCCATTTTTCATTCACACGAATAAAATTATTTTGTTTTAGAGTTTCCATTGAAACAACAATAAAATACTCACAAGAGTTCATTTATTATATTGATTTAAATATTTTATTTAAAGAAATATTCTGAAGGCTATTGTTTATTGATAGGAAAAATATAAAGCATACATGTCTATAGATTATTATGTACTGACATTACAGAAAATAGATTCTCCAAATAACATGATTAGCTTTGTAGTGCTACTAGTGGAATGCATTCTGGAGAAACGTGGTTTTACCTTCAAATCTGAGCACATTTACCCTTACATCAAAAAAGAAAAAAGGGATAATAAAAACACAATTTTGTTTAGTTTAAATTTTAGTAGACCACATCTGATTTGTTGAAGAGTAAGTTCTTTTATTTACCTCTTCAAGGAAGTAATTATTTTTTTCATCTCTTTCTGTGCCTCTTTATCCTATAAAGAAAACACACACAAAAAATGAAATTTCAAGTGTTCATCCTGATACTTGAGTACTTTCTAATAGATTTTTATTGAGTGTAAGCATATTTTCTGAAACACCATTACAAAAAAACTGTGGATTTCTTAGAACCAGACATGATCTAGATCCATGAGAATGCAGATAATGTGGACAGCTATTTCTGGGATAGTACACCCACCCAGATCTGGTGTGGTGGGATTTTGGAAGGAGAGAGTCTTTCATGTAAGCTGACACAATGGATTCACCTTTGCACTAACAACATTATTGTTTTCCTTTTCAACTATGAGATTTGAAGAAGCCCTGGCCCTAGCAGCAGAATTTGAAAAAATCTGAGATTGTACCGTAAGAACCAGACAAACATATGTTTCATTATTGACTTTATCAGGTAGCTTATATTTAACAATAAAAATCTCATAATATGTCTTATAGGACACCACATGTATTGTTATTTCTTTATAACAAATGTGGAAGTTAGAAAGAATGACAGTAAATTCAGATGGCTGGGTACTTTAATGTATTTTTACATTTAACAAACATTTACTTAGCACCTATCAGAAAGGATTTAAGGAATGTAACAACTTAAAGTAATCAGATGAAGAAAATGGGATAAGGTAAATATTGAGAAGTAGCTGTTAGGTAGATTTTTTAAAAATTGGAAGTTTGTCAACAGTTTTGATTATAAACATCTTTAAAACACTGATTCTACTGTGGTTATAAACTGTAAGTCTATCTTCTCCCAAACAGTATTTACTGAAGGTTCTGAGAAAATAAGATCAATGGTATTTAGGATATTTGTGTGTTACTTAAAAGAACTTATAAAAAATCCATAATTCCAGGTATTGAGATCCATGTTTATCTTTGTAACTGTTGAGTTATCTCAGTGCCTGGCACCTAGATAGCCCTAAATAAATGCCTGCTGAATGAATGGTTAGATACTGGAACACAGTAACAATTTTCAATATCTAGGAATCAATTTCTTACAGAAGAATGACATAGGTGCTCCAAGATCTCATCCTCTCTGGCTTCCTCAGGAACTTATTCTATCAATTATCTCCTCCCTCTCCAGTCTTTACTGAACTCTTCCTTCTTTGCTGGCTCTTTCTCATCATCCTTTCAATGTGCTTTTATATTTCCCATCTACAGTAAACTATTCCTCAACTCAAGCATCCCTTTAACTTCCACTTTACATCTCTTCTGCCTTCCCCATGGGATTCTTTGGGAAATTATCTATGTGTACTGACTGCACCTCTCAGAGGTTGCTCTGTTCTTTGGTCTCTACGTCCACTGTTCTACTGAAACAGCCTTGGTTAAGATCACCAATGGCATCCACATCATTAACTCCAACAGACTCATTCCAGTCCCTTGCTTGCATGGCTTCTCCAGAGCATGTGACAGAGCTGATCACTTCCACCATCCCTTGGCTTCTGAGGCCTTGTCTTCTCTTCCTTCAGTCTCACTTCCAGTTTCCTCTTCCTTCCTTCCTTCATTCCACTATTTTGGTGTTTCTCAGGGGTTGATCCTCTGCACTCTGCTTTTCACATACTACATAACCTCTTTGGGTGATCTCTTCCATAGTTGTGACTTCAAACATCACTAATATGCCATATATCCAATTATTCACTGGACTTGAAAATCTCACAAACACAGACTCAACATTCCAAAACTGAATTCACCTTTTCTACCAAACCTGGCTCTCCTGTATTCCTTGTGTCAGTAACGGGCACCTCCATCTACCTTGGACGGTTTCCCAAGCTAGAAACCAAGAGGTCACCCTTGAGTCCTCCTTCTCCCTCAGTAATCAATCTCCAAGTCTTGTAGAGAATACAACTTACAATTTGGTTAAATTTGTCCTGTACTCTTGCCACCATCTCGTTGCCATCATCTCAGTCCAGGCTATCATGTCATGTCTGTGTCATTGCAGTAGTTACCTAAATGATACTCCTGCTTCCAGTTTTGCTCCCTTCCACTCCCAGCCAACAGTCTCCACAAGGTGGCTACTGTGCTCTTCCAAAAATCTCACTATGTTATCTGCTGCTTAAGACCCTCCAGTGGTTTTCTCTTGCCTTTAAGAAAAAGGCATATAAGGATTTCATGTCTTCTCTCCACTAGTATGCAACATTTCAGTTATATTGTACACTTGATTCAGTACTTTTATGCATCATATTTCTCAATTTTGGGCATTCATCTGTTTTCTGGTATTTCATAAAGTATGGGCCTGTGTACTACCTGCTTCCAGATCTGCTAGAATATTTGATACTGTCATGATATTTGTTCTTATTTCCATTCACCCTTGCCATATAGATACATATTTTGACACTAACATAATAGAACACATCACTTTGTGTTCTACATTTTTTAGCTACATTAAAAGTTATTTTCTGATTGAACAGAATCTTTGTATATATGTTTAGAGCTGTATGAAAAATAGAACCTGATTAACTGATAACAGTGATGGAATATTAAAGGAAAAATGGCCCAATTACTCAGCATAATGTTTTATGGGTTTTTAAAAAAGATAAATATCAATGGATTACATTTTTCATCAACAACTTTTACTGCATGCATATTCACTAGGACTAATCTATTAAAGAAGGTTTTATCTTATTGCTTATTAAGTATTACCAAATTCTATATTCCATATTTCCAAGAAAGCATCACAATTCTACACTTCTATGCTATAGTTTTTCCCAGTAATATGTCATTGGACAAAAGTCTAAATTATTTGTTGAATTATGTGCTAAGGGGTTTTTGATAGAGTTTTTTTTTTTTTCCAGTGTGAGTTATGTAAATTCCATTTCTACATTGACTTGAGGCCTGGGAATCTTCCCAATGTGAGAACTTCAAGGTTAACTAATGCATATATAATCACTGAAGACTTTCATTCATGACTAATGTGAATCCCTACATGTCCTGCAGAGCTGCTCCATGAGAAAAGGGATTCTTATGTTTATTTCATTGAATTGTTTTTCCATCATGAATTATCTCATGTTTCTTAACAGGCTGCTTCTTCCTGGTAAAGACTTGCCACTTTTCTCCTGTTTTAGTGTAAGTTTTTTCTGCACTTCAAGGTTTGAGCTTTGCCTGAAGGCTGTAGGGTTTATCCCCATGGGAGCTCTCTGGTGTCTATAAAGGTTAGAGCTGAAGCTTAAGGCTCTTCCAATTCTTTACATTTGTAGGGTTTCTCTCCAGTGTGCATTGTCTCATTATGGCTGAGGTTAGAGCATTAATTGAAGGCTTTCCCACATAGATCACATTCATATGGTTTCTCTCCAGTGTTAATTCACTCATGTTGCTTAAAAGAATAAATGGCTACTGAAGGCATTTCCACGTTGATTATAAAGGTTTTCTCTCTTGTGTGAGTTCTCTGGTATAAATAAAAATTAGCTCTCTGGCTGAAGTGTTTTCCACATTCATTACATTTATTGGGTTTCTCTTCAGTGTGAGTTAATGCATGTTGAGTTTATGCTGAGCTGTGACAATGTCTTTACATTCATTATATTCAAAGAGCTCCTCTCTAGTGTGAAATCTCTGTTATTTCAGTTAAAGTCTCCAGTTTAACTGTCTCCAGTTAAAGTCTTTCACATTGGTAATATTCATGCAGTGTGTTACTCTCCTTCATGTACAGAAGTTTTCTCCTTTGTAGCAGGTCAGCTGCATAGCTATCTGATTAACGTTGAGGTCTTCATTATGTTTCAAGCACTTGATATATTGGTTATATTTATTCGATTGCCCTCTTATAAGAACTCAAGTTATGGTTTTGAGCTTAGGTTATTCCTTTCCTCCCCAAATTTAAACTATCCAAACCTTTGAGCTGAGATAACACACTTTCTCTCACCTCAAATTACAGTCATGTGATTATGCTGCATTCTTAATTTAGCTCATTCCCCTTCACCCTAATGTGAAGGAACAGGATTCACTCTCATGAATCTTACTATTGACATGCTGTTAAATGCTTCTGTCCTGTTGATATTCTGCATGGAAGTTCTGTCTTTGTTTCTAAGATCTTCCTGTCTGGACTCTGGCTTTGGGGAAATCCCCTTCCTTCCCTCCATAGCTCCTTTCTTTGCATCAACAACCAGAAGCCATATCTGATTTTCACAGGGGAGACCCCCAGGGAGACCACATGATTGATGTTCTCCAGTATCACATTTCTGTACAGCTTCCTCTGAATTGGGTCCAGCAGGGTTCACTTTTCCTGAGTAGAGTCCACAGCCATGTCCTCAAAGGTCATCATTTCCTGTGGTTGCACTGTAAAGAACTGAGCCACCACCTGTCTTTCTCCGTATTCTCATCCTGAGACAATCTGAGCACTAACCCAAAAAGCAGAACTTGAATAGATGGAAACGAGTGAAACCATGTTGACACTGAGGTTGGTGTCCCTAGACTCTGAGCTCAGAGCTTTTCTCTCTCCAGAAAAAGACCAGGAATCTGTATTCTTAATAAGCTCTCTACCCTTCAAGCAAGTCTTAATTAAAGATTCAAACTACTGGGTTTAAATTCTCATTTCCTTAAAATCTCAGATTACATAGCAAAACCTTAGGAAGGCCTTTCATAGCCCCTGGCACAGGTTACAGTACCGGTTGTATTTTCTCATACATCTTTGTGCTTTCATTTCCATAACACTCTTCACCTTTTATGGCTATGACTTGTTCAGTGCCTACCTTTCCCCACTAGACCACAGAATTCATGGTGGCAGAGACTATGTCTGCTTTTTCTCTTTGTATCCCAATCCTCTAGCAAAGTACACCCCCACATTTGTAATATAAATGAGTAAAGATAATCTCTTTCTTTCACTCACACACACATTCAGAAATATAGATTTATTTCATCAGAAGGTGTTGGAAAAATATGTTTTAGAAAAATATATCAATGCTCTCTGCTAAAGAGTTCAAATAAATAAGAGAGAGTTTCATTTACATTAAATTGGAGGTCTACGAAACTTCTTTAGGGTGTTTTTAAGATTCATTTAAAGAATACAACCAAGGCTACTATGTATTGGGAAATCTTAAGAAATAATATATTTTACATGCAAATGATCAGAGGGTAAGAGTCAAAAGTGCAGAAATAGAAGGTTATAAACAGAGTACTGTTCCCTTCCTGCAACTCATGAAAATGTCTGTTTAGAAAGTGGGAAAAGTCTGTACATCCTATAATGGCCTTATTAGTTTTTTAAAATAATGTACAAAGAAGAATATATTCTCCAGGCATGAATGGCTCAGATGAGTTAATCTACAACAAATAAATTCTAACCAGAAAGAAATAGGCAAATAGGAATTTCTAACAAATGAGACAACATTACTGGATTTCAGTAAGTGACTCATTCACTACTCTGAGTTGTAGCAATCCTATCATAGGAAGGCTGGGTGAATATATACGGACAAATTCTATTTTATAAACCTACCTGAAAAAACCAATGTCTTAAGATAATCAAATATGATGTCTTAATTAAGGTAGAACATTTAAAGCAGGATTAGGATTTTATTATGAAGAGGATTTTCCAATAAAAGTGATGATTTTCAACCCATAAAAAAGATTGGAAATGCAGCTTAGGACTTTAGTCAACAGGCAACTTCAAAGACAACTATGCTATTTGCTAAATATGAAGAAGTATTCTTAACTTTGAGCATTCCTGGAATCTATTTCTTCCTGTGGTTGTTTCTGTATATTGTATTTACTATTCTATATAAATCTGTTTGTCTTGGAAGAATGATTAATTCCACTTGAAAGTATTACAGCAATTTTAAACTATAGGTTCTTTTTTTCCTTGAAATCAGATTAGCACATCCCTTACTATAAAGCAAAACATTACATAAAGCTTTTTATATTTGAGCTTTCTCCATAGACTCCAAGTCAATGAACTTTAATACTACCTCCAGGCAAAAAACTTTCAGGCTGCCAGTGAACTCATTAATTATATCATTCAGCAATCATTCTCACACTGCCTTAGCCACAGGAATCCCTTTTATTTAAAAAAATGAATGTTTCTCGGGATCTGAAGTTATTTTCCTAAGGTTAGGAAAAGTCCACATGAATAATAAGAATACCGTAGTTTCATATTCTGAGAATGTAAAGCTGCTTACACCCAGGAATCTGGGCTCTGGAGACAGAATGGCTGACATTCCCAATGTCAATCAAGTAGCAGAGTGATGAGCTCAGAGTTCCCTAATAGGGGACAGAAGACAGATGGCTATAATGCAGCAAAGGTGGTACAAATGCCATAAGAAAAGAAGCAAACATGTTATTCAAGTTCACCTGAGGGAGAGAAAACTGCTCGCTAGGTCTTCATTATAATTAGTGGCACTGCTAGACATTTTGGAAATGAATAAACTGTTCAGCAAAATCACAAATGGGGAATATTTCAATCATAAAAAACTTCATAAAGATGAGGGTTACTACATGTAACTCAGTTTATCCCATTTTCTTATTGAAAAAGAAATTGAAATATTACTGACAGTGCCTCTACTACTCGAGAAAAAAAAAACTGCTAAGAGTACAAATGGAGACATCACTGGGAAAAAAAAGGTAATGTGGGAAATATTTGCTCATGCTATTTTGTTTATTACAGAAATACTTCCACAGTGTCTAGCTTTCTTAGATCTATTATCACTCCTCTTTATTATGACTATTCACACTGTTATTTTTATTTGTATGGTATTAGTGGTTTGACTCTTTCCACCAATACTTACTTGGTGCTTACCAAGTAGGTAGTATACTCGGCACTGAGAACTGAAACTGGGAACTGAAACTGTTCTGGTTGCTGCTTTCATGAAACAATGATTCGTGGAACAATCACACCAATAACATTCACAGATTCAGTTGTTCATGGAACAATCACAAATATAATAACTATATAATCACAACTGTGCTAAAAGATAGGGAGGAAAAGTATTAAGGAGCTTTCTTGCCAGTGGGTGTCAAGGAAGTGTTTCCTGAAGAAATGGAAGCCATGGTGAGGCTTGAAGGATGAATAGGGATAAAGCTGGTGAAAGGAGTGGAGGGGGTGGGTGGGAGTGTCTCAGGAAGAGGGAACAGTGTGTTCTAAAGGTGAAGGGCAGGGAGGAAGACAGTGCAGAGGAGAGAGCGGGGAACAAAGAAGCTTGAGAGATTTGTCAGAGCTGATCAGAGCCTTGAAGGACACGCTAAACATTCTGAACTTCATCCTAACAGCAAAGGGTGTTAAGCAGGGAAGTGATATGTTGACATTTATGTTTAATCTTTCGCTTTGGCTGCTACTGGAAGTCAAGAGTGGCCTGGAGTGGGGCCAGGAAGCTGTGGGGAGGCCGGTTAGGAGCCTCTGCACCTGCAGTCCAGGGGAAGGTGGGCAGTGCTGTGCTCCCAGTAGCAGCAGTGGGTGAGCAGTGGGTTGGTTCAAGGCATGTTTTAGAAGAGGAAATTTGAGAACTTGGTGACGGGGCAGATGTCTGGGTTTAGGGGATGGAGGGAGAAGGAGGTGTTAAGGATGATTTCCAAGCTTCCCAACTGAGTACATGGAAGTGTCATCTACTAAGGGGGGAAATGGAGGAAGAACAGCTCCAAAGGCCTGAAGACGAGTCAAGTTTGAGGTGTCTGAGAGACATCCAAGTGGAGATGGCAAGTAGGAAGTTGGTGAAGCAGGTCTGGAGATCAGAAGAGAGGTCTAGAGACAAAAATTGGAGGACCCTGGCCTGTAGGTAGCATTTGAAGCCACGGAGGATCAGTTTAACAGAGTGAAGAGGAGGAAAGGGGAGAGCAGACAGGAGACTTATGGATTGAGGACCAAGCCCTGAGGTTCATCAATATTTAGCCTTCCTGTGAGAGCTCTGAATTTCGTGCATAAACATTTCCATGTCAAACCAGGTATTACACTTCATTATCATATTATATTCTAATAAAAATGCACATATACTCAGTTTAAAATGACTGCACATAACCCAGCCTGACATCATTCATGAAAGACGTGAGAGACAATAGGGTCCCAATCACCAACACAGAGCAGACAACCAGAGGAACGAAATCTGTTTTCTGCTGAAAAAATTACACAGAACCCTTGTCTTCTGGAGAAAGACGGCCCTGTTACGACTGCACTATTTTGCACTTCCTGTTATAACTGATGGAACCAACTGAGAGATTTGAGTTGGGATAGACAATCGACTCTGCGGGAAATTCCAAACATCTGGGAGATACAGACAAGCAGTCCAAGCCCTTGCTCCTGCGGTGATGGAAGAGACCCAGTGGAGCCTGATGAGCCCTCTTTAGAGACACAGGCTCCCTCGAAGCCTAAAGTTCCTTGGCAGATCTTGTTTCCCTTCCCTGTTAAGCCTTATGTGCCATGACTGCCCTGCCCTCTCCTTCTGCTCCAGGTAAACAAATCTTCGCTTTCTCACTTCTGTGCTTCTGCTCACAACCTGCAATGTGCTTGCCCACACAGCCACATTATATAGATCTTTCAAAGTCCACCTCCGATGCCACCTGACCTCTTCTAGGTAAAAACAATTTCTCCCTTTTCCAAATTTACATAACCAAGTATTTGTACTTCTCTTGGCACTCCATGCTTTCTCTCTGGAGCTGCAGCTATCTGGATATACGCCATAGGTTCTCTTTGAGGCTATAAGCTCCAAGAGGGCGATAGGCATGTAGTATTTGTTTATATTCCAGATCACAACTAATATTGGAGCCTGTACTGCTCCGATACAGAAAAAGAGGAGTGCTTTTCCTGAGTCATTTCCTTTCTATTATGATTGACAGGATGGTAACGTTTAGTGGTATGAGAAGGGAGCAGGAAAACATTGATCTATTAATTTTCATTCCCACAATACTAGACAATGGCTCACAGGAGCACAGACTGAGTTATTAACTCTGCAGAATGCCTGTAACTTGTAGCAGATCCAGAATCCTGAATTATTGAATATAAGGTTAAGGGCAATGCGATAGTTTCTTTTTCATTAATGCATGGGTCCCAAAACCAATACAATGTTAATATATATTTTGAATCTTTTTCATGAACTTGGATAGCCACACCCTGCTATAAGCTAGGGATTAAGAATGGCGACCCACCTCAGACCCTCATCTTGCTCTAAACCAGGCAGCCTGTCCAGCTTGTTTGCTGCCTGCATAGTTTAATCAGCAGCTCCTCAGAATTATGCTGTTCCTCCTCCTTCGCAGGGACTTGTCCCATTCTCTGCTGTCTTATATCTAACAAGCATCAGGAGGTTTTAGCTGCTAGCCCATGGTGTACATGTCCCTTAAAGATTCAAGGGACTTCCTGGTGATAGGTTATCTTACAGAGATAACAACAAATTTTAAAACTCTATAGTACATGTAAAATCCAAGTCAAAATGTTTTAGTATAAGAGAAAACTCCAGTACAGAAGCATAGAGCAGAATGGTGGTTGCCAGGGCCTGGGAGGATGGGAGAATTGGGGAGATTTTGATCAAGGATACAAAGTTTTAATTACACAGGGTGAATAAGTTCCAGAGATCTAAAGGACAGCAATGTGATTATAGTTAATAATACTGTACTGTATACTTGAAATCTGCTTAGAGAAGGTGATGGATAGGTTAATAAACTTGATTATGGCAGTCATTTCACAATGTATATGTGTATCAAAATATCTTGTTGTATACCTTACAACTTTATTTGTCAATTATACCTCAGTAAATCTGGAAAAATAACAATAAATTAAGTAGTAAAATCTAATAAAGAAAGAAAACTCCATATGTATCTAAGACAGTTGTTCATATTTTGAATGTGAATAGTAGTAAGCAGACAATAGCACTCATTGTCACTGTCTGGACTTACCTCTTTGGTAACACAAGGAAGTAATAATGCCAAATTACAGAACTTCAAAGCATTCTGTTTTTCCTCAATATCAATATAACACTGTAAATGAAAAAATAACCCATATTAAAGATAATCACATTTTTATGTAATGGAGTCAAAGTAACCTTAAAAGAGTGGTCTTCATTACCTTTGCCAAGTACAGGTAATTGGAATTAGAATAACCAGGATGTAGTTCTTCAGCCTGATTTAAGAGAAAAGACAAGAGAGTAACAGGATAATACTAAAACAACAATAATCACAAGGGAAGAGAATATATTTCAATAAATCAAATATTATCAACCAAATTGCCCCAAGAATTTAGGTTGGCTATTTTACATTTGAATCATTTTTATCAATTTAAGTATCTTTTGGGTGGAGACATGGCTTTTGCATTTATTTAGCCATTAAAATAACATTGATTACTATCCTCATAAAGCTTACAAAGCAATGAGATACTTTAAAGGGAATGCAAGTTAGAGTGCCTAAGTGTGGTTCAACATCTTAAGAGAGCACATCCTTTGTAAAGGACATTTTAATCTCTACAGAATCCAAAAGGTAAGGGTTCTGGGAGGAGGAGGACAAAATCTCCTGGGGTGGGGAGCCAGATTGGGTGGAATTCTTTAAGATCAAGTAGGGGAACAGTGTCTGGACCTGGTGTGGAACCTGCTGGAGAGATAGCCACAAACAGTTAAAGGAAGTTGTCACATTCACTCCTAGCCAGAGCCTTGAACATCCTGTAGAGCCATCCACAGTGCTGATGGGTTCTGGTTCTCCTGTTTCTTCTCTCTTGCCTAATGATTTCTATTTCAATGTTTCTAGTTTGGTAAGTGCATTTCTTGAGCCATCCTAATATGAGAAACTTAGACTGAATTTTGCTCAATGATGCCTTCTTCTATGTCCAGTAGTTACTCCAGCTCTGTCCACATCCCATCTGGATAACTTGCCCCAGTGCATGAACATAAGCATCTTATTTCTTTAATACTGGCATTTTAACTCTGCATACATATCTTAAGACCTATGCTTAATTAACCAAAGTGATTATAAATCAGAACACCTCTTTTTGTTCTCATGGTTAAAAAAAGAAGCCCAAAGGAACACAGGTTACTAACGACATTGATTTCCTAAAGTGCAGCAGATTCTGACCTTTTACCAAAGGCCTTGGGTGAATTACAAGGAGGGCAGCATTAGTCAGTATAATGTTCCAATTAAGGAGCAGTTTCTAGAGAGTCTCTTAGAAGACTCTTTATCCTTACAGCTTGCAAAGTATATTATACATGTCCATGTGGTCTTGGCTATCCAAGTTCCTTGAAGGCAGGACCTGTTTTGGTCATTTCTGTGTTCCAAGCATTTGACACTGTGTTTGGTACTAGTTATATGCTTAATAAACACTGTTTAATAAATTAGTTTTGCTTTAAAACATTTCATAACCCAAGCAGCAGCCTTATACCATATCAGGACATAGCAGAAAGCTCTGCAGCTGGTGAAGTCACTTATAGAGAATCAGGGATCATATGATTGCAAACAGTGGGTACAATCAGTGCAGCCTGTGCCCTAAGACTACCACACTTATCATCTAACTACACACACCTTTTCTGGTCCAGTGTTTTCCAGACATCCTATTGGCTGCCACTGGAATTGCCTCAAGGCTTTTAAAAACACTGATCAAGTTTTAAAAACACATACCACATAACCCAACAATTCCCAAGAGAAATAAATATATGTCCACACAAAAGCTTGTATATGAATGTTCACAGAAGATTTATCTGTATTAATAATAGCCTCAAATTGGAAATGATTCAAATGTCCATCAATAGGTTAACACATAAACAAATTGTGGTTCTATCCATATAATGGATTATTACTCAGCAATGGAAAGAAACTACTGATACACTCAATAAAATGAATGAACCTCAAAACATTATGTTGAGTCAAAGAAGCTAAATATACAAAAAAGTACTAGCTATATGATTTCACTTATATAAAATTTTAGAATAGGCAAAACTATACTAAAGTGACAGAAAGCAGGCCAGTGGTTACCTGGGGCAGGGGGTGGGGAAAATTAATGCAAGGGAGCAAAGATAACTCTCTAGGGTGATGGAAATGCTCTGTATCTTAAAATGGTGGCAGTTATATGGGTATATAAATTTGTCAAACCTCACTGAACTATGCACTTAAAATGGGTATAATTTATTGCTTATAAACTATATTTCAATATACCCAGAGATTCCGAAACAATTTGTCTGGGATGTGGCCTGGGATGACATTTTTTAAAACTCCCCAGATGATTCTAATGTATAGCCAAGTTTGAGTGCCGCTGCCCCAGAGAATCCTGCCAGAATTTTGGATGAGGTTGGAAGCATGCTACAGTTTGAAAGAATCCCTACTGGCGATTCACAGATAACTACACAAGTTGTCTAAAATCACCTCCCTGCATGCTTTGAGGCTGTGGAGGTCAAGATTTTCCCTGATATAAGAGCAAAATAACAGTAGCTAACATTTATTTTTAGTTAGAACATTTGACATGCTGGACTCTGGGCCAAGAAAATTACATGTATTATTTTATGTAATCGCCACAAAAACTGTACAGAGTAGGTATCAATATTATGATGTCCACTGCACAGATGAAGAATTTGAGAGTAGGAGAAATAAAGAAATGTGTCCGGGTCATGCAAACAGGAAAAGGTTCGGGTCTCAATTTCATTTGTCTGACACTAAAGCCAGCACTCTCGACCTCTGTGGGACCCAACTGGATGGCTCTGCAGACACATTCCTGGCCCCTGGGTGGGATGGATTGGGGACAGGAGTCCTATAGTCTGGGTCCCAAAAGCTTGGCCTCCTGTGGGGATGGAGGTTGCAGATCCTCCTGTGTGGGATCCAAGGTTCTCTCCTCCACTTCCCTGATGTCTTAGTCCCTCTGCAGCCTTAACCCTCCACAGCGAGGCTCCTCGGTACCCTCAGCTGTCGCAGTAAATATGGGAGGAGCATTCCGGATGCCTTTCCACTCCCTTTTGACAAACACCATGGAACACACTTTCATTCAGAAGTCTAAGTCATGAACAAATGGTGGAGTCCCCAAGATGGTTTGCGGAAATGTTTACATTTTAACAAAGTGAAAATTCTGTGAGTTTTTATTGGGGGCTTACTAAGTGGTAGGCACACTCTAAGCAATTCACTTGTATTAATGTATATAATCCTCATAACACCTCTATGAGGTAGATACTATTATCCCTATGTTATTTACTAAATTGAGAGAGAGAGGTTAAGTAACGTGTGCAATGTTGGTCAGCTGGTAAGTGATAGAGCTGAGATTTAACTAGGAAGTCTGGTTCCAGAATTTTCATTCCTTACCTCTACATTATTGTGCCACTTACCATTTATTTTTTTCTTTTTTTTGAGACAGGGTCTCACTATGTTGCCCAAGCTGGTCTCAAACTCCTGGCTTTGAGTGATCCTCCCAACTCAGCCTCCTGAGTAGCTGGGATTACTGGCACAAGCTGCCCCACCCAGCCCATTTACCACTTGGATTTTATCTGTGTTTTATTTCAGGCACTTTTGTAATGTTCTGAAAACCTAATCCCCAATTATAACTTTGACATTATGAGGAAATGAGTTTCAAATTCAAATAACATTTTTGCTAATTAACTTGGCACCTTTTATAGAGATATTTTATCTTAAATATAACATGATCCATATTCTTATAAAATTTAAAATGAGAGAACTAATTCTCAGTGGTAGAAAAAGATTAAGAAATGAGGATGATGCAGTCTTAGACTTCACTCATATTTTAAATCAAATCTTTGATTGTCATTGTGTGAAACTGAACAAGTTAAGTTCCTGAGCTATTAATTCCCTTTTTAAAAAACAAAAAAGATCATGTTAAACAAAAAAATTAAAAAAATGTATGGCTCTTGTGCTTTTATTTCCTGTACTTTTTTCTGTTGGGCTTGTGCTTGATTTCAGAACACTATTTTTTCATATAGCACTCTAGGCAGCCACTGGCCACAGGCTAGAGATGGAAATTGAGAGGAAATCTATTCTCCATTTTAGACTACTTGATTTCCAAATTCCCTCTCAATCCTATAAAATCCATCCCTGAAATACAACACACATATTAGCACGTACAAGATGCTGGACAATACAGCTCAGAGCCTGATCTCCTCTATATTTTTATAAACCTGAAATAGGTAGGCTGGAAAGGAAAACACATTTAGTAACTGTAAGATTTTATAACTAGTTCCAGAGAAAGGTGAAGGGGTTAGCCCAAAAGGAAGTTGATTATATGGGTGGATATATTATACATTTATATGTGTGCCTACATACTTATTACTACTCAGAGTTGTATTAGTACAGCAATTATACATTTTAAGATAGGAAGGAAAATACTGATTTGTTCTCATGCTCCAAAAATCTTCCATAGATGTGCCTGTAACTTATGAGGGGGCTTTTTAGCATTTTTTAATTATTTAAGATTAAACTAGTTCTATATACGGCAAATCAGGAGTATTGGGACTAAGTCTAATAACCAGGGCATGCCTGTTTCTGCACATGCTCACATGACTTAGAAAGCTACTCCTGGATTTCGTAGTAACCAATGTTATACCTAAACTTTCATTTAGGCTGCTGAGTTATTGTGTAAAAGTAGACTATTATTCCTAGGACCTAGGGCATAGTTAGCTGCTCTAAGAAATTTACATTTAAAATATAACTTGTGGCCTGTAAGCCTAGCACTCTGGGTGGCTGAGGTGGGAGGATCACTGAGGTCAGTTCTAAGCCAGCCTGAGCAAGAGCGAGACTCCATCTCTACTAAAAATAGAAAAATTAGCCAGGCACTGTGGTGCACACCTGTAGTTCCACCTACTCAGGAGGCTGAGGTGGGAGGATCTCTTGAGCCCAGGGGTTTGAGGTTGCAGTGAGCTATGATGACATCACTGCACTCTAGCCTGGTGATACAGCAAGACTCTGTCTCAAAAACAAACAAATAAATATAACTTGCATTATAAGAGGCTTAAAACAACATCCCAAAAGTATTAATAGGATTCGAACTGGGGCTTCTCATATGGAGAAAAGATTTCCTTGATAACAAGGGTAGCAGGGACTGGTGGAGATGGTAGCTGGATGGACATTAAAATAACAAATCGACAAAATGTACCTTAAGGAAATTTTGCAAAGCTTCTTGTACCGTTGAAGATGGTATTTTTCCAAATAGAGTAGCAGCCATTTTTTTTTCGATCCAGCTCAGTTTTGATATCTGCAAATACAGAGCAACATCATACTTAGAAAGTTGTTCACCTTTTGAATGGATAATCTCTCCCAAGTTAGATGTATGTGTGTGTGTATACGTATATATGCATATAAATATAACATATACAAATATAAATTAAATATATATCCATAAATAATATATATGAGATATCACCCTTTGGTATTAATATTAATATTTGCCTTCCTTTTCATAATTCTAAGAAACCATGAGCTCTAGAAGCACTGGTTTCAGAACCAATTCGAAATACTCCTGATATAATCTGTGTCCAATCAAAGAAAAAGGGGTGGGGTGGGGAATAATGCCGATCTTGTTTCTTTATTTCATTTGAGACTCTAAGACAACCGCAGAGTATTTCCTTGAACAGCATGTAGTAGCCACAAGACTGCCTTCGCTCTCTTCCTGCCTGCTCTGTGCTGCCAACCAGCCTCCAGACCCAGAAGCAGCATCTCAGAAATGTCAACAGAACGAGGATCCTCAACCCAGAGGGAGTGTAGAATGAGGGCCCAGTACACATAGTTACAATCCAGGAGATTGTTTTAACCAATAACCACCAAAACTAAATTTCACTTTACCATTTATTGTTTGCTTTCTTTTTAAAATTTTTCATTTTTTCTCCAAATATGAATATTAGATGTTTATTATAAAAGATTAGACTGGTTCAGAAATGAACACTTAAAAGTTAAAGATGTAGTTAACGTTCTCCCCAACCCCAGGAAGCATATTCCTTCTCAGACCCATCTTTTAGATTTCTAGGTAGCCATTATCCTCTATTTTTTTAAAAAAAGTTATTTCCTTATTTCTGTACATACTTTCACTTATTGGTATGCTTGTTTTTGCTTTGTTTTGAACTTTGTAAAAAATTATATCATATTGTTTATTTCCTTGTATGACTTGTTTTTTTTTCACAACATTATGGTTTTAAGATTTCATCCAAGACAATGAATATGACTGATGTTCAGTCATTTAAACAACTGAAAATATTCCATCATTTAAACATACATCAACAATTCTTTTTTTTTAATTTAAGACTATTACAGGGTACAAATGTTTTGGTCATGTGAATTGCTTTTGTCCTGCTTGAGTCTAAGTTGTAAGAGTGCCCATCACCCAGATAGCGCACACTGTGCCTGTTAGGTATGATTTCACCCAGCCCCTCTGTCCCCCTCTCACCCGCATGATTTCCACATCAACAATTCTTTTATCCCTCTTTTGTCAATGGACATTTGGGTTTTTTCTATTTTTTTTCTCTTCTGAACAAGGCTGCTAGAGGCATTCCTGTACATGCTTTCTGGAGCACATTTGCAAGGGTTTCTGTAGGGTAGGCACCACTGTGTATCATATGGCAGGTAAGTAACCAAATCTAAAAGATAATACTCAATTGTTTCCTAGGTGGTTATGCTGATTTGTTTCCACAACAATGTAAGAATATCTGTTTCTCCATATCCTTGTAACATCTCATTCTGATATTTTAAAATTTTATCAAATGAGGAGGAATAAAATGGCATCTACCTGGGGGTTCCAGTATCATTTTCTATGATTATTAAAAAATTTCAATTTGACAAAATTGCATTATGATCAGAAAAACTGCATGATATCACTTCTTTGAAATTTATTAAGACTTGCTTCATAGCCTCATATATGGTTCATTTTAGTAAACATCCTACATATGCTTAAGAAAATGTATATTTGCCAGTGATTAGGTACATGCTTTCATATTTGTTTATTAGATTAAGCTTATTTAATGTGAGGTTCTAATATTTTCCATGCTTACTAATACTTTTTTCTGGTCTCCTGTTCTATTAAGCAAAAGAGGTAAGTGAAGATACACCAGTATGTGGTGGATCTGTGCATTTATCCTTATATTTTGGTCAATTTTTATTTTATAGTTTTGAGGCTATTATTAGGAACACACTAGTTTATAAATACTTTCCTGGTGAATCAAACTTTTAATTATTATATAGTTACCTTCTTTGTCTCTAAGATACTTTTGCCTTAAAATTTATACATTTATATGTGTGTATGTATGAATGTATACACACACACACACACACACACACACACACACAGAGTAGCCCCTTCTTATCCATGGGTTATATGTTCCAAGATCCCCAGCAGATGCCTGAAACCACAGATAATACCAAAGCCTATATGTACACAATGCTTTTTCAATCTAATAATCTAGATTGTTACTAAGTATACAGCACGGATATGCTAGAAAAAGGGATGGCTCATATCCTGGGTGGGATGGAGCAGAACGATGTGAAGTTTTTATCACACTACTCAGAACAGTGCACAATTTAAAACTTATAAGTTATTTATTTCCAGAGTTTTCTATTTAATATTTTTTGTATCATGGTTGACCATAGATAACTGAAACTGCAGAAAGTAAAACTATAGATAAGAGGGGGACTACTCTGTGTGTGTGTATGTATATGTGTGTGTGTGTGTGTGTATAATTTTATTTTGGTTACTATTTTTTGTTTACTATTTGATATTATTTTTCCACATTTACTTTCTATGTTTCTTGGTCATTATGTATTCTTAAAATCAGTTTTATTGACGTATAATCTATGCGAAATAAAATTTCATCCATTAGAAGTATATATAGTTCAATGAGTTTTGATAAATGCATACAATTCTGTAACCACCACTACAATCAATACATAGGACATTTTCATCATCCTACAAAGTTCTCTCATGCCCCTTTGCAATCAATCTCCTTATTCAACACTGATGAAAGAAATCCTAAGTGACACAAACAAATAGAAAAACATCTTATGCTCATAAACTGTAAGAATCAATATTGTTAAAATGACCACATTGCCCAAAGCAATCTACAGATTCAATGCAATTCCTATAAAAATACCAACATAATTTTTCACAGAATTAGAAAAAACAATCCTAAAATTCATATGGAACCAAAAAAGAGCCCAAATAGCCAAAGCAATCCTAAGCAAAAAGAACAAACCTGGAGGCATCACATAACCTTACTTTAAATTATACTACAAGGCAACAGTGACCAAAACAGCATGGTACTGTATAAAAACAAACATATAAATCAATGAAACAGAATAGGGAACCCAGAAATAAAGATATATACTACAAGGCAACAGTAACCAAAGTAGCATGGTATTGGTATAAAAATAGACACATAGATCAATGAAACAGAATAGAGAACAAAGAAATAAAGACATATACCTACAACCAACTGATCTTTGACAAAGCAGACAAAAACATACACTGGGGAAAGGACACCCTCTTCAAGAAATAGTGCTGAGGAAATTGGATAGCCATATGCAGAAGAACGACAATGGATCCCTATCTCTCACTATATACGTATAACCATATGTATGGTCACCATATCCCTATCTCTCACCATATCCCTATAACTCAAAATGGATTAAAGACTTAAATGTAAGACTTGAAACTATAAAAATTCTAAAAGAAAACCTAGGAAAATCTCTTCTGGACATTGGCCCAGGCAAAGAATTTATGACTAAGACAGTAAAAGCAAATGCAACAAAAACAAAAGAAATAATCAACAGAGTAAATAGACAATCTACAGAATAGAAGAAAATATTTGCAAACTATGCATCTGACAAAGTACTAATATCTAGAATCTACAAGGAACTAAAAAAATTCAGCAAGAAAAAACAAATAACACCATTAAAAAGTGGGCAAATGAAATGAATAGACATTCTTCAAAAGAAGATATACAAATGGCCAAAAAACATGAAAAAAAATGCTCAACATTACTAGTCATCAGAGAAGTGCAACTTAAAACCACAATGAGATACTATCTTACTGCAGTCAGAATGGCCATTACTAAAAATTCAAAAAACAATAGATGTTGACACAGATGTGGTGAAAAGGGAATGCTTATACACTGTTCAGGGGAATGTAAATTAGTACAACTTCTCTGGTGATCAATATGGAGATTTCTCCAAGAACTAAAAGGAGATCTACCATTCAATCCAGCAATCCCAATACTGGGTATCTACTTAAAGGAAAAGAAGTCATTATATAAAAAAGATACCTGCACTCTCATGTTTATTGCAGCACAATTCACTATGGCAGAGATATGGAATCAGCTGATGAGTAGATAAGGAAAATGTGGTACATATATATATATATATACCATGGAATACCACTTGGCCATAAAAAGGAATGAAATAATGTCTTTTACAGCAACTTTGATGGAACTGGAGGCCATTATCCTAAGTGAAGTAACTCAGGGATAGAAAATCAAACACCGCGTGTTCTCGCTTACAAGTGGGAGCTAAGCTATGGGTACACATGGTCATACAGAGTGGAATAATAGACATGGGAAACTCCAAAGGTGGAGAGGTGGGAATGTAGTGAGGGTTAAAAGATAAAAAATTACCTATTGGGTACAATGTACGCTACTCAGATGATGGGTACACCAAAAGCCCAGACCTCATTGCTATGTAATACATCCATGTAATAAAACTGCATTTGTATACCCTAAAATATTGAAATATACAGACATGTTTAAAACTTTAAAAAATCTCCTTACCCCACTCCTAGCCCAAGACAACTACTGAGTTATGACTATAATTTGTCTTTTCTAGAATTTCATATCAATGGAATTATACATTATGTAGTCTTTTGTCAACTTTCTTGGCATAACGCTCTGAAGACTCATGCATGTTGTTATGCTGCTGAAGCTGCCATAAACATTCATGTACACTTCTTTGTGTGCACATATATTTTCATCTCTCTTGGTAAATACCTAAGAACTGCTGTACCATTTATTTATTCATTCATTCATTCCTATATTTATTTATTATTCATATATTCCCATCAAAATACATGGGAGTTTCAATTGCCCCACATCCTTGCCAACACTTGGTACTGTCAGTCTGTTTAATTTTAGCCTTTGTAGTGAGTATGTAGTGGCCTTTTTCTGTGGTTTTAATTTGCATTTTTCTAATGACCAATGATGCTGTATATCTTTTCATATGCTTGCTTGCCACTCATAAACCTCTCTTTTGTAAAGTGATGTAATTGAAATTTGTTCTGGAAAACAAACAAAAGGTGGAAACACTTCTAGTTTTCTCCTTTTCAATTTAATGTTACGTCTACAGCCAGTGTTGAACAAAATGCTGTAACTAGTAAAGGTAATGTTATAAAAACTGCCTGACATCCTGGAATAAGAGAAAAGCTCCGTCAATCCTTTTGCAAGTTCTGGCTTTTCTTGCTTCACAGCCATAACTAAACTTTATTTTCAGAGAGCAGCTTTGAATTTTGCTCATGCTCCTCATCTATTTTCCCTCCCTCTGAATTCTTCTTATTTTAAAAAGCACATGATACACAGCTGTTTAATATTCTGTATCCTATGCTTCCAAAATCTGAAGTCCTTTAAGGTCTACTAAGGTTCTTCTTTTTTTTTTTTTTTTCTGTTGACTGTGATTCCTATTGGCTTATCTCTTTGTATATTCTACAATTTTTGACTGTGAGCTCATCATTGTTGAGACACTTTCTGCAAAAGTTATACAAGGCCTATGTGAAGGCAAATTCCTCCAGGGAGGATTAGCATTTGCTTCTGCCATTGGCCTATGGCATGAAGACTGGGGTCCATTTTGAATTAAAATTTCTTTCTTTGGGTTTAAAGCCTAAACAAATGATGTACATTCAAGCCCCAGACACTCATGAGGTTGGGTCAATGGCTTTTAAATATTAGGAGAGTTTCCTCCCTTCACCTTTATCTCCACATTGTCAAGGCTGAGAATGAATTTTAATTGCTATAAGCTTCTGCTGTGTCAATTGCATTTCACCCTGGGCATAGCACTTTTTGAGTCATACTGTGGTCATCTTCAAGCTGCTCCCTGCTCTGCTCAGGTCGGCCGTCCACCAACTCCAATAAAGGTCTACGTACTAAGCTCTAGGTTACCAGGCTTAGTGAATGCCTCTGTTTAGCAGGTGATTTTGAGGCTGGTTTATAACTCCTTGGAACTGGTGTCTTTGCTTTTTTCTGGCCTCTGGTTTTTGCTCTTATTTTATTTTATTTTTTTCCTGTAGATTCTTCCACTGATTTGATTAGAAACACACACCCCACACACTCACATAGACTTTACGATATTTTGTGGCCAGAAAGTTTTGAGTTCTTTAGTTTGCATATGCTAGAAACATTCTTTACACATTTGTTCATTCTCTCTTTAATACCTTGGTGAAACCTGTTTCCCTTGCTGGAATGAGTTCCAACTTCCTCTCGCACAATTCATATTTATCATCTGTACTTATAATTTGTAGGCAGTAGAGCATACTAACTAGTTAAGAGCAAACACTTTGGAAACAAACTGCCTATGTTTAAATCCTGTTCTACCACTTGTTAGTTGAGTGACCCTGGACAAACCATTCACTTTACAAGATTATTGAAAGAACTGAGGGAGCTACCATATGTAAAATGTTTACCACCATAAAAAATGCTTACAAGAGCCACGTACATGGTAGTCATTATTACTATTGTTTTTTTATAGTCTTTGTTTTTTGTACTTTTTCTCTAGTTTCAGTCAATCAATTACTCACGCAACAAATACTTGTGGAGAAGCCTAATTTAAGTGTGAGGAACTGAGATTGATGGTGAAAAGAATATCAAGAAATGTAAAATGTGGACTCTCTCCTCAGGAAGCTTTCAGATAATGTGGGATCAACAAAAAACAAATAAAAAGTAAACAATGTGAGTTGTTTGAAAATAGTACAACCTTAGCAAATGAAAAGTATAGTTAAAGTGTGATATTTCAGAGAATGAAGACAACATTGTGTATTTTGCAACATTAAGTAGATTATTAAAAATTTGAGGGCTGTAACCACTCTATTATATTATTTGACTTTGCAATCTCACAACTTGCACAAAATGGGGAAAATAGATGATATACCTTTTCCTCTTTTCTTTGTGAAAATATAATTTTCTTTCCTATGGTACACTATGTAAAAATCATGAAGTTTGAATTTCAATGCTGGTTCTTTCATTGACTAACTAAATGGGACTTTGGGAAGGTTCTTAACATCATGAAAATTCAGATTCTTTATCTTTAAAACTGGTGTAATTGCGGGGTGCAGTGGCTCACTCCTGTAATCCTAGCACTTTGGGAGTTCGAGGTGGCAGAATTGCTTGAGGCCAGGAATTCGAGACCAGCTTAACAAGAGTGAGACCCCTTCTCTACAAAAAGTAGAAAAAATTAGCTGGGCATGGTGGCACATGCCCATAGTCCTAGCCACTTGGGAGACTGAGGCAGGAGGATCACTTGAGCCCCAGAGTTTGAGGTTGTAGTGAGCTATGATGACACCACTGCACTCTAGCCTGGTAGACCGAGCAAGACCCTGTCACAAAATAAAACAAAACAAAACAACTGGCATAATAATAACTGCTTCATAGGACTA
Source organism: Cheirogaleus medius (assembly GCA_008086735.1). NCBI lineage: Eukaryota > Metazoa > Chordata > Mammalia > Primates > Cheirogaleidae > Cheirogaleus > Cheirogaleus medius. Next base: position 146,074,610 of record VBSM01002608.1, read on the forward strand.
TTTTAAGGATTAAATGCAACAAGAAATATAAAGTATATAATGCACATTTGGCAATTTGACATATAGCAAGTGTTCAATAAAAGCAAATTCCCTTCTTCATCTCTAATTATCTTTCTTCCTCAATGAAAAAGTTATCTTTTTTCTCATTCACAAATAGCACTTCCTTTTTATGGCAACCTGGGACAGCCACAAAGGGAGAGAGTATGACCACTCCAAGTGGAAATAGAAAGGCAGGAAATAAAAATGACATATATATATAATATCACATATAATATGTAAATATACAGAGTTGTAAGTGTATAAATTATAAAGTATATATTATCAATTTTTAAAATATGTATAAACCATAAATTCATATAAAATTATAAAATATGTATATTATACATTCATATAAAATGTATACTGATATTATAATTCTCCCTAAAGTGGGCACTTGGTAAAAATAAAAGCATAAATAAGTCACTGAAAATGTATCACATAATCATAGTATATTCAAACAAGATTTATAAATAACGGCATTCAACTTACAGTATAACAGTATCTTCCCTTGAGGTAATACAAAAAGGATTCTTCAGGCAAAAGTTGGATTGCTTTATCTAGATGCTCCTGAAAGAAACATACAAAGGAAAAGTCATCTCCCAAGTTTCAGATGTTGTCGAATGGAACTATGCCAATGCCTAGTAAACTCTAAAGCAGTTTTATAATGTTTTCTCAGTCCCCATCCCACATCTATCATTAATATAATACAATTGTTATTATCAATAATTCAATTATCAAAAATGATTGCTTGCATCCACAACCAGAACTATGACTATGATTTAACAAGGTTATGTATAATGTAAGTCAAAATGTTGCAATAAAAATAGAAAATACCAAAGTCAAATGCTTGTCTGCCCATGACTTGCCTAGCTGATACTGAATCAGAAATGAGCTTCCAGATATCAAATGACATGGAATAACATATAATGGAAGAAAAAATAGCAGAACTAGATGGGAGAGGAATCTATTCCCATGGCATTATCAAAATAGTTATAGGAAACTGTTTGGCCGTCCCTGTAATTATTGACCCCAAGGGATTATTTATTGAGCTATTATAACCAGAGGCAAATAAGAAATTATGTGTATATGGATTACTTATTTTGTTTGTCTATCATGGTAAATTTAAGCCCCTAGACTGGATCCTACTTCCCCACTAAGTCAACATTAGTCCCAGTCACACTTATGATGTTGGTGAGCTCGTTACCAAAAGACTAATCCTCTATCTTTGAAAAATAGTACTCATCTACTCTGTGACATCTTTCAGGATCTCGAATAATAATAAACTTTAATTACCCAAATATTAATAGTTTTATTCTTTTTATCATGGTACTATTTAAAGTGTGCCATTTCATTTCCTGTTTTAAAAAAAAACAACAAATTCCTAGAGCTCAATTTGTTGAATAATGTGATTTATACCTGTTAATGGAACATATAGCTACATTTAAACAGTTTTAATGTTAAGAAATACCTTGAAGATATGTCCATAGTTGATTTTGTTTTGTAAGCCCTCAAACTCAGATACATAGCCACACAAAACTGCATACCTGAAAAGAATAGAAACAGTGGCTATTGTATAAATTTTTATCCAAATACCACCAAAGCATAACATTACAAAAATCTCTAAAGCATTCATTAATATTTAGAAAAAGTATTTTTATAGATACAAGGGTCCTAACAATAATAGATATTAATACTTGAGATTAACATGAGGCCAGTTCCCTGACCTATAACTGGAGACCCCAACAATACTTCTGTGTATGCTGTGAGGGTAAAATGAGCTAAGACAGATAATGTGCTTAGAACATTGCCTGGCATGTAGGGAGTGTCAATAAATGTTACCTGCCACTATCATGGTCATCATCAACATCAAAGTCAAAAAACTCTACGAAAGTCTAGTCACATGAGTATTAAATTGAAAAACATGTCAACAGATTTATACATTTAAAAACATTATTAAAACCAAGCTTTTAAAACTCATTCCCTCCCTAAGAAATAAAAATAGAAATTCATGATCTCCCTTAATGTCATTGAAAATAAAAATAAATATTATGACTAAAACCAAATAAAGTCAAAGGTAATCTTAGAGTATGCTTTTTCACAAAATTCCTCGTCTCCCTCAAACCTTTCTGGAAACACTGCATTACTAGAATAGTGTATCCCATGGATTATTTACTTTTTTCCACTAGGAATACGAAATTTACATAAATATTTGACTATAAATTGCATACAATATTTGTTCAGCAATTTGTTTATTTACTCTAAAAATTGAGGATATGTGACTTTTCACATTCAGAGTGTTTCTGTCCATGTGAAAGTCTTCAGAGTAAAGGCCGGGCGTGGTGGCTCACGTCTGTAATCCTAGCACTTTGGGAGACTGAGGCAGGAGGATTCCTTGAGCTCAGGAGTTCGAGACCAGCCTAAGCAAGAGTGAAACCCTATCTCTATTAAAAATAGAAAAAAGTAGCCGGGCGTGGTGGTTTGTGCCTGTAGTCCCAGCTACTCAGGAGGCTGAGGCAGGAGGATTGCTTGAGCCCAGGAGTTTGAGGTTGCTGTGAGCTAGGCTGACACCACGGCACTCTAGCCTGGGTGACAGAGCAAGACTCTGTCTCAAAAAAAAAAGGAAAAAGAAAAGAAAGTCTTCAGAGTATTTCAGAGTGTTTTTGTCTAAGGCAAACTATCTAGTTACCTAAATATTTAAAGAGTAGGTGTTAGTTTTTATGTGCAGTGTCATAATAACTTAGATGAAAAATATAATTTTGGAAGTGATTTATCTTGATCATTTCTATGAATAAGAATAATTTCCAAGTGCAAAAATGAAATGAACAATTTTCTTAATTTGGAACAATAACACTATTCCTGGACACAAAAGATGACATAATTCACACCACCTGTACACAACCAATAAAATGGCTACTTTTATCTCTTCATTTTTAGTTTCCATGTATTCAACAGAATCTGCTACAGTGAAAGCAAGATGAACAACTATATCAGCCTATTAAAAATGATCTTAGAACTTAACTAAATTAGGATATACTACTACTCACAGATTCTAAAATCAGATTGAATTTCATGTACTTCTCTACATCCAATACAAACCTTTCCAGAGATTGCACCTTTAAGAAAAGCAGATTAATGGAAAAAGACTCTGGAGCTCCTTTGTGAAAACTGCCACTGTTGGCCTCAGACCTCACTATGTACTTTTTTTTTTTTTTTTAGTTGACAAACTTTATTTTTTAGAGCATATTTAGGTTCACAGCAAAAATGAGTGGAACTTTCAGAGAGTTCCCATATACCTCCTGTCCCCACAATCAACATCCCACACCACGGTAGAACATTTGTTAAAATCAATGAACCTACCTTGACATATTGTCACCCAAAGTCCACAGCTTACATTAGGGTTCACACTTGGTGATATACATATTACATGGGTTTTGACAAGTGTAAAATGACATGTATCCATCATTGTAGTATCTTACAGAATAGTTTCACTTCCTAAAAATCCTTGGCCTATTCATCCCTCCCTTCTCCCAATCCCTGGCAACCACTCACTAATCCTTTTACCATCTCTATAGTTTGGCCTTTTGCAGAATGTCATATAATTGGAATTATACACTATGTAGCCTTTTCAGATTGCCTTCCTTCACTTAGTAATATGCATTTAAGTTTACTTCATGTTTTTTCATGACTTGACAGCTCATTGTTTTTAGTGCTAAATAATACTCCATTGTCTGGATGTACCACAGTTTATTTATCCATTCACCTACTGAAGGACATCTTGCTTGCTTTCAAGTTTTGGCAATTATGAATAAAGCTGCTAAAAACATTTATGTGCAGGTGTCTGCATGGACATAGGTTTTCAATTTCTTTTGGTATTCACCAAAGCATGTGATTGCTGGATCCTATAGTAAGAGCATATTTAGTTTTGTGACAAACTGCCAAACTGTCTTCCAAAATGGATATACCATTTTACATTCCCACCAGCAAAGAATAAGAGTTCTTGTTGCTCTACATCCTTGTCAGCATTTGTTGTTGTCAGTGTTTTGGATTTTGGCCATTCTAATAGGTGTGTGGTGGTATCTCACTCTTGTTTTAATTTACAATTCCCTAATGACATATGAAGTTGAACATCTTTCCACATGCTTACTTGCTATCTGGTGAGGTGTCTTGTTCAGGTCTTTTGTCCATTTTTACACTGTATTGTTTTTTGTCTTATTGTTGAGTTTAAAGTGTTCTTTGTATTTTATATAACAGTCCTTTGTCAAACGTGTATTTTGCATCTTGCAGTCCATGACTTATCTTCTCATTTTCTTTACATTGTTTTTCACAGAAGTTTTTAATTTTAATGAAGTCCAGTTTATCAATTATTTCTTTTATGGATTCTACCTTTGGTGCTATATCTAAAAAGTCACTGGTACCTTTGAGATAATCTAGGTTTTCTCCTATGTTATCTTCCAGGAGTTTTATAATTTAGCATTTTACATTTAGGTCTATGATCCATTTTGAGTTAATTTTTGTGAAGGGTATAAGATCTATGTTTAGATTCATCCTTTCTGCATGTGCATGTCCAGTTGTTCCACCACCATATGTTGAAAAGATTATCTTTGTTTCATTGTATTGCCATTGCTTCCTTGTCAAAGATCAGTTGACTACATTTATGTGGTTCTATTTCTGGGTTCCCTATTCTGTTCCAGTGATCTATTTGTTTATTCTTTTGCCAATACCATACTGTCTTGATTACTATAGCCTTATAGTAAGTTTTTAATGAAGTAGTGTCAGTTCTCCAACTGTGTTCTTCTCTTTCAATATTGAGTTGGGTCTTTTGCCTATCTGTATGAACTAAGTTTGCCACATCCACAAAATAATTGCTGGAATTTTGATTTAGATTACATTGAATCTACAGATCAAGTTCGGAAAAACTGACATCTTGACAATATTGAGTCCCTCTATCCATGAACATGGACCATCTTTCCATCTATTTAGTTCTTCTTTGACATCCTTCATCAGAGTTTTGCAGTTTTTCTCATATAGATCTTATAAATATTTTATTAGTTTTTTTACCTGTGTATTTCAATTTTGGGGGTGCTAATGTAAACGGTAATGTGTTTTTAATTTCAAACTCTACTTCTTCATTGCTGGTATATAACAAAGTGATTGACTTTTGTACATTAATTGTGTATACTGCAATCTTGCTATAATTGCTTAATTCTAAACGATTTTGTTGACTTGTTTTGAATTTTCTACAAATACAATCATGTTATCTGCAAACAAAGTTTTATTTCTTCCCTCCTGATTTGCAAAACTTTTCTTGTCTTGCTGCATTAGCTATAACTTCTAGGACAATGTTGAAAAGCAGTGGTGAGAGGGGATATCCTGGTCTTGTTCCTGATCTTAGTTTCTCAACGGTGGGAAAGTAAGTTTCATGAGAGATGCTGGTTTGTAGTTTTCTTTTCTTATAATGCCTTTATTTGGTTTTGGTATTAGGGTAGTGCTGGCCTCACAGAATGAGTTGGATGTATAGCCTTTTCTTCTATCTTCTGGAAGAGATTATAGAGTATTGGTATAATTTCTTCCTTAAATATTTGGTAGAATTTACCAGTGAACTCATCTGGGCCTGGTGCTTTCTATTTTGGAAGGTTATTAATTATTTATTCTATTTCTTTAACATACATAGGCCTATTCAAATAGTCTATTCACCATGTTCTTTTGAAATACTCTCTGCCATTCTGTTCTATCATTCCTTCCAAAGAGTTCCAGATGGGAGAGCAATTCCAATTCTTCCAAAATTCCACACAAACACCTCCCCAGACTCCCTATTTTTGTCATGGGCATTATCATTTTCCAATTTATTTGGTCTTAAAATCTTGAGTCACTTTCTATTTAAATTCATTTTTTTAGAATAGCTTTAGATTTACAAAAAAGTCATGATAGTAGAGACAGTTCCTATATACTCCACACCTAGTTTTCCCTATTGTTTACATCTTGCATTATTGCAGTACATTTGTCATAATTGTATCAATATTGATACACAGTTGTCACAATGAACCATGTTAATACAATATTATTAACTAAGCTCAGCAATTTATTCAAATTTCCATCTGTTTTCCCTAATGTCCTTAGTCACTTTTGACACCTTTCTCTCCATCCTTCTCCTCCATATTTATTTCTATTAATTCACACCTTGTTAGGTATCTTTTCAACATGTTAAAATCTTTTGAATTACTATTGGCATCCATCATATACCGTGTTACTCCTAATTTTATGTTATCTGTAACTTTTATAAGCATACCTCCTATATCTTTACCCACTGACAAAATTACTGAATGCACTGGGATCTCAGTTATAGACCTGGCCCTAGAATCACTCCCAGAATGACAGTGATCTGTTGAATAACTGAGGCTCAAAATCTTGGTCAGTGTGGGTAGCCCAGCAGCTTGCTCACATTTCTACATCTTGTCCAAAGAATGTTATGAGTGAACTTGCCTCAATGTCTTGCTTAAATCCAGATATATTAGGCCAATTTCCATACTCTACTAGCAAGGAAATAAAAAACAGATCATGTCACATTTTTAGAAAAATCTAAATTGGGTCTACTTGAAGTTACTTCCTCGTCTAGAGACTCACAAAACAACCCAACTAACTCTTTATGTTTCTTTCTGGAATCAAAGAAATAGATGCTGTGTTCACTGGTCTATAGTGGTGGAGTCAATCTTCTATTTTCTGAAAATTGGAACTACTTATGCACAACTCTAGGCTTTTATTTTGCTCTTTCAACACAGTCTCTCCAAGTTACTCTGAGTGAAGGGGGAAAAAAATAAAAAAATGCATAATTTATAAATATCGTTATATGAAATATGTATATTTTCCCTTTTAAGTAATCTGTCACTAGAATCTTACATTTTCATAATCTTTTTGAAATCTGCTTCTTTAAAGTCTAAAATACTATTTATCGTCTTACATATCTCAAAGCTCACCTGGCCACTATCTCCCAAAGGTTCATTTCTTCTTTTCCTTCAGTCAATTCTATCTGTGTGTGTATATTTGTGAGTGTGTATGTGTGTTATTTTTCATATTGTTAATTTAAAAAAATAATTTGATGTTTTATTCCTCAAACTCTCAGGTTGACGGGAACTCTGAAGAAAGCTAGTTCACAATATGGTATATTAACTCCATCTAGAGGTTGTTCTAACTACATAACTCTGACAAGAACACTAGTTTCTTTGCACTGACATTGAACATATCCTTAATAATTGACTACGATATTGTTTCAACCACTACTGAAAAACTCCATTAATTTCCCTGTAGTATTTGTGATTCAGCACCAATGCTATATATACTATGAGAAAGTAGAGGTAGAATACTATACTACAAAAAAGACTGAGCATTTAAGAATACAGAATCTGGGTTCTAATTTTTGTTTTTACACTTATTGTGTGGCCCTGATTATTAACCAACACACATATACACACAAACACACACACACACACACACACCGTGCCTTGCTCACCCCAGCTATAAAATGAAAACAGGCTGTTCTGTGACTCACATGCTGTAAGGCATGTGGATATAATTTGCAAACAGTAGAGCACAACAAATATGTAAGACATTACTTACAATTAAGATCAGGCCTCTTTGGCGAATAAACTACAAATCCATTGGTGACTTTATTCTCTTAATTCTAGATGTATTTTTGGCCAGCATGACAAAAACAATAGAATCTTATAGAAAGCTTATGTGGCCATAAAGATACAAAGCAATTTCATTTTGGAAAAGATGAAGATAAAAACTAAGTCTTCAAAGTGAGAGTTTTTCTCATCATTCGAAAATATTAACCTCTATGAAAAATTATCCTTAAAGATCACATCTTTTGTTTCAAACTGAAGGCTCATCATATAACACTGTAAACCATGTGTCTGCAAACTTTAGCTGTATGGCCAGATGGCGAACATTTTAGGCTTCGGGCCCAGTTTCTTTTGCAACTACTCAACTCTGTTGCTGTGCACAAATGCATGGGTATGGCTGTGCTCCAATAAAACTTTATTTACAAAAACAGGCAGTCAAACTTAATCTGCAGGCTATAGTTTATCATTCATGCTAAATGAATGAGAAAATGTTTTATTAACATACTAATAAATTCAATCTTAGTTCAATCTTAATATATTGAAAAAGATTCCAGCAAAATAAGATCTTTTCTTAAAATTTTATTAGTTAGTTATGGAATCAGTTCACCTAAATCCCACCCATTGTTTCTCAAGTCAAAGTCTAAATTTCTCTTTTTATTTTTAATCACCTTAAACCTCTACTATTTAATTGAATGAGAACTTTTGCATTCAGTAGAACATAATACAGTCTAAGAATTAAGATTAAATTGACATTTAAATTTATTAAATTTTTATCAACTGATTAGATTTTAATATTTTTTTAAATTAAAAACTGATATTGAATAAGAAATCATGTGAAACACAATTGGATCATTATTCTGTGTGTATTTTGATAAGATTTAATCTTGGGGTTAAATCCTATGGTTGTAAACAAGGCAATTAGTTCACAACAAAAAATGAAAAGAAGATGAACACAGGAGAAGTGGCCAGATTAGTCAAGGACAGACTGGGAAACCCACCAAGGGAGAGAGAATTCAACATAATCTAGCCTCACAAGATATAGCTCAAGGTACTTATGAAGCCCTCAAAGAAAATTCAACATTATTCTTCTATAAAAATTTGGAAACCCGCACTGATGAATGTCCTCAAATTGAGGATTAACGTGAAATGTACATTTTTAATGTGATTCTTCATGGGTACAGATACATATAGGGGAGAAGAAAGAGGATAGGGCAGAGAGAACAACCAAGGAGGAGGAAGAGGGGAGGGAGAGGAGAAGAGGGAGCTAAGGGTTCAGAGCAGGACTTGGGTGGTCTTTCTGTATCCTCAGAGGGCTAACCAGCTCCCAAACATCTCCAATAGCAAAGGAGATAGAGAGAGTATGGCTTGGTCAGCACAAATTCGTTACAGTTGCTTTTAGTAGTAGTGGAAGAACAGACATACTTTAATGCATGCATATGTTAACTTATTAGTATTAGTATTATGTATTAATTAATTAGATGATCTAGGTAAACCTGGCTATAGAAATAATAGTCAAGATCCTTATATATTAGGGAAGTGATCTTAAAAATCTGTACCAGGATGTTACCTGCTCCTCTCAGAGCCGCTTCAGAAGACTATTCATATTTTGGCGTATGTCCCTTAGAGTTTGGAGACACATAAAATGTTAGCTGATTCCTGCCCAGGAAGTTTTACGTGAGTTTGTGAGTGCAGCTCCCCCTGCTGAGGGCAGAGTGGCGAAACAGGTCTGCTTTGGGAAAATAGCTTGTACTTAGGATTCTGGTGGGACAAAAATGACTTCCCTGTGAGACAAATGTGGACCTGTGGAAAGGGAACCATTCTGAGGGAGACTTTACCTAAAAGTACCGCTATGGGGAATAAAATAACCCCAAAGAGGGGTGGATTTCTGGAAACCTATGCTCAGGAAAGGTCTGCACATTTATTACTTTATCTTCCTAATATCTAAGGTACCTGTATTGCTGGGGAGAAAAAAAAAAAACCTAAGGAACTAGAAAAATGTTGTACAAATGCAACTATAAGTAAAAGGAATAATATTCACTAAAAACAATATATTCTTATTTGTGTTTTATAATTTATATTTATAAAATAACATTTATGTAAATATACAAAGGGTCCAAAACACAACATAATCAAGATTAATTTTTTTTTTTTTTTGCTCCAAGGATATTTACCTATGCTCATCCAACTAATTAAGTCCCCTTAATATTATAATTGGCTGCTCCTGACCTATGGAATTTGTACAGCACGACTCATCAAAGTATAAGAAATGGCTGATGTGCTTTTACTCTTTGAAGCATTCTTTTCGTCTTTCAGTTAGAAACATGGCATCATTTTAATATTTGTTTTCAAATAAAATGTTATATTAAACTAGATTTAATTATCATTCATCATCTTCAAAGTCATTAGACTTGATAGATTAATTTATGAAATTTTCAGCCAGGCATGGTGGCTCACACCTATAATTCTAGTACTTTGGGAGGTTGAGGCAGGAGGATTGCTTGACGCTAGGAGTTTAAGACCAGCCTGACCAAAATAGCAAGGCCCCATCTCTACAAAAACTATAAAAAATTATCCAGGTGAGGTGGAGCGGGCCTATAGTCCCAGCTACCCTGGGAGGATTGCTTGAGCCCAGGAGCTTGAGGGTGCAATGAGTTATGATGACGCCACTGCACTCTAGCCCCAGCAACAAAGCAAGACCCTGTCTCCAAACAACAACAACAAAAAAAATTTATGAAATTTTCAATGAAATATGTGAACAAACAAAACAAGAACAGTTTCTGTACTATCAACTATATATATTTGGGTCAATACTACTTTGAAAAATCCATTTTAATTTATGAACAGGCATATTAGAATTTAAAAGACTGTTTAAATCCTATATACTTACCACAGATGACAGTGTCCATTCATGGGTGCTCTAGTAATAGCTCTTTCACTTAAAGTTTTTCCTGAAAGATAAAAGAACTTATATTTAGCACCTTGATATGAGTTGGTAGGAGGTGGATTATTGAATTAACTCAGTGGTTCTCAAAGGGTGGTCCCAAGACCAGACACATCAGCATCACTTGGAAACTTGTTAGAAAAGCAACTTTTCAGCCACATACTCAATCACAAATTCTGGGGGTGGGGCCAGCAATCTGTGTTTTAATGATTCTGAGGTATGCTCAATTTTGACACCCACTGGACTAACTGATTTAACTGAATGCAAGAAAAGTCATTTAATCATTACTTAAGAACATGGAAATTGTTTTTTGTAATCTATTCAAACAACATTTACTGTGTTTCTACTAAGTGCCACTTTGTGTAAAAATCTGGGAATAAAATGTCAAATAAGACACAGTTCTTGTCTTCCAAGGGTTCACAGCTCAGTAGGCTGCAGGTATATAAACAAATCACATGCAAAGAATAAGAGCAGGGTAGAGTGCACAGCAGGGTGGGTAACTCTGTCTAAAGGAGTGAGGCTTCCTTGAGAAGTTCTTGCCTAATCATTCACGATAATGAATAGCCTCAGTGACATAAATAATTCTTCTAGATTATTATACTTGGTTTTAGAACAATTTGTAACAATATAATAAATTTGGATAGAGGCTTGTCTAATGGCTTGACAAATCAAAATGCTTGCAACAAAACAGAACTGCATTCTGAGAATCTTTCTCAAAAGGGGTCATTTTTTTTATACCTTCTTCTTTTTTCCCCTGTTTCATTATTACTTTTATTATTATTGTCTTGAAGAGACTGTCCAATGAGATGCAAAATGCCTTTCTAAATAAGTAGTTGAGATAATATTTATAAATAAGGATTCTATTCTATTCTAAAACCATTCTCCTGTTTGTTAATTTGTTAAATTGACACTCTATAGCTCTATCCATTAAGGGAACCATCCCATGTAGAAATCTATATAAATTAGAAAGAATTTAAAAAGTATTTTAATAATAACTGATATTACATTGTGAACAAATATTAGTTAGTGATTTTTAAATGAATGATTAAAAACACACTGTTTAATGTAAAACTATGAAAAACTAAATCAACACTTTAGCTACATCATCAAATGAATAAAACTTTCAGTGCATGACCGCAGGCCTTAAATAGAGGTGATTCTATCACTGAGAATATAAAACTCGTTTTGCAGCCTCATTTATGCAGCTGAAGACCAAAAGGAAAGCTATTTCCTGTAGAGAATTGTATTTTGTGATCTTTCTGAGGCATTCATATCAATCAGTTAATTATGAAAATTATAATAATGTTCCTTTAAATATAAGATTCATATTTTATTTGGAATACAAATTATGATCAATCATAGTATTTCAAAAAATATGTTGCATAATGGTATATTCACTTTTGAGTTTTATGAAAGAATTCTGCTCTCTCCAGTGATCAAATCTGTCCTTAGCATAACAATTTCAAACATACTATTATGAGAAAAAACTTTGTGCACTTCTTCCTTCCTCATGCTGAATTCCAACATTCTTCAATGGCTGGTCTGAGTCCTCGCCTTGCTCTCAGCTCCAGTGTACTTGGTCATTACCTTTCCTAAGCACCTACTCCCTACACTGAATTATACTAGCTGCCTCTTTATTGATCTTTTCCTTAGAGTAAGTTCCTTAGTGCGGGACCATCTTAGTCATACTCATGTCATTCCCTCTTTCCCTCCTCTCCCTCCTTCCACCCCTCATTTTAACATCATTCCTGGACACAGTAATTTTGAATAAATATTTCTTTAATGGATAAATAAGAGGCCTCCTTTTTAATCTATTTCAATATCTGAGTGAACACATCTGAGGCTTTACTCCTTTTTCTTTGGCACTAAAAACTTTTCTCTTTTGGGGGGGATATATCCTATTTTAATCCTATGTTCCATCCTTGTCCTTGAATTTCCTCCAAACTATTTTTCTTGCCAATTTCACCATCGCATACAGTAACTCGATGAAACTCCCATTCCGTTTAAAAATAAAGAATTAAAGTGATTTTACCCATAGGAAACTGTACTTCCATAAGAAAGACTTCCCTGCATCAACCTCCACCCTCTGCCATCACATCCTTCTTTCTGTTATATACTCTCTTAACACCCTGCACTCTTCTTTAATAGCAGCTTATTTCAATCTGTTTCTTTATATGTATAATTATTTGAATAACACTGCCTCTCCCACAATGCCATAAGCAGTCTGAGAAGATGTCTATTTTGCTATCTTATTCCTACCTGCCAGCATAATATCCAGGGTGGGTTTATGAAAGAAATGTGTTTAATATTGATGAATGTTGGAACAGTTTACATAGATACACTTTGATTTTCTCAGTAGATATGAAAATAAATCCCTTTGTTTTTTTTCATTAAATTTTTATTTACCTTGAAGTCAATAAATCTATCTCTTTTCTAGGATTCTATTTTGTACATGGTCTGCAAACTGGATTGCTACAGAAAAACTGCCCCACAAACCTGATGATGAATATGTAAAGAACCCACTGGGGGAAAATTAAAGTGCAAAGGTTCAGAAAAGAAATTCATTCAGAAAAGAAATTTCCAAGTGGAAGAAACATAATTACAAGGAGTTTGGTAATACTTCCTTCTTAGGAATAAAAATGACAGGGCACTAAACCAGGATGAGATCTTTCTTACTGTTTCTTCCTCACACTGTCGTAGAGTATAAAACCCTGGAAAAGAGAAGATTTTGGAATAAACAAAGAATTAAAAGGTTTTTGATGTCAGTTCAGGAAGATGGCAGGGGCTTTTACAAGAAAGCATTTTGAAATCCAGTGAGAGGCAAGGTGAGATATAAAAAGAAACAACAACAGCACTTTGACATTCTGGCTATTTTGCTGCTGTTGTTATAAAAAATTTCAAAAATATACAAAAAAGTATAGGTGACAGTACCATGAACCACCATATACACATTATTCAGCTTAAACGATGATCAACTCAAGGTTAATCTTATTTCATCAAGATACACTTTGAAAAAAACATATAAACTGAAGTCTGAGGGTTTATTTCTTTGCAGTACCTGGAGTCCTACATCACAGGAAGTAAGCTGTATAATTTTAATTATGGTAGACTACAGCTGAAGATAATTGTCCTCCACCTATTATTGTTTCTCAAACACTGCCACTTAATGTCTTATCTTTCTATGATTCTATAAACTAAAAAATGAAATTTGAGTTTTTTTCAGTTGCCTATTCTAATATAGTCAAATATTTTTAAAGAACATATACTTTAGTCCTAAAAATACCTTTCTGTTCTGAGATTGTGATTTTTTTTTTTTTGGTATCAGAATATATTGAAATATATTAAGCATATTGGTTTTAGCTAAGATAATTTAGCTTTAACTAAAATTCACTAGTGTTTATTGTAGATCCTAATAGCCACTTAAGAGTAATTAATCTTTACAAAATACTTACCAATATTAGCATAATGTTTCTTTTCTTGTGTATTTGTAGATAGCTCATACATGTCTCCATAAGCACGAGCAAACCGCCACATAAACTCTATTTCATCTCTAAACTGAAAAGAAACGAGAAAATTGCACATTAGATTAACTCAGTAACTTATTTAGACTATAATTATTTTCTACTGAAACTTGTAAACACTCAGGCAGGTAAATTGATATTCACAGATGATTGAATCTATGTATATACATATTTAAATATGAAACATTTTAAATCCAAATATTCATGGCTACGAAATGTGACCTAATATAGTGTTACACTTGGATCTTAAAACCAGTTCATATTGTCCAAACACTAGCTCCTCCTATCGCCTGTGCAGAGGAGAGAATGGACAGGTGCCAGAATCTATATATTTTCCCTGGGCTGTGGTATCCTCTTCTTTTTCTTTCTAAGTTATCTACTATCAATATAATAGTTCAGTGAGCATTTCGGATAATATCTGTAAACTGAAATGCATACTCAAATGCATACTCAAAAGAGCAGTCACATTTTTTACCTAAATTACTGATAACTGTATTCCTGGAGATGTGATACGTTTTAGACAATGTGTTTAAATGTGTTTTGAGTTGCTAAATCCTCAGATATTGCAAACTCTTTTTTTTTTCCCCTCCCCAGCGGTGGTGGTGAGGGGAATGGGCTTTTCTGATTCAGGCCCAATATGACCAAATGACTATTGACAGAAACAGCTTTAAATACTGATAGCTGTTATACTGATAACTAGATGGAAAACTTAAACTGTAGTTTTCCCTCTCCCCAGAGAAGTAGTACTATATGCTTTGGCATACTGTCTCATTCTTTATCTGTTATAAAATATTTATTAAATATACAAACTAGTAAAAATCAAACAAAACTAAATCAGTGTAATTATAGCTCTGATTCTCATTTTTATGACCCTAGGGTCTAATAAACTCTCATATTTACTTTTAAAAATTTTAGTCATTTTATAAAAAAATTTTGCATCAATTATTTAGTTTGTATGAACTGTGACATCATTATCATGGTCATAATGTGAATAAGATGATATATTAAATCAAAAATTAAAGCTACACGAAATGTTATTTTCACCTATCTCTTACCTTTTCTTTGTGGTCACAAAGTAGTTCAAAACTCTCCAACTTGCCAGATTCATCCATACGTAAATGATCTGCCTTCTGAAGAAGGACATCTAATTTTAATTCTTCTACATGTGCGTTAAATGATTTACGGATTGGAAAATTCCGTTCTTCTGTATCAGTATTAGCTGTAATATATCTAAAATTGCAGAAATAACTGTCATCTCCTTTGAATGTTATGCATATTAGCCAGAGCAATCTCATTTAAAGTGCAAGCCAAATCATGCCCCTCTTATACTTGAAACTCTGCAATGGTACGCCCCCTTTCACTCAGAAAAAGCTCAAGTCCTAACAACAGTCTACAAGATCCTAAATTAACTTTTAACTTTAACTTAGTGTTTACAAATTAATACTACCCCCCATTTTATTTTTGGTGGCATATAACGCAAACAATTTAGTTTTATTTCTTGAAACCCTGCTGGTTCTAAAAAACTTTTCAAGGAGGTATATAAAAATATATAACATATAACAGAACAAATTAGAAGTAGTGAAAAAGATAAAAACAAGGCCAAATGTGAATGAAATCAATTAAAAAAACCACATATTTTAGATATGTATATGTACCTTTGCTACAAGGGACATAAATGTGATTCTGCATTTTCTAGCAACCAATGCAATCAGTCACATAACTTGCAGTTCCCATTAGATACAAACAAATATATAAACAAAGCAACTTCTTGGGAGAAGTAAAACTATTTCCAAATACTAAGACTCAAAATAAATTTCTTTCAAAGGCCTTCTAAAAAAGATATTATATGAACTGATATCTGACTTCTTCAACAACATTCTTATTAAAGAAAACTCTATTCTTTCAGTTGCCCAAACCAAAAAACCTGGAATAATCCTTGAATCTCCCTTTTTCCCCCTAACCAATACACAGTCTGTTAGCAAATCCTGTTAATTCTATCTTCAAAATACAACCAGAATCTAGCCACTCCCTCCACCTCTCCTCACTACCAGGCTGGGCTATTAAAATCCACGCTGGGATTTTTTCTCCCAGAAATTGACAAGTTGATTCTAAAATTCATATGGAAATGCAAGGGACCAAGAGTAGCCAAAATAATCTTGTAAAAGAACAAAGTTGGAGGACTCATACTTTCTGATTTCAAAATCTACTACAAAGTTACAGCAATCAGGAGAGTGTAGCATTGGCGTAAAGATAGACATGTGAAGAGACATTAAGGATATATTAAGAATTAAGGGTCCCAGAAATAAATTCTTACATTTATGAGCAATTTATTTTGACAAGAGTGCCAAGACAATTCAGTGGAGGAAATAATATTCTTCAGCAAATACTGCTGGGACAAACGGATAGCCATGTGCAAAAGAATAAAGTTGAACTCATATTATATATAAAAATTAATTCAAAATGTAGCCAAAACCTAAATGTAAGGGCTAAAA
The DNA here is from genome assembly GCA_008086735.1 of Cheirogaleus medius. Taxonomy (NCBI): domain Eukaryota; kingdom Metazoa; phylum Chordata; class Mammalia; order Primates; family Cheirogaleidae; genus Cheirogaleus; species Cheirogaleus medius. The sequence continues at coordinate 146,091,222 of VBSM01002608.1, forward strand.
TGATAAAATTCTTAGGCAAAAAACACAGGAGTGAATATTTCTGAAATTGGATTAGGCAATGGTTTCTTAGATATACAGTCACAAGCACAAGTGACAAAAGAAAAAATATATAAGTTGGACTTTGTCAAAAGGAAAAACTTTGGTGCTTCAAAGGACACCATTAAACAAGTGAAAAGATAATCCAGAGAGTAAGAGAAAATACTTATAAATCATATATCTGATAAGGGCCTTATATACAGAATATATAAATAACTCTGACAATTCAACAAAAGACAAATAACACAATTTAAAAATGGGCAACTAAGCAAATAAATTAAAAACTACTAAGCTGTATAATTTAAGTGAATAAACTATGGTATATAAATAATAGCTCAATAAAGATGTTATTCTTTATAAAAATATAAATGTCCCTGTAGCCATTAAATAAATTAAATCAAAATTATATATCCCTATCCTTCTCCTTCCCTCTTTATCTTACTCTCTCTCCTATGTATACACACATAATAGTTTTACAGTGAATTCTACCAAATAGCCAAAATTTAGACTTATTTAAATTCTTCTAAGGAATTATTAAAGAGGGAACACCCTTAAGTTCATTTTATAAAGCTAGTATAACTGATACCAAAACCAAAAATGGATATTATAAGAAATAAAAATTACAGGCCAATCTCCCTATAGGCCATTATTTGTAGGTTGTTTAACAGAATAGAAAACCTAAAAGAACTAATTAAGATTTATGATCAATTCTTCAAAGTCAATTGTGCTCTTATACTCTATAAAACAAGTTAGAATATGTAATTTTATAAAATATAGCATTTATAATAGTAGGAAAAATATAAGGTACCTATGAAAAAAATTTTGCAAACGTTTTTAAATGTAGGAAAAATATAAGGTACTTATGAAAAAAATTCCACAAACGTTTTTAAATGACTTTTCTATAGAAAATTGCAAAATATCATCCGAGAATATTAAAGATTACCTAAGCAAATGGAAAAAAGATATTCATGGATAGGAAAACTTAGTTTTAAAACAATTTGATATGGCCCCAAATTAATCTATATTTATGATGCAATTTTAAGCAAACTCCAATACAATTTTCCTATGGAACTCATCCCTAAAATTAATATGAAAGGGCAAGTGCAAGAAGAGCCAACACAATTTTGAAGAGCAGATATCAGAACTATATGAATGTAGAAAGGATGTATAAAAGATAAAGCTATAGAAATTAAGTCAATATGGTATTGGCATAGCAATAGGCAAACTGGCCAATAAAACAAAAGTGAGCACCTAGGCTAGTCTCTCTCCCACATTAAAAAAAACCTAAGTGTGGGAAAATTGCTTTCCTACTTTGAACAGGGATGTTCTCTTTATAAGTGGATATTTCTCAGAAAATTGTAAGAAAGTTCTGAAAGCCAATTTAAACAGTAGAGCATATGCAAATATTACTAGGAAAATTTAACTATACCTACCAACTTTGGGTTAGAAATTAGATTCGTACTACTTCCCCCTACCCCTCAATCCTCTGAAAAAAAGGCATTTCATAGATTATCTAATGTCAAGCCTAGAATTTTCTAACAGCCTTTTAGCAGGTATGGAGAAGTTCACCTTATAATGTCAAATTTACTTACATTTATTCGTCATGTACTTTTCTGGTCCTATTTTCTGCTCCGAAGGTTAATAAGAACCATGCCATTTTTCCTATTTTTTCAATTCTGTATCATCAGCTATTTATTTCAATGGCAATAATAGCATCTCTGAAGGCATAGTTCCATTACTTAGAGAGAAAATGACATTATTTACTATGAAAATAACGCAGTGTATTTACAGAAGCATATCCAGTAGTGAGTTGCATTGGAATAGGCCCTTATTTCTCATGAAAACACTAAGTGAACAACAAATGACTTACTGAAATATCTTTGTGGGAGACCCAGAAGCTAGTTAAGGACTTGGAACAACCAAGTGAATGTCCAATCAAGAAAAAGCCACACTCAAAATGGTGTTTTTGCTCACCCTTGCCTCACCTCATCTTTGGTTAGCATGGCTAGGAAAAAATGGCTGATTCCTGTCTCCTCCCTGAGGACAGAAGGAAACAACTGAAACTTTTTTGCAATGTTTTGGCCTGTATGGGAGCTTCATGAGAGAAGCTTGAGTCAGAGCTCAGATGGAAATGAAGGCATAATTTGGACATCAGGTTGGAGGCTGCTGAAAACAGTGAAGGGCACTGTGGTGCGAAAAAAATACAGGGGACTACATATCTGTGGGCACTTAGGTGCAAGAGATTATGGAAAGAGGAATACAGAACATCTAAGCCTCAAAGAAGAAGCAGGGGTGAAACTCCTTAGGGAAATTAAGATATTTAAAAGCAGTCATGTATATAGGGGAATTGGGAAAAAAGCACATGCACATACACACACATCTAGAAAAAATGCATACCCAGAAAAGACTTCAGAAGACTTTAAGCTTTCACACTGGGCTGAATAGTAAGAGTCTTATTCTGCATAGAGGCAGTCTACAAAGATTAGGAGAGGTGGCTGTTGTTTAAGTTTGCAATTTTCAACAAAAAGCATAAGGCATACAAAGAAGCAGGGAAAGATGGTCCATTCAAAAAAATAAATAAATCTCCAGAAATTGACCCTAAAGAAATACAAGCTTTGGACTTAACTAGTCAATGCTTCTAAAACAACGGTATTAAAAATGCTGAAAGAATTAAAGGAAAACATAAAGAAAACTAAAAATCATGAAAACAATATATGAACACAATAAGAATAGCAACAAAGAAATTGAAATCATAAAAAAGAACAAAATGTAAATTGTAGAGCTGAAAAAATACAATAACTGAATTGAAAAATTCACTGGAGGGGAACAACAGAAGATTTGATCAGGCAGAAAAAAAGAACAGGCAAACTTGGAGACAGGTCACTTAAATATTGATTGTGAGGAGTAAAAAGAACAAAGGATGAAGTAAAGTGAATAGAACCTATGGGACTTATGGGATACTATAAAGCACACCAATACACATATTATAGTGTTTCCTGAAGGAGAAGAGAGAGAGAAAGTAGCAATGAGATTATTTGAAAAAATAATGGCCAAAAACCCAACTTTGAGATAAGACAAGGAAATACAAATGCAAGAAACTTAACAAACTCTAAGTAGGATAAACCCAAAGAGATCCATACCAAGGCATATCATACTCAAACTGTTGGAAGCTAAAAGCAAAGAGAATCTCAAAAGCATTAAAAGAAAAGCAACTTATCACCTTTAAGAAATCCTCAATAAGATTATCGCAGGTTTCTCAGCAGAAATCTTCCAGGCCAGAAGGCAGTGGGATGATATATTTAAAGTGATGAAAGAAAATAACTGTCAACTGAGAATCTATAACCAGCAAAATTATTCTTCAAAACTGAGAAATAAATTTAAATATTTCTAAATAAACAAAAGCTGGGAGAGGTTATTATCAATAGATCTGACCTACAAGAAATGCTAACAAAAAAAGAGTCCTTCAAGTTGAAACAAAAAGAACTTTGACAACAACTTGAAGCCAAATGAAAATATAAAATTCTCTAGTAAAGGTAAATACATGGAAAAATATAAAAGCCAGAATTATTGTAATTTTGGTTTATGACTCCACTGTTTATTCTTTTACAGGATTTAAAGAGAAAAGCATAAAAAGTAATTATGAATCTATATTAATGGTTACATAATATATAGAAGTATAATTTGTAACATCAACAACATAAATGGGGGGTGGAGCTATAAGGAGTAAACGTTTTGGTCAGTCATGGTGGCTCATGCCTGCAATCCCATCACTTTGGGCGGCCAAAGTGGGAGGATCACTTGAGACCAGGAGTTCAAGACCAGCCTGGGCAACATAGTGAGGCCCCTGTCTCTACAAAAAAAAATAATTTTTTGAAAAGGAGTAGAGTTTGTGTATGCAGTTGAAGTTAAGTTGGTATGAGTTTAAAATAGATTGTTATAACTTTATGATATTATATGTAATCCCTATAGTAACTATAAAAAATGTTTATAGAATATACACAAAAGGAAATCAAAACATGTCATTACAAAAACATCAACTAGACACAAAGGAAGGCAGTAAGCGAGAAAATGAGAGAACAGAAATCCTATAAGACATACAGAAAACAGTTAACAAAATGGCAATGCTAAGTCTTTTCCTATCAGTAATTACATCAAATGTAAATGGATTAAATTTCTCAAAGTCATATATTGACAGAATGGATTAAAAAAATCAGGATCCAACTATATGCTGTTAATAGAGACAAATTTTTGCTCTAAAAATACATATAAGTTGAAAGCAAAAGGATGGAAAGATATTCCATGCAAATAGTAGCCAAAAGAGAGTGGGGGTGGCTATACTAATATCAGACAAAACAAACTTTAAGTCAAAAACTTAAAGTGTTACAAGATACAAAGAAAGACATTATATAATAATAAAAGGGCCAATTCACCAAGAAGATATAGTAACACTAAATGCACTAAACATCATAACTCCAAAATATATAAAGCAAACATCAACAGAATTGAAGAGAAACAGACAGCAACAAAATAAAAGTAAAAGTAATCAATAATAGTAATAGTATAGTAACATTATTACTTTAATAACAAAGTAATAGTAAAAGACTTCAATGTCCCACTTTCAATAGTGGACAAAACAACCAAGCAAAAGATCAATAAGGAAATAGAAGACTTAAACATCATTATAGACCTATAGACCTATTGGACCTAACAATATATACAGACCATGCCACCCAACAATAGTAGAATACACATTCTTCTCAAATTCATGTGAAATGTTCTCCAGGTAGATCATATGTTAGGCCAAAAAATAAATCTTAATAAATTTTAAAAGACTGAAGTTATATAAAGTATATTTTTTGATCAAGATGAAATGAAACTAGAAATCAACAAAAAAATAAATAAATAAAAATGGAAAATCCACAAACATGTGAAAATTAAACAACACACTCTTAAACAACAAATGAGCCAAAAAAGAAATCACAGGGAAATTAGAAAATATCTTGAATCAAATGAAAATGAAAACACAGAATACCAAAACTTATGAGATGTAGCAAACTGATAATAAGAGGAAAATTCATAGTTGTAAATTCTTACATTAGAAAAGAAAGGTCCCAAAGCAGCAGCCTAAATTTATACATTAAGAAACTAGACAAAGAAGAACAAGCTAAATCAAAAGCTAGCAGAGCAAAGGAAATAATAGAGATCAGAGCAGAAATAAACAAAATGGAGGCTAGAAAAACAATAAAGAAATTAATAAAATTAAGAATTTTTTCTTCAGAAAGATCAACAAAATTGACAAATCTTTTGCTAGACTGACTACAAAAAAAAGAGAATACTCAAATAACTAAAAGCAGAAATAAAAGAGGAGACATTACTACAAATTTTATAGAAATAAAAAGGATTATAAGACAACATTATGTAGAGTTGTATGCCAGCAAACTAGATAACATACATTAAATGGACAAATTCCTAAGAACATATGAAACTGAATCAGGAAGAAACAGAAAATCTGAATAGACCTATAACTAGTAAGGAGATCGAATCTGTAATCAAAACCTCCTAACAAGGGAAAACCCAGGACTTGATGGCTTCACTGTTGAATTCCACCAAACATTTAAAGGAGAATTAAGCAGTCCTCTTCAAACTCTTCCAAAACACTGAAGAGGAAGAAACACTTCCAAATTAACTCTATTAGGCCAGCATTACCCTGATGCCAAAGACAGACAAAGACACTACCAGAAAAGAAAACCACAGACCAATATCCCTGATGTATTATTAATGCAAAAATTCTCAACAAAATACTAGCAAACTCTGTTCAACAGCTCATTAGAAGAATCATACACCACAACCAAGTGGGATTTATTCCAGGAAGTGCAAGAAGGTACTACATATAAAACTCAATCAATGTTAATACACGACATTAACAAAATCAAGAGGAAAAAACCCCCACAGGATCATCTCCATTGATGCAAAAAAGGTATTTGACAAAACTCAGCATCCCTTTATGATTAAAATGCTCAACAAACTAGGAATAAAAGGAAACTGCTTCAACATAATAAAGTCCATACATGAAAAGCCTACAGCTAACATCATACTCAATGGTGAAAGACTGAAAGCTTTTCCTCTAAGATAGAGCACATGACAAGGATATCTGCTTTTACCATTTCTATTCAATACAGTACTAAAGTCCTAGCCAGAGTGAAGGTAGAATGAAGAAATAAAAGTCTTCCAAACTGGAAAAAAAGAAGCAAAATTATCTTTTGTTCGCAGACAACATGATCTTACATGTAGGAAAAAAACCCTCTAAATATTTCACATAGAAAAACTGTAAGCATTAATAAACAAATTCAGCAAAGCGGTAGAATCAACATGTAAAAATCAGTTATATTTCTATGCATTAATAATGAGCTATCTTAAAGGAAATTATGAAAATAATTCTATTTATAACAGCATCAAAAAGAATAAAATATTTTGGAATAAATTTAACTAATGAAGTTAAAAACTTATACATTTAAAACTATAAAATGCTAATGAAAGAATTTAAAGACACACATGGAAACACATCCCATGTTCATGGATTTGAAGGTTTAACACATTAACTTCCATGAGTTATATTTACTCACTCTAGTTTTGACCCTGGGGCCACATGAAGCACATATAAAATCTTGTTGATGTTCTTATTGTTACAATTAATATTGACAATTTAATTCTAAAAATGTGGATTAAATGAATAGATGTCAATAAATTTCATTTTTCTATTTATGTTTACCTTTAAATTACACTTGAAGTTTCTATTCTATTTTCATAATAAACCACTGTGGCTCCAAGGAAAAGTTTCTGATTTTTTTGTGTGGCAGTCAATGTGTTAATATTGTTAAGATGTCAATACTACCCAAAGTGATTTACAGATTCAATGTAATCCTTCTCAAAAGTCCAATGATTTTTTTTTAGAAACAGAAAAATATGTCCTAAAATTAATTTGGAATCCTAAGTGACTCCAAATAGCCAAAATAATCTTGAAAAAGAAATGCAGAGTTGGAAGTCTCACACTTCCTGACTTCAAACTCACTACAAAGCCATAGTAATCAAAACAGTGTGGTACAGACATAAAGACAGATGTATAAACCAATAGAACAGAATAGCAAGCCCAAACATATATGGTCACACATATATGGTCAAATGACAAGGGTTCCAAGACCACTCAGTGGAGAAAGGACAGTCTCTTTAACAAATGGTGTTGGGAAAATGGATAACCACATGCAAAGGAATGATGTTGGACTCTTACTTAACACCATACACAAAAATTAATTCAAAATGCATCAAAGACCTAAATGTAAAAGCTAAAACTATAAAACTCTTAGAAGAAAACATAGGACAAAGCTTCATGACACTGGATTGGCAATGATTTCTTAGACATGGGACCAAAAGCACAGGCAATGAAAAAATTAGACTATTAAAATCTAAAATTTCTGTGCATCAAATGACACAATCATCAGAGTGAAAAAGCAACTCACACAATGGGAGAAAATATTTGCAAATCATATCTCTGATAAGGGGTTAATATCCAGAATGTATAAAGAATACCTACAACTCAACAACAAAAAAATAAACAACCTGATTTAAAAATAGGCAAAGGACCTTAATAAACATTTCTACAGAGAAGATACACAATGAATGACAATCACATGAAAATATGCTCAACATCACTGATCATTAGGGATATACAAATCAAAACCACAGTGAGATGCCACCTTATACCCAATAGGATGGTTACTATAACAAAACAAAACAAAATAACGACTGTTGTCAAGGTAGTAGGGAAATTGAAATCCTTGTGCACTCCTGGTGGGAATGTAAAATGGTGCAGCCACTATGAAAGACAATATGGTGGTTCTTCAAAAAATTAAAAATAGAATTACCATATGATCCAGCAATTCCACTTCTGAGTATATATTCAAAAGGATTGAAAGCAGTGTCTTGAAGAGATATTTGTATACCTATGTTCACAGCAGTATTATTCACAACAGTTAAATGTGGAAGTAAGCCAAATTATCCATTGATAAATGAATAAGCAAAATGTGATATATACATACAGTGGAATATTATCCAGCCTTTAAAAGGAAAGACATTCTGACATGCTACAACATGGATGAAACTTAAGGACACTATATATTATGCTGAGTAAAATAAGCCAGTAACAAAAAGACAAATACTATATAATTCTACTTACATGAGATACTTAGTGTAGTTAAAAACATAGATAGAAAGTAGAATAATGGTTTACAAGGGCAGGGGGGAAAATGAATGGAGAGTTATTGTTAATGGGTGGAGAGTTTTAGTTTTGCAAGGTGAAAAGAGTTGTGGGGATGGCTATGGTTGTACAATAATGTAAATGTACTTAATGCCACTGAACTATACACTACAATATGGTTAAAATGGTAAATGTTATGTTATATATATTTCATCACAACTAAAAAATTTGAAATCAAAAGAATTTTTAAAAAAGATACATGATAAGAGGAAGAGAAAACCACAGAAGTAAAAATAACATCTTAACCCAATGGTATAAATTCAGGGGCATTTTATTATAACAAATAATTTAAAATAATGCAAGTTCCTTTCCTCTATGAAGTCTAATTGTATTGTAACTTAGGTATTTTTAATTGCCTATATGCATTTTCTACTCATTAGTTATTTTGATAAGGACATTTATAAGCTTTGTTTAATATAATGGGAAAAATTTAAAAAATAGTCACTTCTAAAAATAAAATTTTTTGAGACTGTTATACACACTTTTACCTCAGATTTCAGAGTTCCCTGAATTCCCAGATTTGTTCATACACAAATGCATATTTAAGTTAGTTAAAATATCTGATTTCTCAATATTCTACATATTTCCACTATAATATTTTTTAACTTATAATTTGATTCTTGTATTGGTAAAAACATCATATATCAGTGTATGTCTGGCATCAGAAATATAGTAGCAAGGCTGATATAAATGAAAATGTGTGAATTCATGAATATAACTCTATAGATTATGTAGGAATACTATCTCTAATGATTAGAGTAAGATAAAAGAAAGCACTAAACTCTCAGAGAATGCATTACATTTAGAAGAGCTATACATCTTGATGTTATTTTCAGACCACAGAAGTATTATAATAGTCACTCAAAAATTTGGAACTAGTCAATCTTTAAGCCATAAATCTGAAAAAAAATCTTGAAACAGATGAAATCATCTTTGACTTCCATATTCCAAAAATGTCAATAAACTAACTTTCAAAAGTACAGCAATTACAGTTAAATTTATATGGTAATATAGGGATCTTTTTCAGAAAATACAGGGAAGCTTAGTGAGGACAGAAGAGTTGTGTGAGAAGTGAGCAGTGATTTCTACAGACTATGGAGTGAGTGACTGGTGTGAAAATGTCTGATTTGAGCTGCCCTTCTACAAGAGTGGTAAAGTCTAAGATGACCTTTTTAAAGGAATTTCAGCAGTTGAAGATATGTCTTCATTCTGAGACAAGTTTTCATCTTCAAACGAGCCTGAAGAAACTTCATTCAGAGGTGAGCTAAAGCTACCAGCATTTTTGGGAGATGAAGAAAATCCAGCAGGATGGAGGCTAGGAGAAGTTACATGTTGAGAGGGGTGCTGTTCAATCATAGCTGGAGAATACTTTGTGCTGTGACTTTGAGAACAACAATGAAGGGAATCTTTCAAATCTTTACTTATTTGGCCTCTTTGTTGAGTATCAGTAGCAATTCCATTTTGTTGATGGGGAGAGGCAAAAACAGTTGCAAGAGGAAAGAAGGATGCTGTGTTTTGCTGATTGGAGATTCCATCAATAGCGTTCTGAACATGGGCTGAAGAAGCAGCTGTTTCAAAAGTCTTAAAGTGTTTAGTGGTATATTTGGGAGCAGAGGGACTTATATGTTTTGCAGCATCAGTATTGCTTTGGTTTCCAGAAAAGAGTTCAATTTCATTCATAATAAGCATGTTTTGACTCTCTGATTGAGGATCAAAACAAATGGCACTCTTGTAACAGGAAACGACACTTAGTTTACGGGAAGAGAACTGTCTTTGGGATCTAAATATGCCAAAATGGTCTGAGGAAGATTTTGTATCAGTGCAGCTTAGGTATTCTTGAGAATCAAAGTTTGCTCTACTTTGTTGCCGGTGAATAGAAGAATTGCTTTTTTGAAATGTAAATAAAGAACATCTTTTTTCAGGAAAAGATGAACTTGATGGAAGCCATGACTGTTTTCTTCCTTTGGGTAAACTGGCTTTATGTGTTGCACAGGGGCGAGATGTTTTAAGTTCAAGAGAGCCACTTGATCGTGGGATAGAAGAGGCTCCATGATGCCGGAGGTCTGAAGTAACTTGATTCTCATATGGTTGGAAGGGCTGGTCCTCTTTGCAGCAGCTAGAGTGAAAAAAGGGTCAAATGAGGAAAAAAAAATAGGGAGCAGGGTGGAGAACTGCCAAGCCTCCTGAAGAATAATAGCTACCTTACCAATATGGAAACAACAGGGAACAAGAAAAACAGGGTAGCTGAAGTTGATGGTCACACCCAAAAGAATGCATGAGTCTAAAAGATTATCTCTACCTACACAGTACCTGCCCACTCTACTAAACCTTGGGAAGAGAATTTGAAAGAACCAGGGACACAGGTAGAAAGATAGACCAGGGGAAATACAGGAATGGACACCAGAACTAAAGGATTCCTGAAGGAAAAGATAGACCTTCTGGTTTTAAAGATAATAAATCACAATATGTGTTTGAGACTATTAAACTACTGTATTTAAAGGAGTTAAGTAGAATAAACTTATAGCCTATTGACTAATTGCATTTTAAAACATTAACTATTAACCTCTCTGGGGAGAACGTTTTAGCTAAGTGTCCAGACATTCCAGATATCCAGTTATTGTGGGAAACTAAAGGAAGTGCTAAAGCTTGGCTTATGAATGTTTTCAATGTTCTTTTAGCATGTGAAACACAGGATGAGGTGTTTTTTTAAAGGCTTACCTTAAGCATTTTCCCATATTGAACTGAATCCAAATTATGTCTCTCCCTTCCCTTCTAGGCCATCATCCTTAAGCCATAAAATGCCCTGTGTAGGTGGAACAGGTCAGAAGACTGAATGCTTGAGTTGCATGTGGAATTAACATGGCAATAACAGAGAATGTGATGACAGAAGACTCTAGAATCTAATGACATCAGTTTAGAATACAATTGTTCTGTGGCTCACCTTTCTGAAAAGTTGCAATTCGCATGGCTGTGGAACGTGTATTCTACCTTCCTTACGTTCACTGAGTCAGCTAACAAATCAAGGAGAAAACAGTGGGACGACAGCAATAACATATACGACATCTGCACAATCCTTTACTTGCAGCTCTTTTGCCAGCCGCCTTCCACAGCCCTGTCCTACCAACTTACTCTTGTTTCACTTGAACATTTTTTACCTCAGCTTTCACATCCTCTAGCAATAGTGAAAAGCGACTGTTAAAGACTTTGGTGTGAAGATCCATTGAGAAGGGGAAAAAAAGCTTAATAAGTAGCAAATGTCATTGCCCCCAAAATGAAACACCCTACATCCACCTTGGCAGTGAAGTATTCCATCTGATTGTCTGAGCCATATAAGAAGATTATGGATATTGCTGTGGCACTATTACCCTTTAGAACAACATACACTCATCTAAGGGTGAGATTAACAGTTATTAGAAAAGAAACATCATCCTTTCCTTTTCCAAACCAATTTGGAGTACTGTCCCCATAATAGGTGTATGTATATGTGTATAGCCACCTATGATGAAACACCCCTTTGAACACTTCCATTTACTGCTCAATATCCTGATCCTATGCCCTACTACTCCCTCTAGTCTTTGCTCCCTTCCTAATACCTTACACCAGGAAATCCTTGAACAAATTCCTCTTAAGAGGACTAAAACTCTCTAATTATTACCATACAATTATCAGATCTGTACTTTGATTTTACCTTACATACAAGCTAATATATTAATCTCTTAATGTTTCACAGGTGCTGGGAGAAGACATGAGATTCCTGGGTCAAAGACAGAAGACTTATGTTACTCACAACACAGCAAGCAGCACAATCACTGAATATTTGTTCTCCTTGGCCCCAAATTGCCTGTAGGGGCAGTGCACAGGATCCAGAGACTCTTGCATTCATACTAGATTATGTTACAAGAAAGGAACACTGGGCTTAGGTGATTGACCACTTCTATAGCAAGCAGTAAGCAAATCTGCTAAACCTGCTCTTGGTCCTGGAAGGAAACAGGGATGGAGACTCTATGGTCTTCAAGGCCTAAAATTCTTACAGAAAAAGTTTGCTGACCCCTATTCTAGTGCATTTGGTACATTTAATTATTTCCTTATTATAATAACAACACAACTCAATTTTTTTTCAGAATTTGCTATATATTAGACACAGCATAAAGCACCATCCGATGTCATCTAAGACTTAAAAAAATATGAGACATGTATTATTAATCACATTTTAAGAGAAATCAATCCAGGTTTGGAGAAGTGAAGTTACACAGCTAGTTTAAAGGTTAAGCCAGGATTCATGCTTGGGTCAGAATGATTCTAAAACCTGTGGTTTTTACCACTGTTCTGGAAACCTTGTCCTCTCTTGGTTTCTGTGACACCTTTGTCTTGCTTCCTTTCTCACTTCTTTGACCAGTCATCTGTCTTCTTTTGCAGGCTCATCCACCTCTGCTCCCTCCTTCAGTATTGGTTCCAGAAGGCTCTGTACACCACCTTCTTTTCTCTTCTCATGCCACATATTCTGCTTGAGCAATGGCATCCGGTTCCCCCAGCACCCAGCACATGCTTCATATGCATACCAGTGGGATGCCTAGCATGTGAACAACTTCCCCAGAGAAATGCTTCTCTCAGCTTTTAGCAGATTCCTTTCATAGGCAGCATATGGGTGGCTGCTCATGCTGGCAGTGGCTTCAATCTCTTAGCAAGTCTTGCCCAGGAAGGTCTAGCCCCTGGCTGTAGGATACGAAGGTACTTGGCACTTATTGCCTTGTTCTTGGCCTTTGGGGCTCTGGTTAAAACTGAGACCGAGAGCATTCCTCTTTAACATCCTGTTATATTTTTCAAAAATTTCTTTGACTTGTGAAACTTTGTTTTGTTCCCTGCTGGATTTCCAAAGCCCAGACAGTGCTTGGCATAGAGTAGACACTCACATTGAGTGAATAAAGGAGACTTTAACTGTTAGTGCTACCTATTCTTTCTTTCCTTCCTTCCTTTTTCTAAAAAAATGCATGGAAGAAAAGACCTACATGGCAAATTAATGATGAAAAGATGGATAATCTTGCTAGTGTCCTTGCTAGGGAAATGCAAATTGAAAAATGATTAGTTACCATTCAATCTCCATCACGATGGCTAAAATTAAAAAGTCTGGCAATATAAGGAATTTGTATGAGAAGATAAGAATTCTCATACACTGCCCATAGGATTGTGAATTGGTACACTTTGAAGAATGATTTAGTAATACATATAACAACATGTTTAGCCTATAATTCTGCATTTCAAATATATACTTTCAAGAAATACTTCCACATGTACCTAAGGAATTATGAAGAAAAGTATTCAATAAAGCACTGTTTATTGCTACAAAAAAATGGTGACCTAAACATCCATCAATAGTAAAATAAATTAAGATATATTCATTCAATGGAATGTGGCATAGCAATTAAAAAGAATTAAATAAGTTTTTATATATCAATAATGGAAAAACCTCAAGAAAACATTTAATGCAAAAGCAAGTTATAAAATGTTATGCACCCTATAATGATATTTATTTAACTTTTAAGAACAAAAGACCATCTATTCCTTGTTTATATAAAAATGCACATGTAGGAAAAACATTTAAACTTTTAAAGGAAGAATGCACACCAACTTCAAGACAATGGTTAGTTACCTCTGAGAGAGAGGTATAGAAAGGAGACTTCAATTATATGTGTAATGTTTCATTTTAAAAATGATCTGAAATAGAAAACAATTATTATTTTTGTTTTGCAAATTTAGACTACTATAACATTAAGGAATATAGAATCACCACATAGTGAATATCTGAATCTCTATCTCAATGCCTTGGAAAATTGAAGTTCAACACTAAAATTGACCTGACAGGAGTAAATAGTGGTAAGAGTAACAATGCAAATGAACAAAAAGCAAGGTCTACATTTTGGCTCATGAAAGTGAAAGTTAAAGGAGTTTCAAATAAAACCTCAAAAATCTGTATCTGTCTATTGTCTCACTTTCTATGGTCTCTATTATTTGTAAAATAATATCATCTAAGGTACTAGATAAGGTGCTTTGTATTATGTTGGTATTATCCTAAGGGTAGATTTGTAGAGTTTCTTTTTATTTCAAAAAAATTAATATTGTTTCTGTTGATATGATTTGAAGATATTATACAAAGCTAACACTAAAATAAAAATATCTAGATCAAGGAAAAAAAGGCCCATACAGTCACTATAAAACCCTGAGTCTAATTTTGAAACACATTTATTCTTCCCAAAGCCCACAATGAAATGGAAGAACAATGAGTCTATTACTTTAACCTAGAATAAGACTTAATTTTTTAAAGGAAGGCTTTTGAAGCTTCACATAACATTAAAATTTAAATAACAGTTGTTAAGCCCATAGTTTCATACAGCAATATGGTCAAATACAACAGGGAAAAGAGAGATAGAAGCTTAAAAAAATAAAAGTTTTCAGGAAAAAAAAAAGTTTTCAGCAATAAGGACTTAAATTTAAACTGAAAACGTCAATGTAAACCTTAAGAATATTTAAAAATACATTTTTCACCATGTTCCCAAAGGGACCAAAACAGCCTCTGATATCATCCTGCCTAAAAACAGTACTCCTGCATGTACCCAGATTTTGGTGTTTAATACTAATCTCACTGAAAGGAACTGATGCTGCCAAGGCAGTAGCTGATTCCATGTCTTGGAGCCTGGACTAAGCCAAAATTAGTTGAAACACATTATTATCAAGAAGCATAGACGCTTTCCAACATGTTAACACTAGTGCTAAAAAGGATAAAGAAACAACCTTAACAGACCCTCTGAGGCCATGTTATGAGAATTTAAGAATCAGTCATCACACGCAAAAGACAAAATTAGCTGAGATCAAAAAAGGCATAAATCCATTAAGTTCATTACGATACTTGTGCACTAAGAGAAGGTATGCAAGAGATTCTAATAATGGTTACAGAAAATGTGTTCCACTGCTCTACCCAAATTTTGTGAGTCTTACACTCAAGTTTTTCTCAACAACTAAGGATATAATTAGATTTCTTCCTTTCTTATGTAAAATTAATTATACTAGAAAATTGTGATTGATATCTATTTTACTAAAAGAAGTGAAAATCTCCAAGTACCTCTTGCAAAAGAGAAATTTTACATATGGAATATGTGATTGTCACTTAATGTTTTAATTTTGCTATCCAGGACACTGTGTGTGAAGGGTATATCCTACCTGGAATATGGCAAGGGGGTTATTTATGACTGTACCTCACCATGGGTGGAGATTTCAGTACCATAGTAGATTATAAAAGGCAAAGCAATCTAAAATTTATATAAATACACTTTACAAAGACCTTGTTTTTAAAAAATATTTTATTTAGAAAGAGTCAGTTTCTACATATTTAGAAAGATACGTTAAATTGTTGTGTATCTTATTCCTTTCCTCCCCCAAAATCAAAATTAAGTGTAAGTTTATTGCTTTTTTTAATTTATTTTTCTAAAGGAAGGCTAAATAGAAAAAAGTTTCTCTTCCTCTACTCTATTAAGTATCATTTGCTATAATCTAGTCCAAGCCATCAGGACTGTATTGCATCTTCTCTAGAATTTGTTTTTTTTTTTTTTTTTTTTTTTTTTTTTTGAGATAGAGTCTCACTCTGTTGCCCAGGCTAGAGTGCCGTGGCGTCAGCCTAACTCACAGCAACCTCCAACTCCTGGGCTCAGGCGATCCTTCTGCCTCAGCATCCAGAGTAGCTGGGACTACAGGCATGTGCCACCATGCCCGGCTAATTTTTTCTATATATTTTTAGTTGGCCAATTAATTTCTTTGTATTTTTAGTAGAGACGGGGGTCTCTGTCTTGCTCAGGCTGGTTTCAAACTCCTGACCTTGAGTGATCCTCCCGCCTCGGCCTCCCAGAGTGCTAGGATTACAGGCGTGTGCCTCCGCGCCGGCCCACTATCTTCTCTAGTATTTTATTGCTAACGAAGGCACACAGGGTCAAGCAAGGGCAAGGAATGTCTTACCTTACATCAATCTTGAGGTTTTAACAAATCTAGTTTTTCTTAACTCACTGTATGTGTCTGTCATTCATAAATTTCACAAATCCTTCTTGAACTCACATAAAAAATGTATGAGTATACCATTATTTGAAGTTAATTAAGTCCCATAATTATCTTCTTTTTATTTGTCCTAAACTAATGCTAAACTTATCAAAGTTTGCTTTTCTCTCTAGAATTTTAGAATTTCTCGAATAAGCCTATGCTCAACTTAACCAGGGTCTCTTTTGGATTGAGAACCACTCATCCTTCTGGTCTATACTCCGTTACCAGAGCTGCCATCTTCCTCTCAGTCTAGTGGATCTTCTCTAATTAGTCCCTAATTCTGTTATCTCCTTTCTACGATGTGATTGCCAAAGCTGCGCACAGGACTGATGATGAGGAAGCACCACAGATTCACATGAGTCTGTGAATCTGTGGTGTTTGTTTTGTCTTCAACAACTCTCAATGATGCTCAATGTTACACTGAGCTTTTGTGATTATCAGAATACTAAGTGTCTATACCCATAACTACCAGGTTTCTTTCCTGACTTACAGTTTTAAATGACAGAATGATTTTAGATCCCTTTTGAACATTTCCCTTATGTATTTTAAAACCAGTCTACAACTTTGTCATTGTTCAGGAAGACAAACTTTTTAGACCTTTTTGTTATCTAGATCAATCATTTGTGGCCCTTCCCTATCTGAAAAATTTTCATAGAGTCTTTTCTCCAGTTCATATATAAAGATGTTAATTATTCCAGTCCTAGAATTGATCTCAAAGACCTGATCAACTATTTATATTTTTTTCATCTATAAAATCACCCTTTATCCCTATGCTTAGTTTCCTCCCTCCAGATCCCTTCTCCCAAGTCCGTGGTAATTTAGTAGATCACTCATTTAATCAAGAGATCTTTACTGGCATCTACTCTGTGCTAGGCATAAAAATAGGGTGCTAGGAGTACAATGAAAACATAGGGTTCCTGCCCCCAAGAATTTCAGGCTATATCATATTCACTAATGCTCCTTTTTACTGCCTATTTACTCTTCAACAACACTAGTCAGGCACAATTTCTTTATTCACAAATTATTTGTTTTTTCTCTAAAAGAATATTATTTATATTCTTGGTATTATAAATTCTAATTCAAGGGATTAACCCATGCAAGGATAAGCCTCAATCACTTATACATTCCCAAATCCTTTTAGACCTGCACTAAAAGTCAGGAGCCACTAGCTCCAAGTGGCTACTTAAATTTAAATTAAATACAATTAAATAGATTACAACAATGAAATAAAATTAAAAATTCAGTCCTCGGTTACACCAGCCACATTTCACATGGCTAGTGGCTACCATATTGGGGTGCACATAGATTTGAGCCATTTTCATCATCACAGAAAGTGGTACTGGATAGCACTAGTCTAGAGAGTTCTTATATAAGGGGTCATACGGTGACCACATATTAATAAAATAGAGGTGACACATTTTGGCAAACAACTACTGTCTTCCTCAATACTCACTTGATGCTATATTTATACTTAGATGATAATCTAAGTCAAAACATCACTTAGTAGTAGAATATATGACTGGAAATACATAATGAAAATACCTAAAGAGAAATAATGAAATAAATAATCGATTCAACATAGGAAATTTCTGAAGGAAACTTACCCTCCTTCACTTTCTGCTTCCTCTGAACTATTACTTGTTCCTGAACTTTGAACTGTAGGGAGCCTTCTTTTTCTAGCTCTGTGCTGAGGACTTATCTTATGAACAGTTATCTTCCCTCCAAGTTCACCTTGTATATATTCCTCCAGCTTTGGAATAGTTTCTTTAAGAAATCTGATCTCCTCTTTGAGTTCTTCCATATTTGTCAGTAATTCATTTAACTTCTCCAGTATCTGAAGTTGCCTTTCTTGAAAGATCACTGCCGCTCCTTGGTCAGTATACATTTCATCTTGCAAAGTTATCGAATCAAATGTTTTACCCAGAGAAAGAAATTTAGGTAAATTCATTGCTATCCTTGGTTTACGGGCCTTGTGGTACCACAAAAGCAGCAAGCTGATTCCAGCAGTTCCTACCATGATGCCAAGTACCAGTTCTTTGTTTGTGCAATGAGGCATTTCTTGCTTTTTGTTTCTAAAATTAAAAACACAAATGGAAATGAATGTTGTTTTTGTCTTTGCCCAAGATAAAAACATAGGTGCTTTTTCAATCAACAAAAGCCAAGTCTGTATCATCTAAAAATAACTGATAAACCATAAGCTTAAATATAGTGTGAATGATTACCTCTATAACATATGTAGCCTAGTGGAAATGTTTATTTTAAGGATATTATAACACCTAGTGTAAAGTGTCAACTTTAATTCAGAATTTGCATTCTGTGTGACCAATCTGTAATTTACCCTTTACTGTATATTTTTAAAGCGTTTGATAAATAAAAGTAAAATCATCGTTTTAAATTTCTAAGATAACTTTTTAAGAATTTAAGTTATCTTAATTTTCTCTGACCTTTTATTTGTATAAAACTAATGTGCTGATTTCTGGTTCTTACCTAATCTTTAAAGGAGGCCAAGAAGTTCTTTCTTAGCAACTAGTTCACATTAGTACTTAAATTTAGAGTGATTAACAACATTTTTAAAAACTCAGGCTTTAGCATACAAAATACATGAGGTTTGGCAAGTTTGTAACAGCCCCATCTTTGTTTTATCCAACATTGAAAGCAGAAACAATAACATATGTGGAGGCTTCATCTCCTTTATTCTTCTGGCCCAGAATCCCTCTGCCTCTTATTATTTCTACTTATATCTGAGGTCTTAATGTTCTTATGCTCTTTCAAATTTTCATTTTTTTTTTAATAATAAAAAGTCTTTTCTTTGACTGCTTTCTCTTTCTGACCTTTGGTCTTTTTGCATACAAGGCCCAAGCTATGAGTCACCTCATTCCATATAAACTTAGCTACTTAGACTAAATGCACCATAGTCTTTCTTTAGTGAATCTCATCTTTACTAGTTTTATTGACTATCCCTATTCTTAAAGTCAGAAGAGCATTAAAGGAAAAAATTTTAATATAAAGTTCCCTTCCCTCTGAGATTGTAAAATGACAATAAGTATATTAGTACTATGATAAACTTTTACAATTGGAGGAAAATATATGGAGACTATTTTATATTCTTTGAAGCTCCCAAAATTGTTTCCCTTAAATTTCCCCTATTTTGTAAACAGATAAACACCTATGTTAAACTTTGCTGGCAACTTAGGAGAAATGTTACAAGTAGTGGTGAACTGTCTATTACAAAAAATTAAATTTGTAATTTTTTCAATTTGTTTTTCCTGACACTTTCTCAGGGAGCAGATTATTAGAGCACTGCCACCTATGATCCTGAGAAAAAAGAAAGGAATGAGGTAAGTCCTATGATGTTGCTAGGTTTCCAAATGGAGACAATTTCTGGACTCCGGCACAGGGAAGAGAAAACCAAACAGCCTGGTAGTTTAACTGAGTTGAATAGACAGAGATCAGAGTTCAGAGAAACTGAAGCACCTAGAATATGTGTACTGAAGATGAAGGAAGTATAACAAAGAAAGAGCTCTTGAAATAATGCATTAAACACCAGTTTGCACATGCATGGGGTGAAACTCTATCAGGATAGGTAAAGAACAACTTCCAAGGAAAGAACAATTACCAGGAAGCTTTAAGCTGAACTATTTCTAAAGATTACAAAGAACTGGGAAGCATCAAGTTCCCACTAGCCGGAGTGGAGAATGCTTATGGAATACATGAGGCTTTCAGCATAGTTCCCAGAAGGGTAATGCCTTGATTGTGGGGCTAAAGTAACCCAACTGTTAAGGCTGTCAGGCTTGCCTTAAAACAGATTAAAAACAAGCCTCCAAAGGATTAAACTGATTCATAAGTAATTTAACTACCATGAAGAGGAAGGTTTAATACTCTTTAAAGGAATAGAACAAAATTCAGGACTCAACAACATAAAATCAAACTGTCAAATATCCAATAAAAAATTACTATACATGTAAAGAAACAGGAAAATGACAGAGATGATATAAATAGCAGACAAAGGTACTAAAAAATCATTACAAATGTATTCGCTATATAATATAGACATAGAAATATGTTAAAGGAAACACAAACATGATGAAGAGAAAAAAGAAGGCATGAAGTAAAACCAAATAGAACTTCTACAGATTAAAAATAAAATAACTGGAAAAAATTTGGCTAAATGGAATTAACAGCAGAAAAATCACTGTGGAACAATAACAAAAATCAGTGAACTTGAAGATGCAGAAATAAAAACCATCCTAAAAGAAATACACGGAGAAAAACAAAACAAAACAGAGCCTATGGGGCAACATCATATAATCTAAAAATTACATAAAGTGAAAAGGGAAAAAAGGTGATCAAAAAAATTCCCAAATTGGACAAAACCTATAAATCACAGATATAAGGTCAATGTAATCCAGACAGAATAAGAAAAACAAACCAAGGCAAAACTGGTGAAACTAGACAGATGAAAACTAGTGATAAAGAGAATATCTTAAAAGAAGGCAG
>VBSM01002608.1:146112154-146159928 GCA_008086735.1 Cheirogaleus medius
AAAGGACACATTGTGCACAGAGAAAAAAAGACAATATTACACCAGATGTAGCCTCAGAAATTATTCAGGCAAGAAAACAATGGAGTTACATTGTTAAAATGCTGAAAGAAACTGTCAACCTAAAATTCTATACCCAGTGAAATACCCTTCACAAATGAAGGTAAAGACATTTAGAAAAAGAAAAGCTGAGAGAATCCATGACCAACAGACATAAGACATGCTAATAGAACTTCTTCAGACACAAGGAAAATGATAACAGATAGCAACTTGGATCTACACAAAGGATGATGAACACCAGTAGTGGCAAATATGTGGGTCATTTTACTCATTTTAAAATTTCTTTATATTCGCTTATTAAAGCAAAGATGATAATAATATAACATAGGGTTTATAACATATGTAGAAGTAAAATGTGGGACAATAGCCCAAAAGATGGGAAGGGACAAATAGAAGTATACTGTTGTGTCTCAGATTATAACGAAGTGTTATAATATTAAGTTAAAAATGCACAGTTGTAAACCCTAGTATAACCACTAAAAAACAAAGAGAAAGAAAGGTATAGACAATAAGCCAATAGTGGAGATACAAATGGAATACCAAAGATACTCAGTCCAAAATAAGGCAGGAAAAGGGGAAAAAAGAAGGACAAATGAGAAAACAGAAAACAAATAGGGAGGAGAGAAATGGTGCCATAACTATATGGGGAAATGGTGCCAAAAGATTAGGAAATAACAGTATTTTTGTTTGTCAACAGAAAAGATCTAACTTAAAAAATGATGAAGTAGAAGAAATATTAGAAAACTGTGTGGCAATAAACTTAGGAAGGCAAAGGGGATGGGTTCTAGTGCACAAGTACAGGGGTTGGCCAGTGATGGGAACACAAAACATTCATTCACTGTAACGGAAGAAAAGGCAGATATGTGAGCAGAGATTCAGGTAGGTGGGTAGATGTGGTGGTGTAAGGTTATGAAAGTTCTCTGATTGCTTCACTGTTCTAAGTGAAAGAGGAAGTAATTTAAACAGGTGGGACTGAGAACGAGGGCAGAAATATTGGTAAGGTGAAATTATGAATTAGGTTGTATACCCAAAATTTGCTTTCTTGTGGCTTATATCCTATGATTCCACACATTCTAGCAAAGCATTATTGTATATTACACTCTAAATGGCCAACTAAATGTGATGTTTCAAACGCCCCATGGAATAGGATCTGAAAGAATAAGCAGCAAGACTCCATTTCCGAGAAGCCCACTTAAAAGACGAATGTTTCTCTTTAGATTCCTATTTTAATAGACAATATACACAGAACACAAGAATCATCCTATTTGGATGCCCTACACTTCATTACAGGCCTAAGTGTTAATGAGAAGGACTGACTTTAAAATAATCTTCCAGAAATTACCTCAGGCATCACTGAATATTGTATTAAGAATCTCTTCTCCTAAACCAAGGATTCCAGAGAAAGCCTTGGTGCTTTATCTAGCCTGTCTGACCTCAGGGTATTTTGCCTGAGATTACTTTTTTTTTTTTTAAAGAGTACTTTCACCTCATTGCTATAACTGGGAACTGTAAGTCTAATCATCTGCCCATTACCATTCTATCCAGGAGATATGCCACCAGTAGATTCTGATCAATTTGTAACTTCAGCTGAAGTTTATGTAATTATTATTAGTTGCTTAATTTTATTTCCATAAGCAAATTATATTCCAAAACTAAATTATCTTGAAAACTTACTGTAAAAAGACAATAGATATTTTTAAAATGCCCATGACTTATATTTGCATTACAGCTAATAATTATCACACATCAAGGTTGATCTTCTTGGTTTTTGTCAATAAAAAGATTAATGCAGGATGTCTATATACTGATCTAGAGGTCTTTTAGAGGGAATCTTCCTATTCTAATTGCTTTCTTTGGCCCATTCCTGCTAGGCCTTCCTTGAACTCTGCATTAAGAAACATAGCCTAGTTTGAATTTTTTTTTTTTTCACGTAGTAAGTAAATGAATGGAAGCGAAAATCTACCTAGGAAGGAGACCTTATTCCTAAGACAGGACCGGATTTAAACAAGAGAGAAAGAGTAATACTTTGCTTGACCTTTCTTTAGGAATTGCACCAACTCAAAATTACCTTTGAGGCAGATCCTATCTAGGCACACTTACTTAGTGTGCCTAGATAAGCACACTGAGGCACAAATCATTTACCCAGAGGTCAACCATCTAGGGAGTGAGAACTGCCACCCTTGACGACCTGTGCCTAATTCCCGGATGCACCCGCTGCATGTGGAAGATTCAGAGAGCATTAACAAGGACATGAAGGAGAATGCTGACTGAGCAGAGATGTTCAGAGATGAAATATGATTTCAGTACCAAGAAAATCAACTGGGAACAAAACCTACAATCAATGTAGCTGGCATTTGTTTTAAATAATCACGATTAGAGACTAACAGCTCAAGCTATGTTTGAGTTTTACATCAGTATAAAATGAATGCGCTTCTATGCCAATAATTTGAAAAATAACATTGATTATAGTGATATGCAAAAGTAATAAATCAGAATACTTGCTTGCCTGCTGTATAATTTCAAATGTCGTATGAAGACATGTATATAGTTTTTATAGTTTAAATTATATTAGTACATATTTGCACTGTTGAATAAAAATACAATAATTAAAAATTTTACTGACCATATTTTAGAACTCTAATATTTTAATAATCAGATACAAAGTATTATTCCTATTACAAGTTTCAGTTTGTAAGGTGCTAGTAATAACAATGGAAAAAAAGACATTATTGTGATATAAATTATGCCACCTAAAATTAATGTCTATTACATAATCAAAAATTATTTAGAGATGAGAATCAAAAATTCTATTGAAAATAAATTATCAAAATGTTGACTAAAGAAAACTAGAGCATGAAAATGAGATGTTTTCTGAAGTGTCTGAAGAAAACATTATTCAATTTTCATGTTCCAGTTTTACTTAAACTTAGATATGGAAATTATGCTTTACATTAATTATAATAATGCTTTCAGTTTATATCAACTCTATATATTAATTCACGAGCAGATCCTAGAGACAAAATATAAATTGCAAAACTGATAAACTCAGGGAATGTATGAAAAAATTTGTAAGAAAGGTAAAGGAACATTTTGAGTTACAGATAGGCCTAAGGTTTAAGTTTCCCAAGAGAATTGCTCTGAGACCTTGAATAAGTGATCGGGTTTCCTACAGCGACTTGGAAAACCTGATCCTTTTGAAGTGAATTCTAATACTCATTTCATCAGGTCTTAATGGGGTTTTTTTTGTATTTTATAGTTTACTTTAAATTTAGGGCTCTCGGATGTTTGACTTATTTGCAAATGTTGGTAGTACTGATAATCTGGCCTTCATTTTTGTGTAAAATAGACACAGAATCGAGTCTGAGGGAAAACAAAACAAAACAAAACAAAACGATCGCGTGAGGCTGAAAGGTTAAGATCGTGGGAGCTGAGGTGAGAGCCCAGCAAGTGTCTCCACTCAAAGTCTTCAGGGTTTGCAGGGACAGCAGCAAACTGCCCGCTCCCCACGCAACCCAGAAGGGCGGCCTGTGCGGAAACACCGGCGACCTCTGGGGGCTGGAGCTTCCGAGGCGTCGGCCCAACTAGGGCTGCGTCCGTGGAAGCCACTTTGGGTCGTCGGGTCTCCATCCCAGGGCACACACACAGTGAAAGCCGGCGTATTCCGCGAAGGGATGCAGCAACCCGGAAGTGTCGTCGTCGCCGCCGGAAGTACTTCTGCCACCCTCCGCACGCCCCCGTCCGCGTCCGGCCTTGGGTGGCCGAGCTACCCCTTCTCAACCTCCGCACTCACCTGGGTTAGTTGTGCCAGCCTCTCTGAGGTTGGAGACCCGGGCCTGGGACCTGCGGGCGGGAAGCGGCGGACGGACAGTAGCCCCAGAGCCTGCGGGTCCTGAGGTCCGGCGCCGCGACCGCCTCGTCCTGTCCCCGACAGCGGAGGCGCCGGGGGAGGAGCTCGCCGGCCACTCGGCCCGCGGCTCCCGCCTCCTCCCGCTGGGGGTTCAGTTCACCCGGGACGGGCGCCCAGCACAACGTTTACGAAAGAAGATTGCGCGCCGCCGGCCGCCTGGCCCGCACCGGACATTGTGGCTCGGATGCCGCCTCCCCTGAAGCCTGTCACCCCTCACCGCGCCCGCCCCTTTGTGTTCTCTTCCCTGTCACTGCGGATCCCAGAAACCACCCCCACCCCGGTTCGCACCCGCTCCCAGGCTCATCCCTTGTCCCCTAGATAACCCTTCTTTCCTGCCCCTTTTTAGCCACAACCTTGAACCTTGCTCTGTATGACGGAGTCAAACGCAGACGTCTTGCGCTAATTATTAATCATGTCCAGAGCCCCGTTTTCCTCATGTTCCCCTTTAATGAGCCAAATTCCCAGCCTTTTTGTCCACCCCACCGTTCTGAGTTTCCTTTGGATAAAAATCCACTTTTTTCCCTCAGATGCCTAACATTTGAAGTTTTACTCAACTTCTCTTTCTGTGGTTAGTATAATGAAAATAATTCTGTAAAATAGACTCAAAAATTGCTCACACACCCCTGTCTTGCCCTCACATTGAGCGTTCCTATTTTAAACTTAGGTTTGTATAGATCTTAGTTGTATTTACTTAATTTCCCTCCAGTGTACTGAACGGAATTAAAAATGGGCACACTCTTGTTTATTTAAAAACAAACAAAAGACCACTTTATGAAGAATCAGAAAGCTTATTTTGCAGTCCATACACTACTATTTACTGATGGGGATTTGGGGATTCTATAGGCTCTTTATAAAATTTTTTTTGAACTTTAAGCAAGCTGCGTTGAATGAGTAACCCTAGCCACTGCCATTTTATTAAAACTAAGTTATATTTGGGAAGAGAGCAGACTAATAACCTTTCAAATTAAAAACTAAAAATTTAACCTCTTTATAACCACTTTCGCTCCTGTTTTATTATGATTTACAAAGATATTACAATATAATGCAAAGATTTGTTTTATTTAACCAGAATACAATATAACGCAAACCTATCATGCAGAATAATAGGTTTCTCATTTAACAAGATTTGGATACAAAAGAAAGTTTACTGTTTCTTCCCTAACACTAAAAAGAGCTTTTTAATGTTTAAAAGAAAATTAAAGCTTTTCCAAGAGCCCACTAAGTTGTTTACTGCTGCATCCCCAGGACACAGCACAAAAGACGCTTTTAATAAAATGTGAGTGTGGGCTGAGAACAAGCCTTTACTAGCTCTCTGCTGTAAGAGGAAGATGGCAGCTGGTACTGACTTGGTCTTCCAGTTCAGGAAGCAAAGTAAAATAGCTGCACTCATCCTGGGTAACACCTACTCCTGTCTGCTCTCCAACGCCTCTGATTCTGTTCCTTGATCAGTAAAAATTATCTGAGAGACCGTGATAGCCATTGTTCTTGGCAAAGTTAA
Organism: Cheirogaleus medius; assembly: GCA_008086735.1. Classification (NCBI taxonomy): domain Eukaryota; kingdom Metazoa; phylum Chordata; class Mammalia; order Primates; family Cheirogaleidae; genus Cheirogaleus; species Cheirogaleus medius. Next base: position 146,117,617 of record VBSM01002608.1, read on the forward strand.
AACTAAATAACAAAGTGAGGCACCATTTTTGTCAGGCACTGTTGTAGGGGTGACATAAAAAAGAAATGATCCTCCTCCCCCTACTAGGAGTATTTGATCTAGAAAAAACAGCTGGAGGAAAACCAAAACAAAACAAAAAGACCAGGAATCCCAAAGTTGCTATTATTCATCACAACCAGTACAGCATTGTAATCATTAGGAAATAGTGGCATAGAGGCTCTTCCCAATTTGTCTCCACCTACTTTTTCCAGCTTTTCTCCACTAGTTCCACCAGGCATCATCCTATACTTTAGCTGTAGCCAAGCTACTGATTAGCTCTCCACGAACTGTGTCCTTTTTATCCTGTTCCTCATACCTGGAATGCCCTGCTGCTTGCCACCTGTCTAAAACCAGTTCATCCACATTAATCTGTTTCCCATGAGAAGCTACTTACATTTTCTTCTACCATAAAAAGCAATCATCCATGCCCCATTAAAACTTTTGTGGAAGGATAAGGAGTTTAAATGAATATAAAACTCCTCCGTGTTGTCTTTCAGCACACCTCTCTCACGTACACTATAATTCCTGCTTGCCAGTGACTGTGTCCATGAGGCTGTGAACATCCTCAAGGCAAGGTTGGTAACATTTATCTTTGTATCCCCAGCACCTGGTACAGTGTACATCCTCTATATTAGATAAATGTTTGAAAAAATTTCTTTGAAAGTAATATGTAACACTTGAGGGAAATGCATTAGGAAACGTGCCTTTCATATAGTGGTAATGTGAGACAAATGTGTCAACGGTTTGTTTTTTGCTTTATTTCTGTTTTTGAGTTTTATCTGAGTGGTTTTATTTCCAGGAAGCAATTGAATGACAAAATTAGTTTTAGCCCTATAACAATTAAACTATTCTGTCCTCTAGTTGCTTGTTGTTTAATTATTTCCAAATCCTTTTATCACCTATCAAATTACCCAGTAAATAGACCATTAAGGGAAAATGAACTGTTTAATTAGAAAGCAGTCAAGCATTTTGCCTCCATTTTCTTGAGATGATACACTCTTTATTTTGTTAGAGATTTGATATGGAATTTACTTTAAATCTCAGGGATTGGTAATGGTCAGACGTTACAATTTACATTCCAAGGATGCTTTATTTTTGCCCTTCAAATTTTCTAACTTACAACCTGAATTTCTTCATTCGTAAACTGAAGACTGAGCTGTAAATATAATTAGTACTGCAATGTAACTCCAACCTCAAAACAGCAAAATCAACCTCTTTCATTTCCAAGCTGGGGTTACGGAAGTATTTTACTGCTAAATAGCTGAAGAAATGATTTTAAAATAAAGAACACCCTAACCGTTTTGTGAGAGGGAGGTGTTGAGAGAGAGAGAGGTTGAGTGAGAAAAAAAGAGGTTGAAAGAGAGAGAGAAGTCCACAGGCTGGTTATACAAGTAAAGAGCAGGGGCGAAGGAAGAAGCCAGCCAGATTAACTGAAGCTCCAAGTTCCCCAAATCAGATCTGTAAAGTGGTGGGAGGGCAAACAGCAGCAGCAGGAAAACCATTTATTGAGTCCTATACTCAGTTTTCCAGCTCCCTTCTTTATGTAATTATCTTACTCCATCTTCACAACAATCCAGTGAAGTAAATAACATTGCAGGTGAGGGAAACCAAGGCTCTGAGAGATGAAGAAACTTGTCCCAGGCCGCATATTAGTTTTAGAGACAGTAACCAAACCCAGCTTTGTCTAAGAGTCTTTCCTTTTAACCACTTCCTGTGAGCCCAGCCTGGACAGCCAGACCTTGCCTTTGATAGGACACCTGAGGGAGGCTCTTCATAGCACCTTTTAGAAGCACATCTTGTGATATTGTACAGTTTGTATCCTCCACTTCAGTTTGTTAGGGTTCAGCCTTCACTGCCTCTGTTAGAGGAGGGACTGAGTACTCAGATCTGATCACTTACCAGATGGAGGGTTTTCTGTAGGGGTTTACCATAATCTATAAGCCACAGGGTACAAAATTATGGTGTGTTTACTATGTTCAGGTTAGGCTAGGAATAGGATTTGGTGAAAAGATAAAAAATGATACTGTGTCTATTATAAACATTTTTTTTAAAATGTAGGAGATCTCTAGAACACAAGAAAATTACAAAAAAAAAAAAAGTTCTGAAAAGAAGCTGATTAACTTGGACCTTCTAAAGGAAAAATGCTTGTTTGAAAAAGGCATGAGGATAAGTTTATTAAGTATTTCTATAAAACTAAGTGACTAAAGCAATAAATTATTAATCACTTAAATACAATAAAATGGTTGACCCAATATTTCTATGCTGAATCAAAAATGGTATTTTAGAAAAATATGTATGAAAGAAAAATTAGCAACAAGTTATGTAATACTACTTAGCAATTCAATGTCAAATCAGTTTACTAAAAATGTACTACCTCATTAAGATATAGAATTCTTATTAGAAATTTTCTATTTTGTTAGAAAAGTTAAGTTTTTGTTCAAAGAAGACACATTTTCAGAAAGGCATACACTAAGCTTGCCTAATGTTTATCAGCAGTTTATCTGTGACATTTCAAGGTAAGAATAAAGTTCCTTCAGAAATTGCAGATTTTGTAAGTCACATTTCTAAGCTGATTTTCCATGGCCTGTATAAGCACAGCCTTGGATGTAATCTAAAATGGAACTCATAGATTCAGAGTAAAGAAGGATTTCGCCCTTCCCTCTGCATTCTTTCTAAATGTTCAAGGACAGCCTTGACGGTATATATGTCAACTTCACAAGCCAAGGTCAGTTTCATTGTTTGAGACAGATTAAAAGTAAAGTTGAATGTTCATCAGACAAAATGTTGTTACAATCCATGTGTACAAAAGTTGTTTAAAATAATCAGATAGTTTTAATTCTACATAATATGTAGAATAAGAGATTTCATTTTGGACTTGATGGGTAAGTCAATTCTGTGCAATATTCTGCTGGGAAAAAATGGGGTTAGCAGTTTTCCAGGCCCACTGTCCTCAGACTATACAAAAAAAAAAAGAAAGAAAAAAAAGGTGATTTTCCCCTTTGGAGCAGATCCTGTTCAAGAAATTGTTCAGTAGATGAAGCCTCTAGGTATGCAAATAAATATATAGAGAGAATCTACTATCATATGTTACAATAGAGACACAATAATTAACCAATCATTGTTAAAATTTTTTGCATTTTATAAAAATTGCATTCCTATCATTAGAATTGACACAATTTTGTTTGTACTCTCATTCAAATAAATGAATTTAGAAAAGCATGAAACCTGAAATTCACTGCTGTAATGATTTTAGAAGAAAACTTGACTCATAAAGCAAGAAGACAATCCATATGTATCATGATCCACAAGAATTGTAGTTTGATTGTTTAGAACAGGGGACATATGTTATCATGAAAATTATGCTATAAATGGTGGTTAGTTTCTCAAAGAAACCCCCAAACCTTTTATACTCTACATGATAACATACAGTATGGTTTTCAGCTGACTTTCAACTCAGACCTGCTGATGTCAGGAAATCATTTATCTGTTGTTGTGGCCTTGGCTGCTTTCACTTACAAAAGAAAAAAAAAGTGGATTTGTCCCTGTCAGCTACTTCAGCTGATAACTGTTCAATGTCCAGGGAAAAGAAAAATCCCACCCTCCAGCTATGGAGTCTACTTACCAGCTAGTATAAAACAAAATTCTTCCTACCACCAGCCACAGGCTTTGCCAGGTTTCCAATAAGAAAAGAACTACCCATTCAGCCACAGGGCTCTTTGACTTTCTCACAGGAGGCAAAACAAGTCTTAAGAAATGATTTCTTAAAAAAAACAAAAAGACAATTCTGACAGTAATAATTTCACATTTACTTCCTCTCCTAGTATTGGAAATCTCCCATTTTTCAAACAGAAGGATGTTGAGGATCTGAGTTGGAAGTCAGCTGAAAACCTTTCTTCTGGACATAATGAGTAGCCAGTCACTCATAGTATAGGAAGAGTGATTCCAGGAGTGTCAGTAGTTAACAAACTAAAGACTGTTAATAAACTAATTTGAATTTGAATATTTTGGATATTTATAGACAGAAATGCAATGAGAACTTACGGAGTGACATTGCAAGAGCTTTAAAGATTTTCATAAAATATTTAATTGTGAGAATCCAACTTTAGATGTCAAGGCACTTTTGTTATTTCTCTTTAATAAATGTTGGTGATTATGAGATGTGACCATAAATAGGCAGCATTATTTTCTTCCTATTTTAAGATGTAGAAACCATGTAAAGATCTGTCATCAAAATAATGCATTGCTACTATGGCTTAGATTAAAGTTCCAAAGAAATTAGACACCCAAATGAAAAATGACAATTTGAGTTGATTCAAATACTTTAAAATACTTTGTACCACCAATTATTCTTCCTAAAAAATCTTCCACTAACCCTGTCCACCCTCTCATGTTACTACTACCTTCTCTAACACTCTTCACTACCAAACATTTGTAAAGTTTCCTCTCACAGGCTTCGCTTCCTGACCTTGCTCCCACTTACCAACCTACTGCAGAAACCACTAAAAGTACTCTTATCAAGGAAGACAAAGATTTCATGATTTCCCAAATCAGTGGCTTTTGATCTCTTTGGAACAGGGTTTCTCAACTTCAGTACTATTGACTTTTTGGACCAGGGAATTCTTTGTTTTAAGGAGAATTCTATTTTATAGAGTATTCAGCAGCATCCCTGGCCTTTACCCACTAGTAGCCAGTAGATCTATAAGTTAATATTTAACTTTATACAATCTAAGCCCTTAATTAACAGTAAACACCACAAACATGGGTACATTCTTCTAGAGAATTAAATAATGCTTGCGTAGGCTTGTTAAGCAATGTCCCGAAATTGAACGAATATGCTATAGGTTCTTAATTTGTAAGTTTTAGATAATTTTTCTTAACAGGATGAACCATGTCTTACTCATTTGTCTACCCTCAGTACTTTGACATTCAGTAATACATATCTTGAATGAATGAATAGATTGATAGATAAAAATATCTAGGTATCTGAATTCTTCACTTTCAACCAGAAGTTTTGGCAGATTTTACATATGTGACCAGCCTATCAAGTGGCTAATGCCAGGTGAAATAGCTTAAAGAGGAGAAAGACCCATTGGTTGTGGAACATGGAATTGTAGGGAAACTGAGAAAGGAGAAATTAAGTTTCCAAAAATAAATGAAAACTCTGACTTCATCTCAGAGACCTAAATTTTGCCTAAAGCTATCTCTCTGTTTACCAAACTGACTTTTTTTCATTGGCATTTACTATCTAGTGTTTGGAATTCTTTCTAAATGTATATGTACTTTAAAATGTTTTAGTGTCACTGGTTCTGTTTTACAAGGCCCACAAAATCTTTTAAGTAATATTTGTAACTAAGATGGAAAACTGAAAGATGGCTATGGTTTAATTCATTTGTGTTACTATAAAGAAATGCCTGAAGCTGGATAATTTATTTTAAAAAAAAAGGTTTCTTTGGCTCACAATTCTGCTGGCTGGAAGACTGGGCATTTTGTGAAAGCCTCAGGCTGCCTCCACTCATGGTGGAAGGTGAAGGGGAGCCAGTGTATGCAGAGATCACATGGCGAGGGAGGAAGCAGGAGAGAGGGGAGGGAGGAGCCAGGCTCTTTTTAACAACCAACTTTTGTGGGAGCTAATAGAGTGAGAACTCACTCACTACCTCAAGGATAGCACTAATCTATTCTGGAGTGATCTAACCCCATGACCCAAGCACTTCCCATTAAGCCCCACCTGCAATATTGGGGATCAAATTATAACATGAGGTTTGGGGGAACAAACTATAGCAGGGTATTTATGTGCATGTAAACCAATCAGATTGCTTGCAGATTTTGTAGATTCTCTCACCACCAAACCTTCAGATTCTTAGTTCTGAAATGGGGCCTGGGAATTTGCGGTTCAAAAGATTATCCTGAGTTGATATTGCCATGGACCACACTTTGAGAACCATTGCATGTAGCAGTATAAGTGATGATCTACTGATGAATTTCTAAAGTAAAAATGTGCACCATTCTGGTGATGGGTACACTAAAAGGCCTGACTTAAGCATTATATTAATACAATTCATCCATGCAACAAAAAGCACTTGTACCCCCTAAATCTATTTAAATAAATAAATGCTGTTTGGGCTACATTTCCATACAGAGTTGTGGAGTCAGGATGCCATATGGTCAAGGGAACCCACTATGCAGCAGTAAAAGGGAAACTGAAGGAACATAGCTGACAGCAGTTTAGAGAAACAAATTCATTCTGTATTTATATGCAAATGAGTTGACCTAGAGGAACCTAGTTCTGAGATATTTGGGGTTCACCATAAGAACTTACTCTTCATAGTCTTAATTCAGCTTCCTGCAAAAATCTGGTTGCATTGTTTTTATTGCATAGGACTGCTGATATTCTTGTGTACGGGAAGAAGGGATGGATTTGTGCTTTTTAAACAATATAATTCAGCACCAATTAGTTATCTTAATGATTTTCAGAAACTCCAATGCTAATATTACACCCATAGGAAAGCTGGGAAAGATTATCTCCCTGTAGGCATTCTCTGGGAACTATTACCTGAATCAACTAGGTCCCTGGAGGAATGGCAAATTAAATTATTTTTACAATGTAATAGCACTAAGGATGGAAGTTGCTTGAATTCTTTATCAAGGGGAATAGCATTATTGAATATTTAAAACCAGTCTTATTTGCTTATCACAATTTAAAAAATATTTTTATTAGTAAAAGAATTCAACATTTAGATTTTAAAACATATAGAAGTGTATATTAAGGAAAGAGTTAAAGCACTCTGTCCTTTCTACTCCATCTCATATTCCAGAGGTAAACACTGTTAAGATTTTGAGTATATGATATTTTTGCATATTTTTATGAATGTATACACATGTGTGTATGATATATGTACTGTTTAAAATATGTATACTCTGCAATTTTTTTCACTTAATGCATCATATATGTCATTTCATGTCTGCCTTGTTCTTTTTGACAACTCATAGTATTTCATTGTGAGGCTATACTGTAATTTTTAACTAGTCTCTGAACTAATAGACATCTAGGTTATTTTTATTATTTGCTATTAAAAACATTGAGTCATTACAAGTATGTTATAAGAAAGAAAAATAAATTCAGTCCCTATCATCTAGGAACAGATCTGACGTAGTACGCCTCCATGTTATTATATAAACTGATCTAACACTCATAGCTAACCCATATTGTTTTCCTATTGGAGGTAAACATCTCACAGAACATCCAATTCAGACAAGGACACTATGCAGCACAAAATGCTCTTGCTAAATGACTGACTGCTAATTCTTTACCAGTTATACCTTTATTCTAGCTCTAGTCTGCCCTACCTGTAGATAAGATTTATTGAGATACTCAATTGTGGAATTGCTCTTTTTCTGACAGCACACAATCTAGAGCATTTCATAGAACCTCCCTAACATTATCCAACTAAAGCCCAAATTCCACAATGTGTTCATTCTAATACCCCCTTACTGAGATACTCCACAGTCAACTACAGGTGTGTTCCTGGTCATCTTTGTTGGAGGACATTGACAGTTAAGTTCTTCAAATATGTAGATAACATTTCTAGAACTTGAATTCCTGGGTCAAATAGATAAATGTTTAAAATTGTGATAGATTTTGCCTAATTGCCCTCCAAATATTGCACAATTTTTAAATGCTCACCAACAGTTTTTCTATTTGGTTATTAGCCTTTTCTTACAGTTCTGTAAAACTTCCTTTGTTATAATGATAACATTGGTTACAATAAACCAGGTACTTTTCTAAGTGTCTTCCATGGTATAAATAACCTTTTTAAAATCCTTATAACAAACCTATGATGTAAGTTCGATTGTTCCCATTGAAGAGATGAGGAAACTGAGGTGGTTAGAGGTTATGCAGTTGCTCAAGGTCATATGGCCAGGAAGTGCTACAGCTGGGATTCTACAGTCAAGCTCCAGAATCCTTGCTTGTATCCTTTGTACCATGGTGCTCCAATACATAAATAGAAAGTGTGTGGAGTCTACATGAAAAGAAAGTTAAAAGTGCTATGAGAGACATAAAAGAAAGCTGGAAGAAAGAAAAGCCAGACTGTATTCTTGCACACAAAAATTCACTGTTTTAAAGATGCTATGTTTCCTCATATGAGCACAGAAATTTTCAAGCAAAACTCATTCATTTTAGGGTACTTGACAGAATAATTTTAACGTTCAACTGCAAGAACAAACATGTAAGAGTAGCCAGGAAAAGTCTGAACAATAATAATGAAATGAAACTAGCTCTTCCAATTATTAAAATGTATTCTAAAATGGAAACAACAGCACAGAACCAGTGCAAGGATAGTGTAATTAATGGAAGAAACTAGAACCCAATAATAGACCAAGATATGTATGGCATTGGAAACCAATGAAAGCTAGAAGAATTACTCAGGAAATAGTGATGGTATAACTGGCTAACCTTATAGGAAAAATTATAGCCAGTTGCCTGTTTTATTTCACCAAAAATTTCAGATAAATCAAAGATTTAGCCAAAAAAATTAAGCCATACAATTAGAAAAAAACATTTAAAAATCTCTAATCAGGATGCAAGGGAGACTTGTCCCATAATGACATGAAACACATTAGTGGTAAAGAAAAATGCTGACACATTTGACTAACTAAAAAAATTTAAAAGCAGAAAATAACAGAAACAACATGAAAAATATTTCAAAAACATACTAGGGGAACTATTTTAAATATTTCCCCATTTTTATGACATTTATTATAATTTTTATGATTACAAAAGTACAGGTGGTTCATTGTAAAAATAAATGCCAAAAATTATTAAGAAGATAAAAATTGCTACTGAAAGTAATAATAAAGTTTGAGTATCCATCCTCCCTGACACTTTGCTGTGTGCACACATGTCATATGAATACAATTTATTGTGTATATTAAAATAATATTTATAATATAAATATGTGTATATTTTTAATAGCATTATACTATTTAATCAACCACTTTTTGATCCTTTAACAGTATATTGGGACCATTTGCTCTTTTCATAGATATACAAAGATATGGTTATCAGAGAGTAATCCCTAGATCAACAGCATGAGAAAGTATTAATATAATAAAGTATAAAACCCACAGCAAACCTATCGATTCAGAGACTTCTGAGTTTTAACAAACACTCCAGTTGATTCTGATTTATGTTAAAGTTTGAGAACCACTGACTTATATCATCACTTTTGACCACATAGTATTTCATTGATTGCATAGTTGCACCATAATTTATTTAACCAACTCCCATTGTTGAATTTTTTGCTGTTATAAACAATGCTGCAACAGATACTTTTCTTTAAAAAGTATTTATTGAGATATAATTCACATGCCACATAATTCACTCATTTAAAGTGTATAATTCAATGGTTTTAGCATATTCACAGCATTAGGCAGCCATCACCACAATCTAATTTTAGAACATTTTAAATCACTTCATTAAAGAAATCATGTATTTATTAGAAGTTAGACTCCATCCCTTTCATTCCAAGGCCTGGGTACCACTGAAATATTTTCGGACTCTATGGATTTGCCTATTCTGGACATTCCATATATATGCAATCATATAACACGTAGCCTTTTGTGTCTGACTTCTTTCATGTAGGTAGTGTTTTCAAGATTCATCCATGTTGTGGCATGTATTGATACTTCCTTTTTTTTTATTACCAAATAGTATTCCATTGCATGGATAGACTGCAATTTATATGGCCAGTCATCAGTTCATGGATATTTGGGATGTTTCTACTTTTTAGTTCTCATGAGTAATGCTACTGTGAATATTTATTTTTGTGGAAATGAACAAGTTTTTGTGTGAATATATGTTTTCATTTGCAAACATTCTCTGAAAGAAATTTTTATTTGAGGTATAAGTTACATGCCATAAAATTGAGCCATTTTGCATACTATTCAATAATTTTTACTAAATTTACAGAGTTGTACAATCATCAAGACAATTCTCAACAAACATTCTTGTTCCTGAATTTTTTCATGCTTGAGAAGATATGTTAGATTTGATTAAACATTATTGCTTTCTCCATCAAAACAACCTAAGCCTCAATATTTTCCCTCCCTGAGAGACTCGATGTGATTCAGATTAGAAAGGAGAGACTTTGGAAAGGCCATAAAATGGAGCAAGCATCTATCTGATTTATTGGATAATTTTCTGGACTCTAAAATTTAAAACTCCCCACCTATCTTCTGAGACATTCTCCTTTAATCACTTAACACATTATAGTTTGAAACTCAACTTTGCTTGTCTCAGCTGTCAGAGAGTTAATTATGCTTTTTTTTTTTTTTTTAAAGTTCAGTGAAATGTAAAGGGGAAAAAGAAAGTATGGCAAGTATAGTGAAAAAAGACCTAAAATGGAGATGAAATTAAGTCATTATCAATGTTTTACATTCCAAACATTGTTCTTGCCATTAGTGTGACAGTGTAGTCAGTGTTGCTGTTTCCAAATCCTCAACCCAGGTCCCTGCTACCTCCAGAGATGACCAAGGAAATCCTGCCTCCAGGACATTCCAGGCAAAGCACACCTGGAATGTTATGGCCCCTGGCCCCAATATCTGCGTGTGATCCTGTTTGAAATTACAAAATATATAGTTTTTATTTTTTTTTACAACATTAAATTTTGAACTCCAACAAGATTGTTAAATAAATACAAAGATTGTATACTAAAGAAAGACTTCACACACTTGATGTTTGGGGACTATTAAAAAAATCCACTTTATAAAAACACCCCCAAACATTTCCCAACTTGCCATGTAAGCGGGTTTTATTTTTAGAGCTTCATGGTCTTTCTTTTCTGCATCCTTTTCCCTACTTCAGAGCGCCAACCCATTGAAAGTCAGCTCTCCAGGAAAGATTTGACAAATCCTCTCTAGCCTTCCTTTCTAGCCTTTCTCTAGCCTCCTTCAGCCCCTGAACTTTCCCCATCATTACCCCGGCCTTCCATATGGCACTTGTCTGTTTCTCCCACTATGAGGGAAGCTCTTGAGAGCACGCACTGTGTCTGTCTCCTTTGCTGTTGTGTTCTTGGCACTTATGACTGAGTCTGGTAAATGGTATCTAGTGGATGTTAGGTTTCAGTCTGAAACCATGGGTTCTTGGTTCAACTATGGTCAAAGAATGACCAGACATGCCAAAGTTAGATAAACACGAAAATGAGGTTTATTGAGGAGAGAAAGACAGGGTTATAGAGCAAGAACAAGATATAGGTTTACAGAGTATGGTACATACACTATGGATGACGACCAGACCCATTGTCGCAGCAGGGGAGGCAAAAGGAAGGGCAAAGAGAGAGAGCTTGGCTAGGGTCTGCATCCTATTTTATAGTGCCTGGATAGGGACCTCCCTTGTGGTTCACAGGTCACCATGGAACCACTTCGATTAGACAGTTGGGAGTCATATGACCTGAGCCTTAACTATGCATGTGGATTCTAGGTCACTTTCCATACATTATGGTTCCCATGCGGCTTAGCCCGTGGGCAAGAGAGTCCTCTGCATTCTTTTGCAGCTGACGCGCCAAGTTCTGATTGGCAGATTCATAAAGTTCCCTCCTCCCCCCAGGTATAGAGAATCAGGGTTAGGCAGGACCAAGATGGGGACAACAGCACCCACTTCCACCCACTAGGAGACCCGGAATCCCTCACTTTCTACCTAACAGTTAATAATTGTTGAATAAAGGAATGCATGATAAAGTAAGAGTAAAACAATACCACCTCTAGAGGAATTTGCATTTTAATATCTCTGACTATGGGGTTTTTTTTGAGACAGAGTCTCATACTGTTGCCTGGGCTAGAGTGCCATGGCATCAGCCTAGCTCACAGCAACTTCAAACTCCTGGGCTCAAGCAATCCTGCTGCCTCAGCCTCCCAAGTAGCTGTGACCGCCTGGCTAATTTTTCTATTTTTAGTAGAGACAGGGTCTCACTCTTGCTCAGGATGATCTCAAACTTCTGAGTTCAAGTGATTCTCCCATCTCTGCTTCTCAGAGTGCTAGGATTAGAGGAATGAGTCACCAAGCCTGGCCCAAAGAGCTGGCTTTGAATTCCAGTTTATATAGCATCTTCAACAAAGAAAAGTAAATTTTTAAGGAAATGACAAGACAAAGGAAAAGCATTTCAGGTCTCTAGGGGCAGCAAATTGGGAGAAGGCAAATAAAAGGTAGATTAAGGCTGATTAGTAAGGCCTGTAAATGTAGATTCCTCTGGTGCCATCTCCAGGTGGATAAGGATCCAAAGTTATCTTCAGTGATTGACCTTTGTTCTCCCTGGTTGTGGGGAGTGGTGCATGGGATACCTTTTATCTTTGTAAATCTATGTCCTGCTTTTAGGCAAATAGAAGGCAGACAGCTTTCCTGCATCTACTTCTTTGTGATTGTTTTCAGCTCAAAACAATCCTGTGTCAAAGAGGCATATTTTGGGGTGGCATATTCTGGTCTCCCAGAGTACTAAGAAAAAAACTTTTGATTTTATCAAAGCTAAATTATTCGATTATGTTTCTGGATTAGATTTGCCATAAGACATGTTGACAACTGCCTTAGCTTTTGGGAGTAAAAATATAGAGATTTACTAACATCCCCCAATAAAACCAAATATTACTAGGATAGCAGGTAAGCCTTTCATGGTCACAAGTTTCAGATATGCAGAAATATCATTTTCTGGCTGGTCTGAGTGCAGGGGTGTTTACAGCTAATTGATCACAACCAGTTACAGATTCCTTTGTTCTTTCTTTACTCCCACTGCTTCACTTGACTAGCCTAAAAAAAAAAAAAAATAGAATAAAAGAAAAAGAAAAGAAATGTTATTTTCTTTCTTTTTTAATCTATAACTGAGCTTAGTAGTGGAACCCTTAATTCTGGCCAGCAATACAATGAATGAAATTAAGATGGCCAATTCAAGGTATCTCAGTTACTTGCAGATTTAAAACTCTATCTCTGTTGGATAGCACAGGCAGATCTGGGACCCTTCCCCTCCCTATTCACCTTCTTTGCTTTTCCCTGGGGGTGAGCTAAGCTCTTGGGGAGGCTCATGTATCATTGGCCAGGCTCTGCTCCTATTTGCTTCCTATGATGGGATTGTTTCTGCTCTCAGCCCCACCTCCACCGCTGTGTTTGGGTTCATGCTCTGGCGTCAGCTGCTGACGTCTGTGGTCATTTCCATGGCCTTTAGTTTTGAGGTCTAGCGTTTTGTTTCTTCATTCCTCCAACTACAAGCCTTTTCTGGTTCCTGGTCCTGTTAGTACTTCCACTTCCCCAGCTCCCAGTCCCACCATAGGGGTTTCAGGAACTCTAGCCCGCTTTCCTACCTTGGTAGGGTATCCAGGACTTTCTGAGACAAGTGGGCCTATTCGTAAAAATAATGGTGACACAATTAAGCATAAATATCTACCAAGGAACTTCCTCCTTACAAGCTCTTGTAAAATCCCTGATTTACTTTTACAGAGTTGCATGAAAGTTTGTGATTATGATAGAGGAAAATAAGAAATTGTTATTGCTTTCACCAGTACAAGTACTGCTCTGGGAAAGCAGGAAGAATTTGATCTTGTCTTCTTAGATAAGGGAGCAAAGTCAAAGATAAGACAGTATTGCCTTGGGAGGAAATGTTGGCTTCAGTCCTGGGAGCCTGAGTGGCCTTTCGGGACTCTGTACTCAGAACTGAGTGTTGGTTTCTGTGCCAGTGAGATTTGTGTATGAAGCACACAGCTTCTGAAATGAAAAGCTGCCAAGTACGAACCACTCCCGCCTTGAGTCAGTGCCATGAGGACCTGCTCGATGTGTGGATTGTGTATCTAAACTGAAGTTTCTAGTTTAAAAAAAAAGCATGGGAAGAAAAAGTTGACAGAATTTCATCACAGCTTTCAAATGTTCTTTCATTCAAGTTAAAGGAAGAGTTTTGAGTGACGATGGTCTACATGTTTATATACACACCATTTTGAAATTTAAAATTTTGTTAAAAAGATTTTTGCGTGGATACAAACTTATCAAACATTTTAGAGGTGGGGGGTTGTTTTACCTTGGACTGTCTTGATGGAAGAAAGCTGGCAGGGAAAGATAGTTGTTGTTTTGTTCTCTGATATTGACTTTCTGTGGAATTTGTCCAAGATAACTCAAGGACCTACCCTTGAAGTTTTACCGAGGGATAAAGCAGACAGACTATTTGAATGATTGGAGCTTCTCAGAAGGGCAGTGCTGCAAAAAGAGCAAATCTGAGTTTCTTGTGTGCTGGTGAACCAGATGTTGACCCATCACAGGTGGGAGAGGGCTCTTAGGCCATCCAGCCCAGCCCTAGCATTTGGCAGATGAGGGAAAATAACTTATTGAGGTCACATAGCAAATGAGTGCAGAGTTGGGTCCATAACTCAGGTTTTGTGGTTATCATGGAGTTGGCATTTTCCCCCATGTCTAATCACAGGGGAGAAGGAAAACTTCCCCTTTGTCCCATGAAGCTTCACTGAAAGATCAACTTACTATAAGGCACATTAATAAGAGAAAGAGATTACAAATTTATTTACCGTGTACACAGGGAGAATCACAGAACGATTACCCAATATCCCAGTGGGGTCCAGAACTTTATATACCTTCATTTTAGAGGGGAGGGGGAGATGAAGAATATAGATAATTCTGTTTAGGGGCAATAAATAATTACTAGGTGAATAGATACTTGAGAGAATGAGTGGATGGGGGGAAACAGACTGACTTGTGAATGATTCTCTTTGGAACTTAAATTAACCTGAGACACAGGTATTATTTTTTAAATGGGTTGGGCTAGGTCTGGTTACATTCTTGATCTTCCTATAATATATGGAGATAACAGGGAGGGGAGGGGAAGGAAAGGCAATTGTTCTTTTTAATGAGTCTATCTGGTTTTCTGTAGATAGAGGGAAAGCCACTTCCAACATCTCTTGATCTTTAAGGGCCTTTAATTCATAATGTTGTTAATACCAAGGAGTCATATTTTGGGGTGAAATTCTCTGAGCTCCTTCATTAATTATGAATAAAGAGTTCATTTAATGATTAGATGTAAGGCAAGTGTGCTCATAGTACTATCAATAACACTTCAGGCTCTATGTCCTAGAGAACAGAGGGCAGATTTAAGGAAACTTCTCCAATGAATAAGGCAAAAGTTGCTTTGAGTGTGAATTCTGATCAATGCTGTCATCTCTAGGAATGGGCCATCTCAGCAGCCCTCCAGTGGGAGGTAACCCCAGGAGTCCTCGCTGCAGAGACTTTACTTAGGTGAGCAGGAGGAAGAAGACATTGAGTGAGCAAAGCGCGGTTGAGGGCAGAAGCAGAGGCGTTTTAAGGGTGCTGGATTTGTGCGCAGAAGACTGAGGACTTCATAACAGAGCACTGTCAAGCACAGCACATATTTGGTTGTCCCTTCCACCTTCCCATTCTCATGTGGGGGATGGAAAAAATCTTTCCCATCTGTTCATCTTAGGTTCTCCCACTGGGGCCCTATAAATTAGACTAACAAAAGACAGACTAACAAGAGAAGCACAAACAGAAGTTTATTAGCACATGGGAGTACCCAGGGACGAGTACCTCAAAGGGATGGTTAGAACTCGGACTTATATAACATCTTAACAAAAGAACAATAATTTTTAGAGAAGCAGTAAGAGAAAGGAAAAGGACTTTGGATTCCTGGGGGTGACAGATTGCAGGAAGGCAAATGGGAAACTAATGGAAGAGAAGAGCTAGTTGGTACGGTCTGTTATACAGATTCCTCTGGTCTAGATGCAGGGTCTAGACACTCTGGAGTTGTCTCCTGTGATTAAGAATTGTTCTACCTTCCTGGAAGAAAGGGGGCGGACAGAGAGTTTTCTTTCTGCCCATTACTTAATTGTCTCCAGCTCAAAATAATCCTTATGTCAAAGTGGCATATTAGGGGGTGGTGTATTCTGCTACCCTTCACCGTGAAGAGTTTCTATGAGGGACTCAACCATTACATTTGAAGTATGTACTATATGACACCTGATTAGAAAAAGTAGTGTTCTCTGATCCAGGAATCCTCAGTCTGCAAACTCTGAGTGATCATAGATGGATGTGGGTAAAACACTATCCTATTCTTGGCAGCTGAAAGTGTAGGTGAGAGGAAAGCAGAGCGGGGAGAGATGGAAGCCAGCAGCAGACAGAAGAGAGAGTCGGGTGCATTCTCCTGCCTGAGCAGGGCTGTGACCGACTTGATTGACAGGGACAGACTCAGGAGGCCCAGTGTGATCCCTGGGCTGGAGGTCAGAGATTCCCGTATCTAGGCCAGAATCATGGTGGAGTTTGAAGGAGAATGAAGTTTGAATGGAGTCAAACAGAAGCATTCCCTAGAGAGTTCCCATGGAGCTGACTGTTGAGAAAGGAGCCTTGGCAACCGATGCTGCCAGGGCTCTAAATGACTCCACCCCTGAGATGTAGTCCTTTGAGTGCTGCAAGGTCTGGACTTCATAATGAATAATAACAATATTTGTTAAGTGCTTCCAAGTTTATGAAATCTGATAAGCATTTTTTAATGCAATGCCCCATTTGATAATTTCAACGACCTTTGAGTTAAATATTATTATTCCCATTTTACATATGAGGAAATTGAGGTCTAGAGATGTAAGAATAAATGGTTCAAGACCACCCAGCATATAAGCAAACAGAGATTCCACTCAAATTCTTATTTTTAGTCATTACACTACACTGTCTTCCCCTGGGTGGGGTATGACCTCCTTGGGGAGAGCAGGACCTGCTCACTCAAGAGAGCTCAGTGGCCATGTGTAATAGCAGCGTCTAAATTCAGGATTCACACGGCATCTGAGCTGGGGGCAGATGTAGGGTGAAGTGAGTGAGGACTATGTACACTTGGAATCTGCCCCAGGACCTGGTCTAGGCTCCTTGAGTTACACCAATTTCCTAGTTTTTTTTTTCCTGAGTGAAACTGCCCATTCTGAGCTCAGTGTCAGGATCAGAAATGCTGACAGATTGAGGAGGAGGAAGAGGAAAAAGGAGGGCGAAGGGGATGCAGGCTGGGAATCAGTAGGAACTGAGTATGTCCAACAAGGTCCTGGGCTTGTTGAGTCAAAGGACAGGATAGGATTATCCAGCAGAGACCAGGACCAGGGGTCTAGTTAGACCACAGATATTTGTGGCAGAAAAGAAGACCAGATAATGTAGGGGAGTGTGTGCAGGTGGTGGGTGCAGGGGGGAGGTAGAATCCGGAGTTGGGGGGCGGGGTGCCTGTGGGCAGGGAGGACCAAGCAGCAGAGGGTTGGAACAGGTAGGAGGGGTCTTATGGGTCTATGACATTGTCATTGCCAGGAGAAAGCACAGATAAATTTCAGCACTTAGGACTTAAACAAAGATGATAGGCAAGCTTGTGGGTTCTAGGTGTCATGTTTTGGCATCTAGCCCAACTATTCAAGCCCTCAGAGCCACCATTAAGCCCACGGAGACCGCTGATCCCAGGACAGAATCTGCCCCCTGCTCCTCTTGGCTGTCATACTCTGCCCAGTTTGGGTAGAAAAACTGGCCACGAGAGGGCAGTAGGGAGCTACTGATTACTGCTGAGGGCTGGGGTGCTCTAGGGTGGCCCAATATATTTAGATAGAAAATGACCTAGGCAAAATGACCTCATGCCTCAGCCCCACCCTGGACATTCTCATTCTGTAGCCTGGAGGGGACTGGCAGACTGAATTTTTAACACACAGCCCACGTGATGTGGGAACTGCTCCCCCCAAAGTAAGCAGAATCTTCCATTCTGCTCCCTTAAACCAGGATGACACATATGATCGTTAGGAGAATAATATCTGTTAAAATGTTTTATTGGGAAAATAGATCATTTAACAATGAATATATAAAACAGATGCTCATGTCAAAGAAGACTACAAAAGCAAATAGCTGTGGGGACACCTCTTAGGGTAAGAAATAGAATGTCGCCTGCATCCCTGTGTGCCCTCTCACCTCCCATTCCCTCCTCTCCCTAGAGGTAATCTTGATCTTGATGTTGGTGAGAATTGCCCCTTCCTTCTCTTGAAAGATTGACACCTCTGCTTTTATTTTATTATAATATATGAAGACTAATATTAATATATTATTTAATTCAGGTTAATTTTGAATTTTTGTTTTCGGGTAACAGTATGTGAGTCTTATCAGTGGATGCATGTGTTTGAAATTCATTACCTTGTACGAACAAGCTTATATGTTTTTATCTCTTCTGTTGATGGATATTTAGGGAGCTTCCAGGTTTTGTGGATTTTTTTTTCTTTTCCTATTAAAGACAATGCTGCTATAGACAGTCTTGTACCTAGAGGATTTTTTTGAGAGTTTTTCTAGGGCATATACCTAGGAATAGAATCGGTGGTTTTTTGTGTATGCATGTCAAGCATTTGATCACATCAAAATTAGGAACCTTTTAAAGGTAGTGAAAATTCAGGCCACACACTGGGATAAGATATTTGCAGTACATATAATTGATAAAAGACTAATATCCAGAGTATATAAAGAACCATGAATCAATGAGAAAAAAGCAGACAACCCATTCGAAAAATGGGCAAAAGTTATGTGCACTTCATTAACAAGGAAATCCAGAAGGTCAGTAGAAGTATTAAAAGATGCCCAACTTTATTAGTTATCAAGGAAATGCAAATTAAAGCCCCAAGGAGATACCAGCTCATAACTTACAGATTGGTCAAAATTAAGAATCAGCCAATATCAAGTATTTTTGAGGTTATGGAACAATAGAAACTCTCAGACATTGCAAAGTAAATTGACATAATCGCTTTGAGACACACTGATATTATTTAATCCTCTGTAGGAGGACGGGTTGGAGAATGCAGTGGAATCTGCGAAGCCAGATGTGGGGGCTGAAGCGGCCTCCGAAGGGGAGCAGCTGGAGAGGTCTAGGGGACGCCATTGTCTCAGTGCAGCTGCGGCCTTCGTGGGGTCACAGCCAAGCATTTGCTGGGGGGCCTGGGGCTGCTGTGGGTCGGCAGGGCTAGGCTGGAAGGAGAGCTGAACCTGGGGTAGTGGACAGTAAGGTCGGCCAGACTTCGCCAGGCACCTCATCTCGACACAAAGAGCTTCAGGGAGGAGGGGCTCCTGCTTCACTCCTACTTCCCAAGTCTCATCTAAATGTGCCTTTGGCCACCTCTAACCAGGACACACAGGAAAGGGGATTCTGGGCAGTATAGTTTCCATCTGTATTAGTTTTCTATTGCTGCTGTAACAAATCACACAAACTCAGTGGCTTAAAAATGCAAATTCATACAGTTCTGGAGGTCAGAAGTTAGAAATGGAGTTCACTGGACTAAAATCAAGGTATTGGCAGGGTTGGACTCCTTTGGAGATAGATTCTGGGAGAAAATCCATTTCCTTGCCTTTTCCAGCTTCTAGAGGCGCCTGCATTCTTGGCTGGAGCCCCATCTCCCCGCCTGCGAAGTGCATCACCCAGCCTCTGCTTCTGTCGTCACGTCTCCTTTCTAATTCTTACCCTCCTGGTTCCCAACCACAGGGACCCTTGTGATTATATCCGGCCCACTTGGATAATCCAGGATAATCTCCCCATCTTAAAATCCTTAACTGAATGACATCTGCTAAATCCCTTTTGCCATGGACGGTAACACATTGGCAGGTTCCAAGGATTGGAACATGGACATGTTTGGAGCTGCTCTCCAGCCTAGCACATCGTCATGGCCAAGTTGACAACAGCACACTCGGCTACCTTCCCTTGTCATTTGGAGCCTTTCCCACTGAATGGTTTTCAGCTTGTTCACCTACATTCTCACACAGTGTTTGGTCCTCTCCTTTCAGGGATGAGTTCTGCTGGTGATTTATAGATTCTGAGGCTCATAAGATATTTCTGGACTTCCTTTTCTCTCTCAGGTCCTGCTGCTGTCTCATGTTTGGGCTCACCCATCCATATTCTGCACTTGGGGGAATCAGTTTTGTTGAAGATGTCCTCAATGTTTTTCTTTCATGATCTTAGTTGCTATGTCTGTTTTTTATGATTTGGGGAGATTAAATAAAACTATACCACTGTGAAATTCTTGACATCTGAATGAACTGTATTCTTGCCATAGTTTTGAATCATTGGATAGAGCAGCATTTTTTATATTAAATTTAGAAAATAGGTACTATGATAAAGATTAATGCTTTCAAAAGACCCTTTCTGGGGAAGGATTTCCTAGCCAGTATCTTCCCAAGACACACTCTAAAATATGACTCAGCATTAAACTTCAAAGCTGAGCAGTTATTTCAACTACTAGAAATACGATTGGATATGAGAGTGATGTGGCCAAGCAATCCCTCCATTATGGTCAGAAATGAAATTGCAAAGGTTTAGGGTCAAGATATTTTCTCCATTGAAATATCAGTTACAAATACCTGTTTTAAAAATTCTCAGAGTGCCTTGATTTCTTAAAGCCTTGTAAGAGTTTGGCTTAACTTCATTCCAAACAAAATTTCAGATTGTGAACCACACCGAAGGAATCTCTTGGACCACCTACCTCAAAGCTTCTGCTGGCAACCACAGAACACACACACCCCATGCCATTTGAAGTGTTTGCTTAGCATGTGACCATCTTTTTGGTTGTAATTTTCAAATATCTATTTCTGTACCCTTTTATGAAGAATTCAAATCTCTAGTAGAAAATACTCTTCAAACAAAACCTACCCATTTCATTTGGGCAGCCCACAGACCACCTGGAGAGCCTTCAGAGACCAGGTTTCCAGAAACTGTAATTTAGAGCATAAAAGGAATCATAGTGTCTTGACATCAGGAAGGTCAGAAAGATACCTGGTATAGCCTACCCCCCTCCCCAAATTTAAAAATGAAGCAAACAAGCAATTGATGTTCATTCAGATATGAAAACTGTCTTAAAGTGATTAACTACGGAGCCTAGACGTCAGCTGAGATTTTTGTCATTTGGGAATTTAGGAAACTTTCTGATGGAAACTCCACTGGGCTCCTGCATTCACCAGCGCTGTTTTAGCTCCCCTCAACCTGGCCACTCTGGCCCCTTGGAGGTTTCTGTAGCTCATCCTTCTCTCCTTCATCCAAAATCAATGATGTCACAGAGGAGTTCTAGGGGGCCACGTGATACTGCACTCGAATTCTGCCACCTTCTCTGCCCTCTCTTCACCTGTCTTCCCTCCCCCAATTCCTAACTCCACCTTTACCCTTCCACTAGGGAGAAAATAATCCATCTCCTTGCACTGTGCCCTTCCCCCCGGCCTTGGCACCTGCCCATGCCCACCCCTGGCCCAGAGACTCACCTACTGTAGTGGCCATACTCAGTGTTTTCCCAACCAGGATGAGACTCCTGTGAGGAGGAGTTCACCTGCCAGCCACTGAAATAATAAAAATGTCTTCATCTCTTTACATATATGGCAGACAAAAAGATCATAAAATCATGAAAGTACATGAGAGGTTATTTAGTGTCTTCCTCCATGGAGGAAGATCCACATAGAGAAACCCAGACAGGGGAAGATAAATGCGAGGACATCTGAGTGATGTCCACAGACTTCCCCTCCATTACTCCTTCCCTTGGAGGGGGAGGGTTCAGGGAATGTGTGTTACTGGAATTTTATGTCTCTCTCAATGCTATGATGGGAGTAGG
Source organism: Cheirogaleus medius (assembly GCA_008086735.1). Classification (NCBI taxonomy): domain Eukaryota; kingdom Metazoa; phylum Chordata; class Mammalia; order Primates; family Cheirogaleidae; genus Cheirogaleus; species Cheirogaleus medius. The sequence continues at coordinate 146,139,283 of VBSM01002608.1, forward strand.
TTGCTCTTCTTTTTTTCATGTGCCTTTCTAATCCTGGGAAATCCTTCCTCACTAGTAACTAAATCTGTCATCCTAACTATTCCTTCCTCTTGCTTATGGATATGTATTGAATGCGTAGACTTTCTACTGCTGGGTTTTGTATTTATTTTACTTGCTGTTGAAAATGCAAAGTTGCGATAATCTATGCTCATTGATATTTTCTATGTAGCGATATCAGTAAGGTCCTCTGACAAAACTAAGATAGGTTCTTATCTTTTTCTTTAAAAGTGTCATGTGCATATGTGTTTTGCTGACCAGGCAGCAAGCCCCTGGGCCCCTGTCTTATATTTTCTCAAAACCTCCACCTAATCTAGCATGCTGCCAGCGCTTGCTTTAGAAATGAACAGAAATAGCTAAGCTTCACTGGGCTGTTTTCTGCTAAGTCAAACAAGATAAGTCACTGTTATTACTCAAAGAACTTTAAGACACAACGTGATGTAGTAGGAAATGTTGGGCTTAAAGTCTGAGGGCCTGGCTTCAAAAGGCATGGGGGCAGATTATTGAACCTCTCTGAGTTTATTTGGTTTACCTGTTTGTAAGATGAATATAATAATTACTGCACGGGGCTATAGTGAGAATCAAATATTATATGTGGAAAGTCATATGGAAATATTACATGTGGAAAGTGTGCAGGTTGTAAAGTGTCCCATGATATTAAGATATCAAGCCAGGGCTTAGCCTTAAATGTGGGTACTATTAGTAAATAGAATGTGAAAAGAAAGAAAAGTGGAGCCCATCAGTTCTCTGAGTCTTCAGGTACATTTCTGTGGACTTGAGCTTCGAATTCTTTCCTCCATTTCAGTTTTTCATACAAACCTTTCCTTTGTCTCCAACAGTGCCTTTGGGTTTGCGATGCGCTGGGCACAGCCTGGGTGGGCTGAATGAATCTGAGCAAGCAGCATGAACTCTGCCATGAGCCTTCAGTCCCACTGAGCCGTGAATCATCTGGGAGGATCTGTCCTCCTCTCTGGGGCTGCAGGCTTCTAGCCTGTCGTGTGGATTGTGCTTTTCCCTGTTTCTCAGGCCTTGCCTGGGCAGCGCCCCAGTGCATACATCGAGGCACAATCTGGACACCATGCTGGACAGTTCGGGCTTAAGCAAATCTTCATTTCCCTGGTCCAACCGAGCTGTCCCAATAGGATTTCCCCTATATTCCTTGTGTTTACTCTGGGATGCAGGATTGCCAGATTTGATTAGAGGCCTGGTCAGGGTGGGTACCAGAGGGACTTAGCAAGGCTATAGGGCTGGGTAGGGCCTGGAATCCCCTTCTGGGGCAGGCATTAGCCCTTTAGTTGCCACATCATGGGGGTGGGGATCCAGGGAGCATGGAGAGGGGCAGGAACAGTCTGGACAGTGAGGGTAGGGATGGGGCTGGAGAGGAGCCTTTAGGGGAGTTGACAGCTAGTTGCCAGCCAGTAGGAAAGTATTTCAATATATTAATACCTGGAATGGTCTTAAAAGGAGCACAGGCTGCATAGCCCAGGGTTTGAGATATCTTCTAGTCTGTCCCCCAGCTTCACAGAAGGAGAAATTGAATGCTTGGGCCATGGTCACGTTTTTACCAGGAGTGGCCTCTCCACTATGTTCTCTGTAGCCAACTGTCCTTAGTTGTCTGGGCTTTGAACACTGAGACCTGAAGGGCAGCCTGGTTTTCACCGTAACCATAAAACAGATGCTATGGTGGGCAACTCTTTATTTCATCAATTAAAGTCTTGCTACTGGTACCTCGAATTTGATTTGCTAATGCTTTCTCCTGTTCCTTCATTGGTAATGCACATGAGCCAAACTTTATTAAGCAGCTACTGTATAGAAAGAGCTGTACTAGAGTCTAGGAGATTATAACTTTAGAGTAAAACTACATGAGGACCTTTAATTTTTGTTTCTTTGCAATCACTTCCATCTTCATCATCTGGTTTACGACTAGTGCCACATCCTGTGCTGTGTGTCTTTTCTGGACAAGAAAAGACATGGGACATATATATCTACATATAGAAAATAACATTTGGCAAGTGTACTGTTGGATTCTGGGAAATTTGTATATTTTTGTATTTTTCAAGTTTTGTATAATGATCATGTATTTCTTTTTCCTTTTTCTTTTTCCTTCTTTCTTTTTTGAGATGGGATCTTGCTCTGCATTGGCATCATCATAGCTTAAACTCCTGGGCTCAGGCGATCCTCCTGTCTCAGCCTCTCAAGTAGCTGGGACTATGACACATGCATCACCATGCCCAGCTAATTTTTCTATTTTTCATAGAAATGGGGTCTCTCTCTTGCTCAGGTGGGTCTCAAACTCCTGGCCTCAAGCAATCCTCCCACCTTGAGGTGCTAGGAGTCCAGGCGTGAGCCACTGTGCCTGGCCTGATCGTGTATTTCTTGAATCAGAAAAATACGACTGATTTATTTTTTAAAAAAACTTATTTCACCACTTATCAATTAGGGTCAAAAATAGATAATACGAATTTAACTTCTTTAATTTAGCTAATAATATTAGCTACAAATTTTAAAAATAGGCTTGATTAAAAAGGAAGAGTCATGAAAACAATAACAGGTTAGAATACTCAAATACTGATTTTCTCAAAACTTTATTCACTGTTGGCTTCTCACTGACCACCTGTTCTACCTCCCACATCTAGCTCACAGCTTGTGCGGCTGTGACTCAGCATGCAGGTGTGACAACAGGTGAACAGGCTCCACCTGTTCAATGAGATTGCTCCACTGACCACATGCTTGGATGTTGCAACGTCAGATTCACATAAAAGTGTCTCAACTGTTACTCTCAACTTCCTACTTATCAGACAGTGGCCTGGCAGAGGTTCTGCAGGACGTACTTTGAGTAGCACTGACCTCTAGGAGTTCACATTCCCTCATTCGGGGCAAAGCACCCCACTACCAAATGTTCTTTTACCTGGCTGGGTGTTTTTGAAATACCCCGACTCTCTTCTCCCAACACACACCTACACACAACACACACACGTGCCCAGTTTGCAGGGGAGTATGAAGGAGAAGCTTGTTGACTGACCTAATCTATCAGCTTCTTTCTCTTTTCTCTTTTTCTACACTTTCCTGGGGCTAAAGAGAAAAACTTTTTGTCTCATCTCTTTATATTTCCTATATAGACTTTTATGGGCCTGTCTGGATTTTCAAATGTTAAAGAAGGCGATCAAAGAATCTGGGCCAACTTTCTCGGAACAATGCCTAGTTTTCAAGCTTAGTATTTTGCTACAAAATCCCATTTTGAATAACCAAAGCTGTTATGCAAAATATCAATTTTTTTTCCACTCTGCATTCCTGCTGTACCAATCTTAATCCTAGATGGGGAAAAAAGGCATGACCCCCCCAAAATGCAGAAAGAAAAGCACATTGACATTTTGGGGGGCTCTTTTCTTTCCAGGGCTCTGTAAGTTGACTTCTTTGGGAGGCTTTGCAGTGCCCTCTACAAATCGCAGTTTTCCTGCGCTGTGTTTAACAGCCCAGCCGTGCAAGGCTGCAGCTGGCGGTTGTGCGAGGACGCGATGTGTGGGTTGTCTGTCAAGATCAGTGTTTCCCCCATTAATGCTCCAGCTACAGTAGTTCTGGGCTTTGCTCTTTAATCTCTTCCTGCCCATTGCCACCAGGGACCCTCCCACCTACCACAGGAAGTCTCCAATTCATAATGGCCTATGTTCTGAATGTCTGGAAGTGTAGCACTTGAAACCCAGAACTCATTTTTTCTGTAGAGAGAATGTTGTAACAGTGTGTTGAGTCTCCAGGTCAACCCACAAAGGCCCATTCAACTCTTACTACAGGTAATGAATTTTCTCTTTGCTCCTTTTATATATCATAGAATTATAGACTGTCAGAGCTGACATAGAATTTAGAACATCGTACTATACATTGGTAACAGAGTTGTTTTCCACTGTATTCTATTACAAGTGCCCTACATTCCATCTTATTAGACGTTAAGTAGGGTCCCGTGGTCTATCCCAGAAACCCAGTCACCCTTTACAACACCATAAATCAAACAGTCATAAAACAGGAATGGTATTGCCACAAAGAACTTCACCTTGGCTACTTTTCTTTACATCCTTTGAGGTGCACTGTAAGAATCGGGCTTTTGACAATGATGTCCCTACATCTGTGTGCATAGACATGGCCAGTACTTACACACTTAAAATCAGTATGACCATGGAAGCCACCATTAAGAAAACCAAAGGGCTCAGGTGTGGGAGCACAGGTGGGAAGGAACGCCTCTTGGCATTTATTGAGCCAAGCATACTTCCATCACAGTGGCCCTGTTTCCTGCCCTTTCTGTCTGAGACGCTTTTCTCCGGATATTCCCATGGGCCACTCTCTCTTTTCACCCACTCTGTGTTCAAGAACCAGCACTCAGTGAGGCCCTCAATGACTGCTCTGTGTAAACCAGCACCTCCTGGCACTCTCAGTCTCCTGTTCCTGCTTGATTTTTCTCCATAGCACTTTTCATTTGCTTATTTGTCAGATTCCCTGCCTGCCATTCACCACCCTCCTCAACCCCATTGTATATTTCATGAGGGTACGATTTTGTCTCTCTTTTTTGATGCAGAGTCTTGCTCTGTTGCCCAGGCTAGAGTGCCGTGGCATCAGCCCAGCTCACAGCAACCTCAAACTCCTGGGCTCAAGCGATCCTCCTGCCTCAGCCTCCCAAGTAGCTGGGACTACAGGTGTGCACCACCATGCCCGGCTATTTTTTTCTTTCTATTTTTAGTTGCCCAGCTAATTTTTTTCTATTTGTAGTAGAGACAGGGTTTCAGTCTTGCTCAGGCTGATCTTGAACTCCTGAGATCAAGCGATCCTCCTGCCTCGGCCTCCCAGAGTGCTAGGATAGCAGGTGTGAGCCACCGCCTGATTTTGTGTCTTGTTTGTTGTCACACCATCAGTACCTAGAACATTGTCTATCTGGCACATAGTAGGAGCTCCAGAAATATATTTTTGAGTGAAAGAATAAAGTAAACACTGCGCTAGATGTTTTATATATGTTTTTTCATTTAATACTCAAAACATTTCTGTGAAGTTTCTTTCTTTTTAAAAACAGATGAGTGACAAAACACTCATAGTTTTAAAAAGCAACTTTAGCAATACAGTTTTGTGATTTATATGCACATTGTATCAGTTTCTAATTGTTGATATTTTTGAATCTTGGTCAAATCCTCTTACATTTTCTAGAGAAGAAATCTGAATTGAAAGAATTCTCTTTGGATTTAGTTATTAGAAGAGGAAAGAATGGCTCTCTAAAGTGGTTAGTCTTTAAGGAAGTGACTTGAGGGCAATTTTTAGCCAACCTGATTCAATTCAAGTCAAATATCAAATGAATAATAACTATGTGCTGGCATGGGGAGAATTTAAGGTTGCTGTCTTCAAAGACCTTATGGAGGCATCATCTTTTCATACTGGGAAAATAATATATAATCATTTTTCATTCATCCATTCATTCATTGAACAAGCATGAATTCTGCCCTCGAGGAATTCTATTTCAGAGAGAGAGACAGCTTTGTAAAAAACTGTGAGCACCACAGTGAGATGATAGCAACAGTGAGGTCTGTATAAAATGCTATGAGGGCTGTAGAACTACAGGTTTATCATCCTTTTCATCCTCGGTTATGATTAAGGCTGCATATCAAACTCTCTGGGCCTTTTTGGTTACTTTCTTAAATATAGCATGGTTAGGCAAACTTGGCACATCACTACAATGAGATACACACCTCAGACCACAAAGGATGGAACCCATACTGATACGGGCAGATCTTTGCTGGTGACCCTAAAGTGAATGCTCAGATATATCAGAAGGGGAATCAGAGCCATGTTTTGTGATTTGACAGAAGTGATAATGACTTTGCAAAATTAAACTTAAATGTAGTTCTCACTGAGCCATTTAAACTTGGTTATTGTGCCTGCTCTCTGAGAGTCTCCCCAGCTCGCAGTGCTGCTGTGAGGAAAGTTCCCAACACAGGCTGATGCTGAGCACATGCTCAGTAGATGCCAGATAACAACGGGTACCTTGATCTGCTAGCTTTGGGGTAAATTTTATATATAACATTTAATCAACAAAACAACCTTGAAAGTATAATTATTCATATTTTGCAGATGAAAAGACTGAGGGTGAAAGAAGTTATGTAGCGTCTAAGTGCTTTGGCTGAGACCCCATTTTTATCCTCTTTAGCATTACATAAGTAATTGTATTTTAATTTCATTTGATTATATCTATATGTTGCTTAAAGATTTCATAATAAAATAAAAATATGTATACATGAATCTTTATTTATCAGTAAGTGCTGGTATGTAAAATTGTCTTTCCCTCACTAAGCCCTAATTTTCACTGACAAGGTGTTACAATATGTCATGGTCTATTTCTTGACAGTAGATGGCGCTGCTGATTGTTAAAAGAGACAACGACTCTACCTTACACCACCCTTCCTTCCTTAGTAGAAAACAAAACAAAACAAAACAAAACAAAGCCTAGTGAAAAGAAAGTAAAGATTTTCATCCCAGCGCAGGTGTGAAATGAAAAGTTGGGAACTGCCATGTAATTAAACTGGACATGTGTATAGTTCATGTTTGTTTTATTTGGGATCCTAGAGGAATCTGCACTGTTCGTAAAATTTCATTATCAGGTTTAAAACAAAATATAGTAAAATTTAATTATCCAGACAAACAATAAATTTAGAGTTATTAGATTTTATTTCTTCACCTTCATTTTCGGAAGATATGACTATACAGACAACTATGAATTTAGTTGATGAAAAACTCACATAAATTAATATTTGACTTCCAGAAGGTATTACAGAAGGCTATGGTGGGTCAAGATGAAAACAAAACAAAGCAAATTAATCATATGACCTTTGCATAAGTCACTTAATGTCTCAGGATGTAAGTTTCCTCATTTGTAAAACTGAAATATTTCTTACCTAATTCACATGAGAGTTGCAAGGGTCAAATGCAGTAATGTAGTGTAAACACCATCAGAATTGTAATGTTCTTTTGAAATAAGGCTTTTTCCATCTTTACCATATGTTCAACCCAAAATCCTGTAGGTAAAATCAAGGAAGACTCAAGTTCAGAATACGAGATCTGTCCGGAAAGTATCCAGCCATGTACTATGAAAAATATATTAACAATGGCTAGATACTTTCCAGACAGACCTCGTGAAACATTTGAGTGTTAAATTTCCTCATTGGTCTCAAAACAATTTAATAAGTGTTGGTGAATTAGATTCATGTAAGGAAAGGGACCAAGGTATTTTCAATAGTAAAAAGGAGTGATTAGCTTAATATTCAGCTACCCAGAAAATGAAATAAAAGGATATTTGTATTCAAAGCATCGAAGTGAATTCAAGCCTATGCTTTCCTCCCCTGTCTACACTGCCTCTCGTCTGTGGGAGTGTGTGTTCCTGTGTGTGGAGGTGTGGGGAGCTATGTGTCCATGGGGTACGTGCTAAACAGACTTAACTCAGTGTAGTTAAGCTGGGGAGATGGTCAGAACCCTAAAGAAGCCCAGTTGGAAGCTCTCCCTTGGCTTCTATGAGAGGCACAGATATTCACTTAACAAAAGATCCCCAAATCTTTGCTGACACTGCTAAGGTATTGCCATTTCTGCTTCAGGAACCCTGAGCCTCTCACAGCACCTGTGAGAACGCACCCTCCACACCAGCACCCAAGGAGGGCCAGATTCAGCTTCCCAATTTCAGCCAGGAATGACCCATTGCCATATTCCACTATTTGATCTGGGCTTTGGGGACTTAAAGCATTGTTGTTATGGCATAACAGTGACTGGCCAGTTTCTAAAAGCATAGTGGGAAGAATGCAGAATGCTACTTCTTTCCTCCTGCCTTTATAGATTCTGTCGGCCTCTGGGGATTCAGAGAGATCCTTCCTTAGGAAGCAACCCCTGCCTGGCCTTCACTGGGGCCCCCATCATACGCCCGGGGGATATTCCCTCATAGCCTTATTGCATTAGTGATTATAGAGGTGTTTGTGTGATTGGTTTAATTTCTCCCACTAGACTAAGTTCAGGAGGGATGTGGGACAAGTTTGTCTTCTTCTACAATCGTGTCCCCATGCCTGGCACTAGGCCTAGAACAGAGTAGGTGCTCAGCAAAGGGTTGTTGAATGAATGAAAGAATGATTGGCTTTAGCCTTCCTGGGAAAGGGCTGGCAGGCATCAAAGGGCTAAACCAACCTTCTGACTAAATGTCCAGGCTGACCAGCCTTTCCACGATCTCTCAGGCCTTTCAGACTGAGCCTGGAAGGACAGGCCTGGGGAGGAGAGAGGGTCTCCAGCTGAGAGAGACTGGGTCTGTGGGCCTGCGGCTCTCCGAGGCTTTCCTGCGGAACCAATCCCACTAGCGGCGTCTGGGGTGCCCCTTCCTCCTCTTCCTCTCATTACTCCCTGTGGGCAGGGGGCGGAGCTTGACCCTAAGCAAAAGTCTGTTCTAACAGGAAGCATATAATGTTCCTCTCCTGATGGAGGTGTTTCCTTCTTAAAGAAGTGACAAAGGGCTCTTTTCAGAGGGAAAGGGGGCCAGGAGCAGTGTGTGGCCTCCCTGCTGTCTGCCCTGTGCAGAGCGAGCATGTTCTGGAACCCAGGGGGCTTCCTCTTTGGGAAGAGGCACTGGGCCAAGCACGGAAATGGGGGACCCAGCCTCTCTGAGACTTGGTCCCTTCACCGGCTTGATGCTAGGATCCTCCTGAAGCCCCCAGGGTCACGGTGAAGGCCATCATTTTTTTTCTTGGCTTCCAGGACACAGCAGTCTGTGTTTTTCCTACTTTGCTGGGTCCTCTTCCTCTTTGCAATTTCTTCATCACCGGGTTCCCAGAGCTCTGTCCTGAGCCCCCTGCTCTCCCCACACTCACCCCCAAGTGAGCACATTGGGTTTCATGGCTATAAATTCCCTCTGTGTGCAGAGGAATCTCACACGCTTAGTTGCTGTGTTGGCCTCGCCCCAGATTCATCCAGCCTCTCACATCCACCTGCTGGCTCCCTGTCTCCACTCGGACATCTCCTAGGAGTCTCACACTTACAGATCTAAAGCCAAACTCTGGATCCTGGCCTCCCTACCCGCCAACTTGCCTTCCTCTCCATCTTCCCACCTCAGCAAGTGGCACCGTCTCAACCCTGCAGTCATCCTGGCCCCCCTCTCCTTCCAGGCCCCGCATCCGGCTCACAGCCGGGCCTGTCGGCTCCACCTTCAACTTCCACCCCTCATCTTACCTCCTCTCACCAACCCGGCCTCAGGGAGACCAGGCCGTACCGCCTCGCTCCCCGGGGGCCTCTGCGGCAGTCCCTGGTCTTCCTGCTTCTGCTCCTGCACTGCAGGCGATTCTCCCAGTGGCGGCGAGGGTGAGCTTCTCAACTACCAGAGCGTGTCACCCTGCTCAGAAGCAGCCAGCACTTCCCTCGCACGCAGAATGAAACTCCAACTCCACACGACGGTCTGACCAGCGACACCAGCTCTGGCCCTGGCTTGTCCTCTGACTTCAGCTTCTATCTTTGCTCCGGCCTGCTGGGCCTCCCTCAGTCACCCAGTTTGTCACTGCCTCACCTTTGTGCTTGTGTCCTGCCCCTGGAGCTCTATTCCCCCAGGTCTTCATGTGGCTTCACTCTCGCGCTCTGGAGAGACTTAAAACCCAAATCCTTAGAGAGCCCAAGTTTGACCACCCACTTCGTTCGAGTAACTTCTCATCAGTCTCCACTACTCGTCTGGTTTTGGAGAGGAAGGCAAGTTGCTTTTGACCCAGCACTTGTTAATACCCATGTTCGATTCTTTGGTGAGGGCGTGAGAAACCCTGGCTAGTTTAAGTAGAAGGATTTTTTTTTACAGTCTGCGGGAGCTCAAAGAATGTTTGGGACAGCTCAGTGGGTCATAGCCAAGAACAGTGTGTGCATTGCACAGCAGGTGAGAACCTGGCCGCCCCAGCTGCCGTTGGTCATGCCCCTGTCTCGGGCACCGACATTGCTGCAGCCCACTGCCACAGTGCCCTGGAATCCTCATCTCTCTGCAGCTGCTGCCACCATAGGTGATGACTTCCTGCAGGACTTCTGTCCTTCAATCACTGGCTCCCACCTCAAAGTGTGGGCCAGTGTGTCTGATTGAGCCTTAGCCACAGGCCTTGGCCATTCTGCAAGGGGGGCTGATACAAGCCCCATCGGGCATTTCGGTCTCCATGTAGTGGGCCACGGACTCTGCACCCCCATGATGCTCCATGAGGCAGGGACTCTCCAGATAGAGGGCAGAGGCTCAGATTCTGGTCAGCCAGAAACAACTGTAGGAGTGCCCCATACTAGCTGGCTCTCTGTACACCGAGATGCGTTGTCTATTGCTCATCTCCTCCGTTAGAGTGCAAGTTGCATGAGGTCAAGGACTTTGTCTTTTTCCCTCTGTATCCCCAGAGTCCAGAGCAGTGGCTGCACAGAGGTGCCCCTTGGTAAATATTTATTGAATGAATACCAGATACTGTATTGAAAGTACTGGCAGTTCAAAGACTAAAACAGTCTAGTTGCTGTTACCATTCTTCCTGTCTGGTGGTTGATGCTCCTGGCCTGTCGCTGGCCGGTTCTTTCCCTTTCCTGATGCCTAAGGCAAGAGCAAGCCAGTGGAGCTGATGTGTCTCGCCAGTGAGAACGCAGACAGGCAGACCAGGGCGAGGGGCTCCGGCCCAGGGAAGGAGAGTCAGTAGCCACAGAGGAGGGTCCCAGGGGATTTTATGGAGGGAGGACACGGCTGCTCCAGGGGTGCAGGGCTGGAGCAAGAGCAAATGAGATTGCAGAAGCAATGAGGATGCCCTATCCTGTCTGCAGTGTCCTTGAGGAGAAAGGGTAGAGTCACAGGAATGAGGGCCCCTTTTAGCACCCTGTGCCTGCGCATCAAGGAATGCAATGGAGGATGGAGGGGAGGGGGAGGGGGAGTGTGTGGCTGGGGAGCTGGGAGCATAAACAGAAAGTATGCTGAAAAAAGTTCCTATTCTACCTCCTTAGGTTTTAGAGATGTCTTGTTTTCCAAGCCCAGTGACTGTCTCTGACATGTGACCTCCAGGAATGGAAGGTGGCTGAGTGTGTGTGTGGGGTTCTGGAGAGAGCACGGCAGGCTTGGTGGGGGGAGGAGACAACACTCTTGTGCTGCCAAGGGGGTCACAGTGCTGTCCTGTGTTTCCTCCCGGGCTCTACTTTAAACTCAGTAGTTTATCCTCTGGGTTCTCTCTAACATTCAACCTGTAGGCATTTTGAACATGTGTGTGATTGGGGGTGGGCATGGCTGGCTTAGCTTCTTGCTGCAGCTCTGGGTGAGCAGGTGCAGCATAAGAGTTCAGAGCCTGTTGCCCGGCCACAGCCTCACCGTCCTGGAGCAGAGGTCAGGGCCACAAGGTTAATGCTCTGATGGGATCTCAGCCTCCTGGCCAGCTGGTTGCTCCATCTATTCTCCCCCCGACCCTACCCTGCCCAGCCACCTTCCTTCCTGCCTCACCCTTCCCCCACTGTAGGCATCATGGGAAGAAAACATAAGCTGTGATCCCCAGCACCCACTTCCCTCCCCAGCCAGCCCTCGACCACCCGGCCTCCTGAACTCAGCTGCCCTCTGCAGGACTGGGGAGTCCTTAGGGAGTCTTTAAGAAAAAGGACATGGGCATGTGGAACTCTAGCCAGGTGGCAGGAGGAGAGTCAGAGGCAAAATTTTTCTCTTTTAATGAGAAAGAGAGGAAAAATTGAGAGTGAAAATCAGTGTCTGGGCTGGATTGTCTACAGGGGAGGGCTGGGGGAAGGAAGGAGAGAGAAAGGGTATGGGGAGGAAAGAAAAATAAGGAAGGGGACACTTTGAGGGCAGAAGCAGACTGAACCCAGTGTTGGGGGCATGCTTAACATATTCTGTTTACAGATAAGAGAACTTCTAAGAAGAGGCACTGCAAGTTGGTTTAGCCATGTTAAAAGATGACTAATTCTAGTCATTTATGGGAACCACTGCTTAGCATTTCCAGCTAATCATAGCGCAGGCTGGATTACCTGGGTTGTGAATATCTGTCACGGTCTTTTGTTGTGAATTTTATTTGATTGCAACACCTGCTCATGAGGATTCACTTTATTCCCATGCAGCATAGCTACCTACTCGGGACTAAAGCAAAACAACCCAGAAGGAACGCTTTCTAAGAATAAAGAAAAACGAAACAAATGCCTGTAAGTATGCCACATGATTATTTTTTATTATTTGATGAGAAGGTTGGTAAAAGAAGGTCAACAAAACATGAAGAATATTTTTTAATTTTTGCAGCATCTTATGCCCCTCACTGCTTATCCTTAGCACTGCCACACGCATGCACACATACACACACACTGTTCGTTGAACATGAGATCCATGACAGTTTCAGAAACTGCAGCATCAGGCCCGGTGCGGTAGCTCACGCTTGTAACCCTAGCACTCTGGGAGGCCAAGGCAGAAGGATCACTTGAGGTCAGGAGTTTGAGACCAGCCTGAGCAAGAGTGAGATCCTGCCTCTATGAAAAATAGAAAAATTAGCCGCTTATGGAGGCATGTGCCTGTAGTCCCAGCTACTCAGGAGGCTTAGGCAGGAGGATTGCTTGAGCTTAGGAGTTTGAGGTTGCTGTGAGCCAGGCTGATGCCATGGCACTCTAACCTAGCTGACAGAGCAAGAGTCTGTCTCAAAAAAATAAAAAAATAAAAATAAAAATAAACAAAATTGCAGCATCTAATCTGCAAACCTGTCCATTATGTTGCTTTGCAGATGAACAGAAGTTGCTTTTCCCATTTTACAAAAAGAAAAAAAAAAGGGGGGGATTTAAAAGCCTAAGTGCTTGTTACTAATGATGCTTGGATAACTCAGGAAATCTGTATCATATCAAGTTGAATCCACGCAAAGACATCTTGACTTTTAGCTTAAAAATGTGTGTAGTTCAATGCATTAGAGTCACGGTCTTGAACAGTAACTTTCGTGAATGCATTCTGTGGATGTGTGTAAATGTGCAGCCCTTGGGGTAGTTTGGAAAGAAGCAGGTCAACACACCATCACCCCTGTGTGAAGGTGCCAAACTGGGGCAGCTGACCAGGGCTTCTCTGTCAAGGGCTGGAATGCAGTCAGGGAATTGCGTACATCGTAAAGGAAAGCAGATTCGAATCACTCAGTTCCTATATACATTCATCAACCTCTATCCAGTCAACATTTGGCACCATCCCTGGGGGATCAATCTTTACAGGCCTGTTGTTCAGATGAAGACATTACAGAACACAAAAGGCATGTCAAGTCCTCCAACAGAGCAGCAGGCCCGAGATAAAAAGCAGACTTTGGAGTCAGAGTGAGAATAAGCTATACTGTTTAAAAATGCTGCCTACTGTTAGGGAAAAAAAAAGTAAGGAGTCAGGAATCAGAAAATAAAATATAGAGCAAGATTCTTAAAACATCAAGCATTTTCTCCTTAAAAATATTACTTTCAGGTAAAATTGTGATTTAGCCCTTAGTACCCCACCCCCAATTACCCGGTTATTGGGTAAGAACTGCATAATGAACTTAGAAGCCATCTAGTGCAATCCTCATCTGATACCTGAATCCCTTTTTTGTGCCCCAACATCTTGTCATCCTGCTTCTGCCTCAAGACTTTAAGTAGCAGCAAATCCATTGCCAGGTGGAGCAACCTATCTGTCTTTGGATCATGCTAATTGAGACACAGGACACCCTATTACCATGTCACCCTCTATGTAGTCCTAGAGTTGCCCTCTGGAGACACACAAGACAGGTCCAATCTCTCTTCCATGTGCAAGTCCTTTACTCATTAGGAAACCACAACCATGTGCCTTTTAAGACTGGCTTTATGTCTCCAAGTCTATGAACACCCCTGAGTCATGGTGCCAGGCTCCAACACCATCCCTGCTGCCATCTTTGTTCTGCTTCCAATTTGTAAATGTTCCTTTTACGTGTGGAACTGGCAATAGAACTCATACCACCACCTAAGGTTTGACTGGGTTTTGTAGATATCTGCCATGTTTCTGACCATCCAGCAAGCTTTGAATATCCTCCATTTGCGCCTACTTTTCCCTAAAGAAAGAGTCAGGACTTGCTTTTCAAGCCTCCCTTGCAGCTGAGGTTTGGGCATATGATCCTCATACCCTGATAACATGCAACTAAGTGAGACCGTGATGTGGAAGATATGGACATGAAGGAGGAGTCCTGCGCTGCAGCCATTCTGGTAAGAGTGGATGCAGTGACAGCTAGGATTTTAGAGACAAGGGTGCTGAGGTCCTTCGGGGACAGTCCTGAGACTACAGTTGAAGGGATAAGCTACACTACTATGTGTCAGAATAATGGCTTCCCAAAGATGTCCACGTCCCAGTCACTGGTATGATATGAATCACAAGAATCCCTGGTATGATATGAACCTGATATGAATATGTTACCTCACATAGCAGATGGGACTTTGCAGACATGATCAAGTTAAGGATCTGAGATGGGCAGATTACCCTGGATTGTCTGGGTGTGCCCAGTGTAATCACAAGAGTCCTTAAAAGAGGGAGGAGGCAGGAGTTTCAGAGTCGGAGAAGGTGATGTGATGACAGAAGCAAAAGGGAGAGAAGAAGGTGTGACAATGAAAGTGGAAGTCAGAGAGACTTGAAGATTTGGAGAAATCACACCGCTGGCTTTGAAGATGGAGAAAGGGGCCCCAAACCGAGGATGCAGGTGCCTTCTGGAAGCTGGAAAAGGCAAGGAAAATCACACTCCCCTAGAGCCTCCAGAAAGGAATGCAGCCCTGCCGACACCTTGATTTTAGTTCTCTGAGACCCATTTTGAACTTCTGACCTCCAGAACTATGAGAGAATAAATTTATGTTGTTCCAGGCTACTAAGTTTGTGGTAATTTGTTATAATAGCAATAGGAAACTAAAACCTCCATATGTAAGTTCCTGAGCCCAGTCACGGTGGCAGCAGGGTCCCACTAGAGCAGTTTGATGCAATTCAGGCTCTTCTGTTAACTGAGACACTTCCAAGACTGATTCTCTGGCTCTCCCCAAACTCTATAAATTCTCCTTTATCTTTCAGCAAATTCATTTTCTTCTTAAACTAGCTCGAATACGTAAGTTCTGTGGCTCATAAAATAGAGTCTGGGTAATCCCTGCCCCACCCCCACTGTCCATATAAGTGGCTCCTCTCTCCCTTCCAATTTATTTCTGATTTATCTCTCAGATCCATTTTTTCTGCTCTACTGCTCCTGCTGTGTTTCAGGTCCTCATCATTCCCTTCCTTGACGATTTTCATGCCCTCCTAATTGGTTTCCCTGCCCCTGGTCCCTTTCTACTCCAACCTTCCCCCACATTCCTGCCATACCATTATCTTTTTAAATCATAGCCATAGTACTGCATTGCCCTATTGGAAACATGTCAGTAGTGTCCCCTTGCGAAAAGAATAAAGACTAAAGTCTTTACATGGCTTGGAAAGACCCTTAGCACTGCCTGAACCTGCTTAGACAGTCACTAAGAGCAACAGCTTTGATGTTAGTGACTCTTGATGAGCTCCAGGGCCTTGAGTAAGTCCCTGAATCATGTGGCTCCGCATCTGTAAAGTAGTGACAGTAATACCTTCCTCATTTGTAAAGTGGTGATTTAAAAAGAAATCCTAGCTCATAGCATCTTCATAAAAATGAAATGAGATAATGAATAAAAAACACACTTGTCCAGTGCTTGGCATAGAGTAGGCATTCAGTTATAAGTGTGCGTGTGTTCATGAATTGCCACTCCCTGCTTTGTACCACCAGATACTCCTCATAGCTTCCCTGCATTTTCATGCCAACACTTCTTTAACCTCAAAGCCCTTCTCTCCTTCTCTTTGGCTTGTCAACCTCTTGCAAGTTCAAGCTCAGATGTCCTCTTCTTGTGGAGACTTCTTTGACTCCCTCGAGCAAGGGGATCAGTCCCTCCTCTGGGTGTGGTTTGGTGGCAGTTATCTGACTCAGCCACAATGGCTTCTTACAAAGTCACCTCCTTCATCGGGAGTCTTTTCCATTTGGGGATCTATAAGGTCCAGTGTGGTTCCCAGCACACAGGAGCACCTCAGTAGATGTCAGATGAATGGATGAACAAAGTAATGATGAAAAGGACAAGGGTGGAGCCACCACCTCCTCCTGCTGGAAAGTAAGGCTGGGCTGAAGGCACCAAAATTCAAACCTGAAACTTAACATGATTGGAGAGCAAATCTGCACAGGTGTTCTAAGTAGGCTTTAAGGAAAAGTACTTTTTAAAAAGTTGAAACATGAATAGTGGGTGCATAAGAGTAATTATTTTACAAAGAATTTGCAGGCACATGGAAGGATTGTTTTACAAAAAAAGTTTTTCTTTAAAAAGTAAGTTGACCGGTTGCTGTAAGCAATTATTTACTTAGTAAAGAATTTTAGTTCTATCTGAAATTAAGAAGCAGCACCTCAGAAATGAATGCCAATGGGAAAAAGCACATCGGCTCTGTGTGTGACTATTTATGTTTTTGTATACAGTGAAGCACATCTGAGTGATATTTGTTTTCTTTTACAAAGGTCAGCAAGAAGTTTCAAATCATCTAATATATGCCAAATCACAAATTAATAGCTACAATCTCCAAGAAAAGGGTTATTCTGTAAGCTTCCTGGACTTGCAAAGCAAATATACAAAAATGGAGATAACCTGCCTATTGCTACTTCAGGATCCTATGAATTGGCTTTACAAATGTAGTGCACAGCTCATTTGGCCTCTTACTGATGAGAGATCACATCTACTTTCCTAGAAACATTTCCCATAGATGGAAATTGCAACTGGAACCAGCAGTCAGCTCCTACCCTTGCCCGGCCGACATTGTCAGCAGAGCCGCATTCAGAAGTCCAGAGACAACGTGAAACTTGGCTGGGGTCACTAAGGCCATGGAACCCTGTTAAGAACAAAAAACAAAAGGTTATGACCTTGGTTGCCTCTAAAGTAAAGACTTTCCTGCTTTAGATTATAAACTGGTTTGGGTGGAAGCCAGCTGATGTGTGGACAATCTGATGGTTTCAATAGACTTTTCAATCCTTGTAATTATCTCTCTGCGAAAGTAAATGTTAGCATAACCACTGGCATTTGATAAGTCACCCTGTGCTACCCAAGGCCGAAGGTAGATAAACTTTATCTCTGTTTGAGTAGTTAAGGTACATTTTTTATCTTAGAACATTATCCTATTTTGTTGATTTGATGTATATAAATATATTCATATACACATGCAGTTAAGACGATGTAATTGCACATGTATGCAAATTTTTCTGTTTTTTAGTATGTGCATGGTTTTAAAACATGGCACTCCTAGAAAACAAATGGAGACTTTCTTTTGCAAATCTGAAGATCAGGCAGGGATGAGGAACTACTGGGGAAACAGACCAAATTAAAGATGAAGTGGTTCCACAAGGACCACAGGCCTCTGGGGGTGTACTTTTGCTAAGACTGATTACATGGTGCCCTTCGCCAGCATCATGCATAGCACTACTTCTCAGATTAGCAAGACTAATCTTTCCCAAAAGATATGAAACATGCCATTTCTCAATAAGGGGACAACCTGTCAACATCATGCATAAATAAAACCGTAACTAGAGGGCCTTAGTCATTTACAGCCATTAATTTCTTCTATCTTCTTTGAAATATCCCAGGGGAAGAGGCAAGTGACAAGCAGTTCACACACAGAGACATGGCATATACCAAGGACTCTTGCCAACTCTACAGGATCCAAAATAGTGCTTTGGCATCTGAGCAAGTAATGGGTTCCAGGCCTGAGGCAACCATGCACATCAGAGGAGTGGGTTCCCTCCCTCCAGTGGGGGCCCCAGCTAACCCAGCAATCCTCCCCAGCAGGCAGCTCTGCTTTGAGGGCAGCCAACAGATGCTGGACAAAAGCCATCTGCGGAGGAGCTCAGCCCAAGCTCATACATGCACACGGCTACTGCAGATGTCTTAAAGACCCCGTCACATCTTATTTACTCTGCTCAGCAAAAGAAAGTATCAATGTCCTCCTCCTTCTTTTCAGAATGGGCAATATTGACCTCCGTTTGGGGGTTCTTCAAAGACCAATTATTAGGAGCCCCCACCCTGGGCATTATCAACTTGTGCATGAGTTGATCTAGACTGGCTTATTTCACATTCAATAAGTATTTCCAGGGAACACTCACTATGTGCAGGGCCCTATGGCTTAGGGAAAAGCTCAGAGAGGGGTAATAATAAAAATAATCATTAAAAAAAAGAACAGCACAGGGAGGAGTAATAAAAATAATAAGAAGAGCTCCAATGTATTGTGCTTCCTACCATGTGTCAGGCCCCATGGTAGGTGCTTTATGTGATTGTCTCATTTGATCCTCAAAATAATCCTGTAGGATGGGTATTGTCATTCCTGTTTTACAGATAAAGCTGGGACTCAGAGAAATTAAAGTGAGCAGGCACAGCAGAGAATATCAAGGTTGTGAAGGGAATTGATTCAGTGGTGAATGGGGTGTCCCTGAAGGTTGTTGAGCAGTGAAGAGACCTGATCAAATACTAAAGAGGTATATGGAAGGGCAATAAGATAAACTAAGAGTAGAAAAATTAGCCAGGAGATCAGCTAGCATTCAATGAAAAATGCGATGAAAGTTGACATGCAGAGCTAAACAATATGCATATATGTTTTAAGAAACAACCAACTGCAATAAAAACTATAAAGAAAAGCAAGGGGATTGTAAATGCAAAAATTCAGACCAGTAGTCACTTTTGGGAAGGGTGGACAGACAGGGGGCAATGTAATTAGGAATGGAATCTCAAGGGGTTTAAACAGTATTTAAATGCTCTATTCTTGAGCTGCATTGTAGGCGCGAGTGGTCATTATATTCTTCTTTGATACCTAGTTATCAGAGTTTCACAAACTCTCTTAGTTCATGATGCCCTTCGTGTCTCAGCAAATTTTTCAGTGTTCCAAGACAAAACAAAAAATCTAGTAGTTTTGTTTGTTAAGTAGTTAGGTTCAAATAATTTAAAAGTAGTAGGTTGTGTGCTGTCCCTTGAAAATGAATATATCCTGTGATGCCCTGGTGTCCTGGGTGCCTCCGCACACAGACTGGAAACCATGACAATATCATATCATTTATGTTTATGTGTATGAAATGTTTCTTGATATATACAAAATATATAATTTATGTATTAAATGTATTATTTATATATTA
This sequence comes from Cheirogaleus medius, assembly GCA_008086735.1. Taxonomy (NCBI): domain Eukaryota; kingdom Metazoa; phylum Chordata; class Mammalia; order Primates; family Cheirogaleidae; genus Cheirogaleus; species Cheirogaleus medius. Next base: position 146,158,503 of record VBSM01002608.1, read on the forward strand.
AATGTATATTATATATTAAGCATATTATATATTTATATATTATCATTCACATTTAAATATATAAATATATAATATGATATTTATAAATAACATATAAAGTATAAGAATATATAAAATGATAATGTGAAATGTAATAAATATGTTATGTATTACATATAAAATACATATGTTTAAGTATAATAAGGGTTTGTTCAATGATGAAGCCAATGGAGACAGAAATGGCATCTGTCTCCGTGGATTTCCTTGGCTTGGTGGCTGACTGGATGTAGGGAGGGAGGAGTCAAAGACCTCACTAGAGTGTCAAGGCAGAATGTGAGTAAAAGTGTAAAGTCAGTGGTAGGATCTCGTTGAGAGATGATAGGAAATAATAGTATAGTTTGGGATGTACAGGTTTGTGGTGCCAGAAGATATCTGGATTTCCAAATGGTTGTATATTTGGGACCAGCTTACTGTGCCAGAGGCCTCGAGCAGGGAGATGGATTTGAAACATACCTGCAGAGAGGGATGGGGCTGGAGAGGGAGATGACTGAGGGCCAGAGCATAGGGGTACATGGTGAGGACTGAGGGAAGAGGATAGGGAGACCCCTAAATGTTTGTACAAAAGCAGGAGAAACCAGGAAGAACCCACGAAGGAGCTGTTGGACAGAGTGAAGGGCAGAGAGAAACATGAGGACCACTTCAGAGAAACTGAGGGATACATTTCCAGACAGAGGGAAGGTGGAGAGATTGTCAGTGGAGTCAAATGCTGGAACAGTCTCAGGAAAAAAGCGCAGATCAAGCCACTGTAATGGGCAACCACAAAATCATGAGAAACAGATCATGGATTACTCTTGCTTTTTCAATAAATTTGAAGGTGAAGAGAAAGAAAATCTGCTTGAAAGTGTCAAAGAGGTCAAAGGTCTTATATTTAAGTCTTTAATCCATCTTGAGTTAATTTTTGTATACAGAGAGATAAGGATACTGTTTCATTCTTCTGCATGCAGCTACCCAAATTTCCCAGTACTATTTATGGAATAGGGCATCCTTTCCCCAGTGTATGTTTTTGTCTGCTTTGTCAAAGATCAGATGGACAATGAAACCATAAAAATTCTAGAAGAAAACAAAGGAAAAACTCTTCTAGACATCGGCCTATGCAAAACATGTATGACTAAGCTTCCAAAAGCAATAACAAAAATAAATAAATGAGACTAATTAAATTAAAAAGCTTCTACACAGCACAGAAAATAATCAGCAAATAGACAACCCACAGAATGGGAGAAAATAATTTGCAAACTATACATCTGACAAAGGACTAATATCCAGAATCTACAAAGAACTCCAACAAATCAGCAAGAAAAAAACAAATAACCCCATTAAAAAGTATGCAAAAGATATCTGCACTCGAATGTTTATTGCAGCACAATTCACTATTGCAAGGTCTTGGAAA
>VBSM01002608.1:146163347-146193040 GCA_008086735.1 Cheirogaleus medius
TCTTTTCTGCAGAGACGCTCTAACTGGCGGTGTTTCTCGTCCGCCATCTTCGAGTTTTTTTTTTTTAATCAACACCTGTTGCAGGGAGGGGAAGGAAGCTGGAGAGGGCAGAGAAGGATGCTGAGCTGCTGCCATGCAGGCCCACGATGGCCTCAGCAGACCAACCCGGCTCTGGCACTAGAGGGGCTCTTCACCATTGTCCCCTGTTGTGCCAGGATAGCCCTGCACCAATCTATTGTTTTGTTTTGTTTTTGTTATATTTTACTTCTAACTGGAGAAATTGATGCCTAAAGCAGGGGTGGCTTGCCTGACACTGGAAGAGGTAAAGCCAGGACTCAAAACCTAGGGCTGGTCATCCTGTGTCACCTTATGTGGTGAGTGGGAGGCAGTAGCTGGGATGAGTGGACACAGGGGATCTGGGTGGCCCAGGACAGTGTCTGCCACAGAGTGCCTCAAGCCCTCACTTTATTCAACCATATGCCATATGCTTACTTTTCTACAGGTGCTAGTGGTTACAGAATGAAGAAGGCACCATCCCTGTCCTCCCGAGCTCACATTTGCCAGACTTAATTTTCTACCAAGTTTGTTTCGAGGATCTGCAGAGTCAACAAGTGCTTCTCATCCTTTACCATGCGTGTGACTCTTGGGGATTTTGTGAACATGTAGTTTCTGAGTCTGTAGGTCTGGGCGGGCCTCTGGTTGCTCATCAGGAACGAGATGCTGTGGGTACCGGGCCCCTGTGAGGAGCAGAGTTTGCTCTTTAGAGCAGTTTCTACTTCAGTCTCTCTAAGTCAACCCTGCCACACACTCTGCCCTTGGACGTGTCTGGTGGATGCTTCCAAAAGTCCCCATGGTGTAAGAAATGACTCTGCTTAATGAATGACCTGCTTTGAGTACTTCTGAGAAACCGTCTGGGACCAGGTGGGGCCCCTTGGGAGCCCACCCAGGTGCAAAGAGGGGGATTTCTGAGCCCTTTCTGTAGTTTCTACAAGGGTGCTGTGTGTCACCGCCTCCACCTTGCCTGCCAGGAGAGGTGGCTATATGGTTTTCTGTCTGCGGAGAGTATTTAGTTCTGGAAAACTGTACGTGTTCATGTGAACCCTGACTCATGACAGGATCTGGCCATGAGCTGACCACTGAATGTGCTTAAAATGACAGGATTGGGACTAGGGGACAACCCTGGAATTCACTCATTTTGCTGCTGGGCCAAGGTCAGTAGGAAAATGAGGAGATTTTCTCAAATTAGTGCGTAGCTCCTCCCCAATGCTGTTGATGTGACTATACACCACTATATTTAAATGCAATTTATTTGGGCTTTTTTTCATTTCAGTGGTTACTGCTGATGCTGCTAAATTATAGTTTGTGTACATGCACCTTTTTTCCACATGTGTAGGTGTCAAACATGTCACTACCCTAACATTTGCTGTGTCTCCCGGCACATTCAGGCCAAGCTCTGGGAGGATCCACAATGCAGGGGAATGGCTGATGCTAATTCATAGGTTGCTTTTTCTTTTGTCTCAGTACGGAAATAGGCTGCTATAGTAACACATTTTGGGAGTTCTCCTAGGGAAAGTAGGAAATTGCCTTGTGTGGATAGCTCCACCCAGTAATTATTCACAAGGCTTTAGGTATTGAAACTCACCATCTCTGTGGTTTATATTAATGGCTTCTGTAAGTTAAAAAAATTAAAATATATTTCACTTTTACTCTGCCAAAGCAAGCAAACAGCAGTAGGAAGGACCAAACTAAGAAGATAATTTATTTCAGAGTCTTTAAATAAGGGAAAAGAACTTTCACATTGATGGCCCCAAACTTTATGGAATAAGATTTAACAAATTTAAGGACACTGGACATACAAGAGAGGGAAAACAGAGAGGGGTCTGACCTTGGGGAGGGTAAAAGGGGGCCGACAGAGATAAGGAACAACTCAACAAATAAGTTAATTAAATAAGTTCACGTTACTGATTAGGACTGCAAAGGAAATAACAGGAAATGTGCTAAAGAATAACACAGGGCACTACCTACTTCGGACAGGGTGGCTCAGAGAGTCCTCCCTGAGAAAGTGACATTTAAGCTGAGACCTGTAGCATGAGAAAGAACAAGAAGGGCATGTTCTCTTTCTCTAGCAACTTAGTTAAAGCCCATGAAAAGGGTGAAATAGATAATTTATTACTTCCCTGGCCAAGCCCATTTTCCACCTACTTCCAGTGCCAGGAAACTAACATTTAAGGGCTTTGTGCAAGAGCTTTCTTGACCCCCAATGCTGCGAAATGAGTTGATTCCATCTTCAGAACAGGAAAACAGTTCAGGAGGTTAAGAAATGTGGCCAGGCTTGCACAGAGAGTTTAATAGTATCACATCGGGAAAATACAAACTCTGACTGCTTTCCTTTTTCCAAATAACAAATATCAACTTTTTTTTTTTTTTTTTTTTTTACCAGTGTCTGCCTGGACACACTAGCTGGGGTTTGGGGGACTATAAAACAGGGTTTTAAAGGTATTTCAATGCATCCACGTACATTTAGTTTGACTCAGCCATCTGTAGTCTGACCTGGTTGTTACAGTTCTGGTCTCATCTCTCTCCATCCTCTCTATTCCTAGGCCCTGCAGCCCTGCTGTTGGTGCCTGGCAGCAGAGGGCAGGGGACAGGTTACCTGTGTGTTTGCCTGTTTGTCAATGGTGGGCTGTGTCTTGACTTAGTCCCCTCTGCTGTTGGTTGACCCATGGAAGATGTGCTGCCTTGGTTCCAGAGGTGGGCTTTCCTCTGGGTGCATGGATTGGTTCTTCAGCTGGTGGTGGTAGAGGGGGAGAACTCGCTGCAGCACCCTCTCCACCCTCACGGTGCATGTGAAATCCACTCTTTAGTCCATTCCACCATAGTCTCTCTATGTAGGTTGGATGGGTCTCAGAGGGGCCATATCAAGATGGCCTAGGTCTCAGCTACTTTCTATACTATCTCCTTGACTGACCTATATTGGGAAAGTTACTGTCTTTATTCCCAAATATTCCTTCCTATTTGAATGGTAGGAAGTCAGGCTGTCTCCCACTCACTGACCCCCACTGACCCTTTCTGCTCCACTTTCTCACAGACCTTTGCATCATCAGGCATATCCACCCACTCAGTGGCTCAGTGCTAAGCTGAGCCAGTCCCTGACTAAGATGAGAGGGGCCCTCGAAGTCCTTGACTGCCTAGGGAGGGAACTTTCTATTCTTTTCTCTCACCTCCTCACTACAGATGAGGGGGAAGTCATCGTAAAGATTCTGTTGGCTCACGTCCTCTTAGGAACTCTTTGGCAGGTGTGGCATCTTCTGTTCTTAGCTATGAGCTATCTGCTCAGCCATGCGCTGGGTTGGATTTGGGGGAATCCTTGATCTATGCCTTATATTCCTTCTCATGTTCTAGAAAGTAGATGGCAAAGCCAGGATTCAAATCCAGACTTATGTGGCTCCAAAGCCCATGTTCTTTTCTCCACATGGTACTGCCTCCACTGTGTACCATATTTGAGAATTGAAGCATGCTTTGAAAAAAAAAATTCCCAAGGCAAGAAAAAAAATACAAGTATGTGTGGTGTGGAGGTGTGGAGGTGGGAGTGGAGGTGGGTGAATAATGTTTAAGTCTTTGTACAAACTCTAGGTTGAAGAAACCAAATAAGGTGGGTTTGAAGGAGCTAAAATTAAAATATCTGAATTTTTGAAACCAACATCGTGTACTTTGCCTGGGGAACTTGTGCTGACACTTCCTCAAGGGAATAGAAGCTTGGTTGCATCCTACTTCCACTCATGGTGGATGGCTCTGGTGTGTATATTCTTCTCGTATGCCTATGAAGTGTGGACTTGCAGCAAGAGCAGAGATCTGCAAAGGAACTGCAAGACTGCAAAAGGAACAAAGCTGTCAGGACTTGAAGCTATGTCAAACTGACTATGCCCAACACACAGAGCTCAAGCCACCATACTGATGATAAAGCAGAGTAAGGATAAGATTTTAATTTGAGAGTGGGCATGGGGAGGAATGGTGTTAGTGACAGGGAAAAGGAGGAGAGGCTGCCACCAAGAGAAATGAGCGTACTGTCATTTTTCCGCTTAGGGATGCATTAGATTATTCTTCTCACCCTATCATTAAATATTGCCCCATCCAGGACTCTCAGCTTCCTGTTATCCCATCTAATTGATATACGCAGATTATTTATAAATTCTCCGTACAGGTGGTTTAAACCCTGCATGGTTGCCTCTGACAAAACCAGTCAACTCATGAGAGTAATTCAGGTTATCCAAGTAAGAGTGTCTTGAGTGAGAGTGTGATCTGAGGTGGAACTCACTCAATTTTTTTGCATTTTCAGGCATTCTACCTACACATTGCCAGGATGTTCAGAGGCCCACTCCATCCTATTTGAATTAGAGTGGGTCTTTAATCTATGGCCATTTAACTGAACAAGTTAAAAGAGTCCTTTCTGAATATTTTATTTGTTTTGTTTTATTTAAATTCATTTCCCACTTTTTCCTTATGACTATTTAATAATGATAGTGTGCCGCTAGGTTCTTTTCTGTTGCCAAAAGGAAAGATAGTTTTGTGTGGTACATTCTCTGCCCTCTTAAGTAGAGAAGTAAAATTGTATGTATGCAACACAAATAAGAGAGTGAGTGACTTAAGAAAAAGTTAAGAGTTGTGAGAACTGAGTTAATCTTTCTAGGATAATGATGACCATAATGATGAAGATGACTGATACTATTTAGCATTGGTTATGTGGTGGACACTGTGCTAAGTGTTGTTCATGCTGGATAGGATTTAAATATGCAAAGTGAAACAACAGTACTCCAGGCAGATGGACCAGTAAAGGCAAAGGAATGGAGAAGGAAGGCTCAGGGCCTATGTGTAAACAGAGCAATGTGGCTAGAAGGTAGGTAGGTGTGTGAAGGGGGTAGGTGGTAATAGGGCAGAAAAGGTAGCAAGGGTCATATTGGGGAAGATCTTCATTCTGTAGGTGATGAGGTACCATGGATGGATTTTGAGGAATTTTCATAACTGCTCCCACTCTCCTTGGTAGAATTTACCACTTCTTCTCTTATGCCCATTGTACTGTGTACAGTTTTGCAGAAGTATCTGTAACCTGATATGATTTTGAGTATATTTTTTTGGCTTGATTACAAGCCTCCTTGGGAGCTTGGGCTGGTACAGAATAGGCTCTTATGTGTTGATCGAAGAAGGCCTTATTCCTGTGAACACAAATCTGGCTGCAGTGAATAGAATGGACAGAAAGGGAAGCAGCCCAAAGGCGAAGAGACCAGCAATGAGATACAACATGAAAAAGGAAGTGTGAACTGGGCTGGTGATAACAGGAATTGAGAGACAAGCCTGTGAGAGACAATTTGGAAGCCAATGTTGGTAAAACAACTGCGATTTGACCTGTGTTGGAGGTGAGGTGGGATGGGGTAGGGTCAAGGCATTATCAAAGGCTTCCAGGGGACACACTGCCAGGGTAGGCAGAAAGATATCAACACCAGGGGAAGGCACAACTAACCAAGAAAGTGTGTGTCTTACTCAGCTGCTTCCTCTGCCTGGAATTCCCATTCACTCCCACTCCAAGTAATTGAATCATTACTGACCTTCAGGAACATGTCAAAAGCCTCTGCCTTCTAGACACTCACTAGAGTCTCTTTCGTTAGATAAGAGTTCTCTCTCCTTTCAACCAAGATAGCATTTTCACATCCCTAGTTTGGCATGTTTAGTTTTATATTATGCTTATTTATTCTTGAACCCCTCCTTAACAGAGTATAGGCTCTTTTTGCTCTGTGTTCATACAATTTTATTCATTTGAGTAGAACAAATGCTCTGATTCCAGAGCTTTATTTTCAGATCCAAAGGGGAGAGAAAGAAGTCAACAGTGACCCCAAGATTTTTTCTTGAACAATCAGAAGGATGGAGCTGCCATTAACTAAGATGGAGAAGGTCAAAGGTAGAGCATGATTGGTAGGAAAGATCAAGAGGTCAGTCTTAGACAAGATGTGTTTTACATGTCTATTAGAAAACCCATTGAAGATGTTGAGTGGGCAGTTTGACACATAAATTTGGAATTCAGGCGTGAGATACAAACCAGAGGTACACGTCTGGGAGTTGTCAGCCTATAAATGGCATTTAAAGTCTTGAGATTGGTTGGGACCATCAGTAGACTGAGTGTGGCTAGAAAAGAGAAGACATCCAAGGACTGAACTCTAGAGTACTCTGGAGTTTGGGGAGAAAAGGAAAAAAACAACAAATGAAACTGAGACATGGCTGATGTGGAAAAAGGAAAACAAAAAAAAGGTGGAGCCCTGAATGTCGAAAGATAAAAGGATTTTCAGGAGAAGGAAATGACCTATTATATCACATTCTGCTACTAGGTCAAATAAGATGATGACTGAGAATCGAATTAGCCACATGGAGGGCACAGGTAACCTTAAAAAGAGTGCTTTTGGTGGAATGGTGAGGACAAAGGTTCGATTGGAATGGATGTAAGAAAGAAATGGAGGAGAGAAATTAGAAGAAAAAAACTTTGAAAAATTTTCTTTAAAGAGAACAGAGAAGTGGGGGAGTAGAAAGATAGAAAGAGGAATTAAAATTTCTTTTTTTTTTTTTGAAGAAAAGAGAAATACCAGCATATTTATGTGGACAGGAGTAATCCAGGAAAAAGAGGAAAATTAGTATAGGAGAGAGAAGAGAATTAGTGGAGTGATGTTCTTGAACAGGTGAGAGGGAACAGGAGCTAGTGCACAAGAAGAGGGATTGGTCTTCCAGGCAGAGATGGTTTATCCTTAGTAATGAGGGGAAAAGTAGAGCACCATTGCTGGTAGGTGAGTAGATGTAGCATGTAGAATAGAAGTTTGTAGAAGTTTTTTTTTTTTTAATTTCTGTTTCAGTTTCAAGAAAAAATGGGAAATACCCAGGTGCCAAAAATAAAGAGAAAATTGAAACGACAAAAGCAAGCTTTTGTGTTGATGCTGCAGCCAGTGGGAGAAAGGGCTGGGAGTTGGTCAGCTACTTTCCTGGCTTGCTTTTGCAGGGATAGAGACAAGGTTATGGGTATACACAAGGTGTCGAGATGCCTGCTTAAAGCCTGGACTCTCAGAGGGCACCAGTGAAAGGTTAGACTAGAAAATACTATTCCAGTGGCCAGGTGATCATAGAGAAGCTCATCTAGCTCTGCCTAAGCTAGGAGTGAATAAAAGCATCCTGCAAAATGGTAACCCCATGCCTGAGTTCCTGGCAACTTAGTGGTTCAAACATATGTTACCCCATGGTCCAGGTACCCTAAAGCCAAAGCCAGTGATGTCCAGGAGTCACTTGTAGAAGCAAATAATCTAACCCTCTGGAGGGATGTTCCCATAACCAAGGCTGCAGGAGATTCTTGCAGAAAAACAAGCCCCACTAAGGATGAACTCACAGGTAAAACTTATAAAACACATGAGTTTTAAAGAAATCCAAACTGAGTGAAAATAAGCAGACCTAGCAATGGGAGGATTGGAGGTCCAAATACTTCAGATAATAGAACAATTGGCCAGAAACTAAAATATGTATATTTAAATAATTAAGGGTATAAATGAAGGAATCAGAAGTGTAAGAAAATAACAACATAATGAAAATAGAATTTTTAGAAGTAAAATAAGGAATCAATTAATGTTAAAAACTCAGTGACCAAATAAAACTGCAGATTAGATACAGATAAAGAAAGAATCAGCAAATTAGAAGACTATCTGAGGAGTTATCCAGTATTATCATAGAGAAAAAGAGACTGAAACTAATAAATAGACATTAAAATCATGGAGGAAAAAAAATAAGATGACTAACCTATGCCTAATAGGAAGGAGTTTCAGAAGAGAAAAAGGAAAGAGAATGGTAGAAAGTTAATATTACAAAAAGAAATGTCTGGGATTTCTGTAATTGATGACATGAGTCCTGTGACATGAGTCTCAAATAGGATAAATATTAAATAAATCAAATTCACACCTAGCTGCCTTAGAGTGGAAATAAGAAAGAGAAGATCTTAAAAGCAACCCAAGATAAGAGATAATTTATCTAAAAAAGGAATATTTTAAACTTACATAAACTTCTTGACTGCTACAACAGAGACTAGATGACAAAGGAGTAATACAACAATGTGCTGAGAAAAAATAAAAATTATACTATAATCATATAGCCAGATAAATTGTTCAAGAGTAAGGCTAAAATATAGACATTTTCAGGCAAAAACTGAGAGAGTTTAAATAAAGTATTGCTGAAAGAACTACTAAAGGACATACTCCCAAAAGAAGGTGTTGAGTAAAAGAAGCAGTGCTGTCTGTCTTATTATTTTCTGTATATTTCTCTTTTTCTGATATTTCAAAAGTAAAATAAAACACAAAAATTATTTATTTTATGTATTCATATTTATCTAAAGAAGTGTGGGTTTTGAATGCTGCCTATATCATAGATCTTTTCCAAAAAACTAAGTCTTAGACTTGAGCTAATTCTAAAGATAGTTTTCTTACTTCACAGAAGGATTGGTTTCAGTCAAAAGGGCCTGCGATACATTCTCTCTAAAAAAAGAAAAAAGAAAGAAAGAAAGAAAGAAAGAAAGAAAGAAAGAAAGAAAGAAAGAAAGAGAAGAGGAAAAGCAGAACCTGACATTAGATCCCTAGAGAATTATTCTCTGGTCAAAGTTTGTGAGTCTCAAAACTTTAGAAAGATATGCTTCCAGAGGCTACCTCTGGCTGAAAACCAAAGACTATTACTGAAAAATTATTGAAATTCTCCACAAGCAGGTGAATCATTCATTTAGAAGACTCAGGAGACCTTGCTAATGTAGATGAATGAATTGAAAAGAATGCTGAGACTTTGGTTCACATATTTTATTTCTCTGACTAAATACTTCTCTGAGGGTAGAGAGAAGGACCTTTATGGGACAGTAAACGTTTGTAAACATATGAAATTAATGAGACATTCCTAAGGGAAATGTAAGAGAAATGTGTGGAAAATGGGAAGAGGGGCTGTTAAAATAATGTATGCTGGGAAACACGTTTAAAAACCTATAAGGAATAAAAAAAGATACCAATAAAGAGAACAGTACCATACTGGGAGATGAAATGAGGCAATAAAAAAAATGTCTATTTGGGAAAGGAGCCTTCCAGGGAGAAAGTCTGTAATTCTATCATTTGGCAAAGGTTGAAGCCCTCTTTTGGGTTGCCAGGAAAGATGCTTAAATCACAATTTTTATAGTTTCCTTCAATGGAACTTCAGGAAAATGGCCAAAAATGTACGATTGAATAAGGATCCAAATCTGACAGGCTGACTTGTGCACTATATTAGAACTTGAATCTTCACTTTGGCTCCTTCCTTAGGCTCTCAGATCATTGTTCATCCAAGGAAGATTGATTGAGCCTGACTCTGTGCCAGGCAGTGTGCAAGGTGTCCAGCGGTCCTGCTTCATTTCTCTAGGCCATCATTCTCCTTGGCAATTATTTCACAACCCTGTCTCTCTTCAACCTTCTAATACTTCCTCCATCCTTCTCTGACTCAGAAGACCTTTCTCCTCAACCCACTGAGGGAACAGGAGTTAACAAAGGAGCACCTTCACAGGTGCCACCAGCTGTATCTACACGTCCCTACTTGGCTTGCCCTCTGGTTACAATGAATTAACTGGGCTTCTACCTGGGGCCAACCCCTCTGCGGGCTCACTGGATCCCTTCTCCTCTTCTTGCCTCAAAGGCATGGCTCCAGCCATTCCCCTCTCTTGCATCAGTTTTTCTCTCTGTACTGGGATCATTTCTAACATCAGTCAAGCTCCTCCCTCAATTCCACATGCACCTCCAGTTCCCATTTCTCTGCTCTTCTTTGAATAGTAATAATAATGATAATAATAAACTGTCTACAAGAGTTGTCTGTATTTACAGTTGCTACTTCCATTTTTCCCAGAAACTTTTCAATCAGGCTTTTGATTCATATTGCTAAAGCAGCTCTTGCCAAATTCACCGGCAACATACATGCTGCCAAGTTCAATGATCATATCTCGGTCCCCATTATTTGACACAGTTGATCACTCCTTCCTTTTTGGAACAATTGCTTCATTGAGCCCCTGGTTCACCAATTCTCTTGGCTCTCCTATGCCGATGAATGTACCTTCTCAGAGTCTTTGCTGTATGAGGTTCCTATCCATGTTCCTGGTCTCTAGCCATGAGAATGCCCCAGGACTCAGTCCTGGGAACTCTTCTCTATCCACATTCCCATCCTAGATTATATTATACAGTCCCATGACTTTAAACACCATTTCTCCATTGATAATTTTCAAATTCATAAATCCAAACTGACCTTTCTCTTAAACTCCAGACTTCATCCAGTTGCCCACTTGACTTCTCCATTTGAACATCCAAAATGAATGTCAAACTTCACATTTCTAAATACCTACTCTGTGTTTCCACCCCCACACTCAATCTGTCCCTTTTTCAGTTCTCCCCACCTCATTTAGCGGTGGCTCCTTTCTATTAGTTGTTTAGGTCAAAAATCTTGGAGTCATCTTTGACTTCCCCATGCCTTGCACCTATTTCCAATTTGTTGGCAAAGTCTATTGGTTTTACCTTCTAAACATATCCTAATCTTAGACAATCTTAGACAATATACGGAGACAATCCTTATATTTTTGTGATTTATAGCCTATCTATACTAAGATGCAAAAACAGTCAGGATTTTCATGCCTGAAGATGAATAGCCTGTCCACCTGTGTACACATCCAATGTTTAGACAGGATGAGCTAAGATTAATTTACACTGATGACGAAAAGCAACGCCATGCCCATCACCACTCCACCCATCCCATAAGAGAGGAGGCAAGGTGGGATCATGAAACTTACAAAGGCGCCTGAGACCGTCCATAAAATACGGTCATAGTTAATGCCTGGGTGAACACAATCCACCTTTGGTTTAGCTTACAAAAACTATGAGAAAGAAAGCCACATGGGCCTTGACACACCCATCCCAACTATGAGCTAATTTCTCCCAGATGATCAGGGAATCCTCTCCTAAGGAATTCAGTTCCCCGAACTTGACCTTGCTTGCTGACTTCAGAGTGAAGAAGAAAATGACTGCCAGGTTGAAGGAGAAATCTTTTATTCTTTGGCCAGATTGTGATTGGCTGAGAAATAAGATAATGACGCCTGTTGAGAGCGCTCCAAGGAGGCATCCCTCACTTGACAGCTACAGGAGGCAGGGAAGCAGCCACTATAGCTGCGGTGCTGCCGGAGACTGCAAGGCCATCCTCCTGCAATAAGGTCACAGCGTCGCATCCAGATCTGTCTTAGCTGGAAGGACCTGCCCATCACCTATCAACCCCGTCACTTTGTAAATATGTCTTCAATTTCACAAGGACTGGCCCCAACATTATCACCCTGGTGCTCATTGTGCTGTGTAGGGTAGGGTGGGCATCAGGGTTTCCCTTTCAGATGAGAAAGTGAACTCAGAAGCTGTTCAATGAGTCACCCAAAGTCACACACAGCTAGTCTGTCAGGGAGAAGGAGCCTAAACCGTGGTGGTTTCCTCTGAGTTTGGTGACTGGCTGTTGCCAAGCTTACAAAGCAGGACCCGAAACTCGTCAAGGTGAGGTAGCTTCCCGCTGTCTCCCAGGGCTGAGACTTGAACGCAGACCCTGATCATTTAGCAACGCCTAAGTGAGCAGTCAGATTGCTCAAGACATGGACACGTGTCACCCAGGGCAGCTTTCTGCTTCCTTCTTTCCTGGCCCTAAGTGTCCCAGGGATTTGCCTGCCTGCCCTTTTCTTTTTCTCCCACCTATTTTCCCAGTTGGATTTCACTGACGAAAATGCCACAAAACCCTGACACGCACACCCTCTTTCTCCCTCTCCTCAGAGAAGCAGGACCCGCTCTTTCAGGTTTATGGGGCTTGTAGCTGTTGTTTTGTTTTTAAATTTAATAACCATGGGGTAAAATAAGACAAGTTAATGAAGTACCAATGCTTCCAGTTGCTAGAAAATTTTTAAATGACGGTAATCCTTTTCCTAGGATAATGAATCTTAAGTGCTTCGTGGAGGGCCTGTCCTACTAGATGCTCAGCTGGTGACAGAGATCCTCATCATATTATGATTATACTTGGCCACTCAGCTAAGTAGACAGAACCAATATTTGAACCTAGGCCTGGCCTTCAGGCTCCTTGCCTGGAGCTCTATGGGGCTGCCTCGCAGGGTTGTGCTGCTGGTATTAAGCAGGTGTGTGGGAGAGGTGGTGACCCTGGGGGAGGGGGAGCAGGGTTAACAAGGTGAGGCCGATTACAGCTTATCAGCCGCTCAGGAAGGGCCATCTGGTGTCAGTCCCTGCAAGGCTGCAGGACATGCAGGACTAAGACTCCATGTAAATATTGCTTGGCTCAGTTGACAGGAAAGCTAAAGGATTTATTTGCCTGGAGAAGAAAAGACTGGTGAGAGGCAGGGGCAGAAACTACTTGCTTGTGCTGCCTGCTTTGCCAGTAGGGTACAAACCTTTTCCCCTTTGGGTCCAGAGTGAAAGGAGGAGATGGTGAGAGAGGAAGATTTGGGGAGTCCCGAAGGCATTGGAGGCCTGGGGAAAGCAGACAGTGTCTTCTTTAGCTTCGGACTTGCAGACTATAGCAATCTTCTAGACTGGCCAAAACATCGCTTGACTCCCTCCCCCCAGAACTATCCTCACACTCACGCATTTATTCCCATCCCTGCTGTAGACCACTGCAAAGCCCGGTGAATCTGTCTTCCCCTCAACTCCTCCCCAACAAGGCTTTTCCAAGATTCCCCTCCCCAGAGGGATGCCTGCCCTCCCCCAGGCCGGCCATGTGGAGTCTGTCTCGTTCCTCCCATCTCTTTACACTTGTGTATTTGGTCACTGACGCAGGGGCTGACCCCACATGTTATATTACCGTGTGCAGAGCACATTCGGCGGGCGAATGACTTACAGCACATGCCTGGTTTTCTGTTCTTTCTATTAGGGGCATGATTTAGAAGATGAATGTTTATAACATGACCCAAGGAATTTCATCCTCCTCTGGAAAATTGTGTAGGAGAGAATCCTAATGGACAAAGAATAATGCCTTCTGGGCTCTGGCCAAATGTTTGGACTTTTTTTTAAAAGCCTTTGTGCTCACCTTCTACTGTTTATTGTAATCTCACTGCCTCGCCGTAGTCCCTAGCTCACTCTGAGGGGAGTGGTGACAAATGAGGTTCTTCTCATTTGTTTTCATGGAGAAACCACTTTGCGGTGATGATGTGTTAATTCTGCAGTAAGTGACTTCTTGACCAAGCACCTTAAAAGGCCGTGTAGCTCTCCTCTCTTGCACTGCATTTGAGGGGGAGCAAGAAGGGGGGTACCCAGGTGGAAGAGCAGCTTCTTGTCAATGGAAAACAGCTCAGCAGTGTCTGCCTCATGGTAGGTCCTTGGGAGGTGGTGGCATGGTGGAATGGCTCAGGATTTCTTGCCGATCTTGGTTCCATCGCATGGGAAAGTGATACAACCCCTTTTGCAGAAGAGAAAACTAAGGTTTTCTCTTCTGCAAAAAGTACCTCTCAAGGCTATGGCAAAGATTAAATTAGTTAAAGTATGTAGAAAGAGGATAATAACTTAAAAATACTTTCTGCTGTTTTTTCTTTGGCAGATTTCTTGCTACCATGGTGGCCCTAGAGAGAAGAGAGAAAGTAGATGCTGCCTCAGGAAGGGGAAGGTGTAATTTAGACAGGAAGGAGAACTGGAACTCAGAAAGGGTTCTCAAAAGTAAAGTAACTTTGAAGGAATCTAGAGCAGAGAGTTTCCGCTGGGCAGAGAGAGAGAAAATTTTAAGTGCCTTTGAAGAATCCCGGCGTTAAACATGACATTTCTTAGGCTATGTGATTGGAAAAGGCAAGGTGGTAGCAAAATGATCTGGGATAGGGCATAGATTTTCTTCAAAAATGAGGTTAACATGTGGGAATTCCTAGGTTTCCTGAGGCCTAGAGATGACTGTACCAGCCCCAGGTAAAGCTGTCCCAGGAAGAAAAAGAATCCCCCACAAGGACTATGGAGTAGATCTTATTTAGGCAAGAGCCAGGGAGAAAGTCACACCTCTGTAGTACCAAGAAGCTCTGCAGTGGACCTCCAGCTAGCTGTCCAAAGACCAGTGAACATGCTGCATGATAGAGCCAGCAGTGAGATGCCACCAACACCCAAAACCAGACAACTGGAGGTGACCAGTACCTGAAGCCAACAGCAAACATACCATGAGTTTCATTGGCCATAGACTTTAGCCACAGGTATAAAACAGGTGCCCAGGATACCGACATAGCCAGCCACACCGGGTCAGAAACCCAGCTGGTGAACCCCCTTCCCCCAAACCATGAGGGCTCATGAGTGTCCCTCTTCAGCCAGGTGCTGTCTTGGTTGGGGGAAGAACTTATATGATTAAACATTTTCCCAGAGATCCTTAGCTTACCCTAAAGACTCTATTTAAACTTTAAGAGATTATTTTGAATCCAAAGATTTCTGAAAATGGAAAATTTTCTATCCCCTGTCCACTCCCCACCATCTGGCCCAGCAGGATAGGGACTTATGAGAATTCATTGCAGAGAAATAAAAAGGTGCATCTTATTTATATATTAACCCAACTATGTATTTAATAGCACTGCAGATAGAAAACGATGCATGCGTTCCTTTAAATGTAATTGAAAGTGTCAAATTGGGTAGAATCCTCCAGTATGAAAAGCTTCTCATTTCTGGTGTACTAAGTACTGCTAACACAGATTAGGAAGAAAGCTTGTACATAATTATTGGTCACAAGCTGATTTTATTTATAACACTGAAAGGAAAGAAAAATGTAAATAGTTCATTATATTTCAGTTCGTTTATTTTTTATACTGAATACAGTTAAGATTTTTTTCCTGGTACTCCACAAGTATGAAGCAGGGGCAGTGAACACATCATAGCAATGTCCCTTTTTCTAATACAATGACATTTGTACTACTTGTGGTGCTCTTCATCCTTCTCCTTCCTGGGGCTCCAGAGTTTGGGCCACCAACTGAGCCAACTGCCAATAAATTTTTGCTACTGTCTCTTTCCAACTTTATTACAGTTTCTCCTCATTATTTTGTCAGTCTTTTTCATTTAATTAGCATAGGTGACCTCTGTGAAAGATTATTATCTCCATTTTTAATTTTTTTTTTTTTTTTGAAATAAAGTATTGCTCTGTTGCCCAGGGTAGTGAGCAGTGGAGTCATCATAGCTCACTGCAACCTCATACTCCTGGGCTCAAGTGATCCTCCTGCCTCAGCCTCCAAAGTAGCCAGGACTACAGGCACGAGACATAACACCCCAGCTAATTTTTCTATTTTCAGTAGAGACGGGGTCTCACTCTTGCTCAGGCAGGTCCCGAACTCCTGACCTCAAGTGATCCTCCCCTCTTGGCTTCCTGGATTGCTAGGGTTACAGGCGTGAGCCACGGCACCCGGCCCTATTATCTCCATTTTGCAGATAAAGAAACAATGGATCAGCAGAGTTAAAAGAAGATATTCCCAAACATTTATTGCACATAAAAATGATGAGAAGTTTGACCTGAGCCCTAGTCTTTGGCGAAAGCATCATTCTTAGAGGAGGCCTGACTGCACAGCTACAATATGAGGGTTGAAAGTGGATGCCAGAGAGCCTTACCCTGGCCTCCCCAAATAGTGGACCTTAGGAATCAGGCTGAGGGGTGGAGAAAGGAAATAGTCGTGCACCACATGAGAACATTTCAGTCGATGACAGACTGCACACCTGGCAGTGGTTCCATGAGATTCTAATACCATACTTTTACTATGCCTTTTCTAGGTTTAGATAGACAAATATTTGCCATTGTGTTACAGTTGCCTACAGTATTCAGTACAGTAACTTGCTGTACCAGTTTGTAGACTAGGAGCAACGGGCTATACCACATAGCCTAAGTCTGCAGGAGCCTGTACCTTCTAGATTGATGTAAGTACACTCTATGATGTTCGTTGAATGATAAAATTGCTTAACAACACATTTCTTAGAACATATCCTTGTCATTAAGAGACCTATGACTGTTGTCTGTTCATTCTGCCCTTTTTCCTTTGAAAATTTCTCCAGAGAAAACCACCAACCAGAGACAGTAAGTGACCCATTTTTAGATATCTGACTTTTGTATCTAGGTAAGAAAAACACAAAAGTTCAAAAAGTAGAATAGGTACCTGCTACGGTTTGAACGTGCTCCCCAAAGTTCACGTGTTAGAAACTTAATCCTCAAATTATGTCGATGGTACTTGGAGGTAGGGCCTTGGGAGGTAATTAGGGCTAGATGAGGCCATAAGAATGGGGCCCCCATGATGGAATTAGTGATTTTATAAGAAGAGTAAGAAGGACCTGGGCTGGCACACACTCTTTCTCTCTCACCATGTGACGCCGCCATGTTATGACTCAGCAAAAAGTCCCTTGCCAGGGGCTGGCATCTCCATATTGGACTTCCCAGACTCCAAAACTATGAGAAATAAATTTTCCTTATAAATTAGCCAGACTGTGGTATTCTGCTATAGCAACACGAAACAAGACAAAGACAGTACCCTTTTCCCTGCCATCAAAACAGAAGATAAGGGTTGGAGTTCTCAAGGAATTCCCTACAAATCTAAAGTAAACCATAAACTCACAAAGCTGCTTAGAAGGTGTCTGTCAACCCCTCCAGGCTTCCTCCAGATCTGAATTCCATCTCGGCTGTATGTGTTTGGGGGTCAGGGCTCGACAGGGATAGTGACGGTGACACAGTGATGGTTTGGGTGTGTCCTGTTTAAACCGCAGCTGTTGCGAGTTTTGACCACATTAGTGCCAAATGTAGGAATTCAAAACTTAATTTTGACCCTTCTTTCAAATCCACTTCACCTAGAAACCTGTTATGTGAGAAGAAACACAAAAGTGATCATACTCCCTAGAGTCTGAGGTGACCAGGGAGTGACTTAACTTATGTTTTTTTTTTTCCCCCCAAATAAAATATTACCACGCAGGACAATACATACAACAGCTTAAGGTTGGCAGCAGCTCTGGGTGAAACAGGAGCCCCACCCTCTGTCCTAGCTCTTTCTGGTCCTCTCACACGTCCCTGGAACATCCCTTCAGAACCCCACGGGCTCCACAGGGTGCAGTTTGGAAATCACTACATATATGAAAAATATGAGCAAGGAAACCGCATGTGAAGAATTATTACTAAGGGCTGCCATAAGCGTCATGCTCATACTTTGGGGAACTATTATTCATTAACCAAATAAGAATTTACCACCATTTCTTCAAGGGCACTTTACCCTAGGAATGCTATGCACACAGAATAGGTTTATTGCATTGCCACAGTGACCATTTTATATTTTAGTAAATACTGTCTCTTTGCTTTGGTTCTACCTAAAATTCAAATTAGACACCATTTTTATTGACCCAGAAATTATACTAGATTTTACAGGAGTCATTAAAATGTCTAAAAACATGTATCTCAGGGAGCTCTCAAAATAGATCGTATGAAAATAAACACAAATATATATATATATACATATACATATATATATAAAGCAAAATAACAAAAGTGTGAGTAACAATTCAAGACAAGTGAAGAGATATTATAGGACAATATGTGATAAAAAGTCCAAACCTATCATCTGGGAAATAATTGCTATAGGGATTCAGTGCTAAGATTACCTTAGATCACAGTGGCATCCTAATTATGGTATCTAGAAAAATGAAGGGGGTCAAATTCTGCTCTCCTAGACCCTGGCCTTGTCTCACCTGGAATGCTGACTTAGTTCTGGGCATCTCATTTTAAGAGGAACATGGTCCAAGGACAGTGGGCTTTGATGTGAAATCATGTCCGGTGAGGAAGTGTTAATAGAGTTTTAGCTGCTTTGTCTACAGAGGTTGGAGCGTTTGTGTGATCCTTACCTCAGTGGGGATTTTCATGGAAAAGAATACGGCCAGTCTCTCTATAACCTCTTCTCTCCCACCTCTCCAGTGGGGCTGACACCAGGGGGTGCCGTTGACACAGATTACTGAGTGAAGTGTGTCCCTTAGAACTGTGCCATTCAGTGGCCCAGTCGCTACCTTTATAAAAAGGGATTTGAGTTTTTCCATGTGGCTTCCAAAGGTAGATAAAAACTAAAAGGCCAGAAAACAAGGGTAGTAAGACTTGGGCATAAGATAAGGATAATCTGACAGTGGAGATGTAGGTGTTTAGAAAGGGGCCTTGTGGAAGGGAGTCCGTGCTTCTAAGATTGCTAATAATGATAGCAACCAGTGAACTGTGCTTTTGTGACGTGACTGGCCTTGTGGTATTTTATGTTTTTCATAAGTGTTCTCCTTAATCACCACAACAACACTCCCAGGTAGGAAACATAATTATCTTTACTCTTTAGATGAAGAAACTGAAGTTTGGGCAAGTCGCATTACTTTACTAAGGACACACAGAGAACAAATAAAAGAGCTGACATTTGAGCTCAGGTCTCTCTGATTCTGGGATGCAGACTCTTAACCATTATGCCACATTGCCTCTCAATAAAATCCATCTTTCTTAGTGCGTTCAACTGTTCAATTGTGGTTGAACTTGATCTACTGATAAAATTAGCTCTTGACCTTGTACATTAAAGGGTAAAATCATTTCTATGGAGCAGGGGTAGGTGAGCTGGATTTGCCTTGCTCTCACTACTCACCGATATCCATACCTGGGACTCAGGGGTGAACCTGCACACCTGGGCTCCAGATGAAGAAAGATGCCCTACACACATAGCTATGCCTGTAGATCCTATTCTATCGCTTCAGGCACCCAACACGTGAAAGGTGTACAGAGGCTTATATTTTGATTTTGTCATTTCCCAAATGCCCTTTCCAAAAATAACACCTTATGGAGGCAAGATGTGGCCTTATAGAGCTGCTGGTGGAAAAGGAAAGGACACTCAGTGCCCACTGCCACTTTGGGAACACTGAGATGAAAGCGAGAGGCAAGGCCTTCGTGTGCGCCTCCGGCAGCTGCAGCTGTCCCATTGCTGGCGCTGTGTCTGTGCAGGGAAGACCACGGTGAGACCCTCGCGGAGGCTCTGTTAGTGCTAAAACAGATGTTCCTTCAGCACTCACATCTTAGGTGGCCACTTTCATGGGGTGGAAAAGGATAATCTAAACCTTCCTGTTCTTGCCAAAATAACCATGTGTAGGTCTTTGTTCTGCACGTCTCTGGAACACACAGATAGATTTCCAAGCAGTGGGAACCTCCTATCCTGTTCGGTCTTTGGACAAACTCTTGTTCTGCCCATTTCACCCAGTTTCCTGAAATCCTGGCAGTAGGGCTCCCATGGCTGGAGACTGTGAGAGCCTCCTTTGTAAGGAGAGTTTTCACAGCTAAAGCCATCAAAGCAGGCAGTGAAGGGCACTGGGCTTCGAGCCCATTACAGTGATGACAGGTATTGCCTGGCTGCCCAGGCTGAGAGGTTGCCCCTCTGCAGGTCTGTCTGGCTCCATGCCAGGGAGGAAGGTGCTGGAATTACTGCCCAGGGGCTGCAATTGGCTCTGCCTGGCCACAAGGGAGGGCGGCAGAAGACAGACCTATTGCTGCTTCAAAAACTTGGGGATCCTTATGCTCTTTAAGCTGATAGAAAAACAAGCTGGAGCAATAAAACTAATCCTCCAAAGCAACCCAAACATGGAAGCCAGAAATTTATATTCAAACCTTTCCTCCATTTCTTTCTTCATGAATTTGGGGCATTTGAAGCAGAAGGAGAAAATGGAATGGAATGGATTTAGAAAAGAGAAGTAGGTTATAGAATTATACAGAGAGGCAATATGACAAAGTAGAAAGACAAATGAACTTGGAGTGAGAACACTCAAATTTGGGCCATTCTCAGAGCACCTGTGTGGCCCTAGGCAAGTTGCCTTTCAGCTTGAAGACCTGGGTCTCTATGAGCTCTTTCAGCTGTAAGATTAAGACCTAAGAGTTCTTGGTTATATAAACAGAATTCTTCCAAAACCGTAATTATCCTCATAATTGAGAACTATTTATCAAGTAAGCACCATTGTGCGATTTTCTAAAGACAAGAGCAAGAAGACATAGTCCTTATAGGCTAGGTAGCTGTGACATGGACCAACAACTGAGAATGTGAGGTCTAAAAATTCAACTAATTTATAACATGAATTCATAATATGAGTTGAATAAGCAAGGAAAAAAAGGTTCATACCATGGGGCAGTGAGTAAAAGGAGTCCACCGAGCTGCATTTTTCAACAAGGAAAATCCAGCTGCTGACTTTAGGATGGTACTCTATATTGATTGCTTAAGAGCCTAAGCCACACTGGCACTCTCTGGTCTGGGGTGTGACCCAGCATCTGCATGGCAGAGTTGTGGCCCATTGCCATTTGCAGCAGATACAAAGGGTGATGGATCGAACAGAAGGAACACTTCTGGGGTTGACAGTCAGAAACGCTGAGGACAAGGGCTGCATAGTCACACTTACTGGAGAGGATTTCCTTTTATGGATGGCCTGGGTCACCCTGGGGAGACTAAGAATGTTTAAGTAACTTAACCAACACCCAGTAAGGAGTGAGATCAGGATTTGACTCCAGAGCTAAGAGTTTTAACCACCATTCTACATTGCCTGCTTCAGATTGCTGCTGACCTGGGCAGCCGTGACGGCCACTCCTAACCAAGGGACATCGTCAACATTAGTGGTTTCTCACGTTAGGCTGCACGTTAGACTCACCTGGAGAGCTTTGTAAAACTATCCATGCCCAGATTCACACTCAGAAATCCCAGTTTTCTTGGTTTAAGGAAGGGCCTACACACCAACACTTTTATAAATCTCCCTGTAGGTGATTCTAAATGCAGTCAGGGTGTGAATCACTGATGTCCATAATGTCAGGCTCCAAAGAAATCAAACTCTGGTTCACGACTGCCTTCATGACAAGGGTAGGTATCCATGGAAGATTTGAACTGATTGGTTCATAGCTTGTGTAAGTGGATACATATCTTTGAATCCTCTAAGGGTTGATGAGGCTCTGGACACATGGGAACTCTGGTCTTGCATGACAAAGGCCTCCATTGAAGAAATCACATAAAGGAACACTGCCAGGAATTCATTCTGGCCTCAGATAGTTACCTGGATGTTTGTTGCAAGGAGATAAATTTAACCATTTAAGGTCCTATTGATGAGTGAACACTCTCCCCTTCCTCTCTGGGTTCCAGAAACAAGGATTTTCCAGAAACAGGGATTTTCCCTAAACTCTCCTTACTTCTTACCTCACTGCTAATGCCCTGTGGAAGCGAGGTGACTTATCTGATGGTGACTAAGGGAAATGACTCTTCACATGTAGCCTGGGCCCTTCCTCCCTCTCTTCCCAGTGGGAGCCGCTTCCCCTGGAACATTGCCAAGTTCTGCTCTGCTTTGTCATGTCTACCAGGTCCCTCAGTGGGAAGGCTTAAGTTTTCTAAGGCTGCCCATAAGTGTGGTGATACTTCCCCATGCAGGGCCACAGAGCTAGCCATGCCATACTTCCTTGCTGTTCTCATGAACCAAGGTGATATTTTGACTTCCCTTTCCTTATTCTTTATCTCTTCATAAGTTTATAACTTGGATAAAGAGATTTGTATTGACTTCTTAAATAAATCCCTTTAATTCCTTTTTTTTTTTTTTTGAGACAGAGTCTTGCTCTGTTGCCCATGCTGGAGTGCAATGGTGTCATCATAGCTCACTGCAGCCTCCAACTCCTGGGCTCAAGTGATCCTCCTTGCCTCAGCCTCCCAAGTAGCTGGGATTACAGGAATGCGTCACCAGGCCAGGCTAATTTTTAAATTTTTTTGTAGAGATGGAATCTTGCTATTGCCCAGGCTGCTTTTGAACTCCTGGTGCGATCCTCCCACCTCAGCCTCCCAAAATGCTAGGATTAAGGGTGCAAGCCATTGCACCGAGTCTCGATTCCTTTCAAAATGTCATTTTTCCCTAGCCGATTCTTCTCATAACAAAAGAAATAAGAAAATACTACAAATTCTCGAGCCCTATCTGTACTATCCCACCATTATATAATACTACAACCCTCATTATAATGTATCAGCTCTTCCTTGAAATAATAATCATCAACCCATTTGTGATCCATATGTTTCTACCCACAAGTGACAACCAGAATTTCAGGATTAATTGCAAGAGCTATAAAGAGCTTTTTGGACTTTTCCCTAAGAGCCTCCATGAATAGCAACAAGGATAACACTAACCCCAGGCTTCAGTTGTCCCCACTGCCATGTCAGGTTATGATGCTTTATTTCCTAAATAGAGGCCAAGAGAAATGGCATTCCAGGACTTCCAGAGTCTGTATAACATGAAAAGCTCATTCTAGCAAATGAAACCAGACCCTTGTCATCTGACACCAATGAGGTGCCCTTCCCCTGACTTACAGGGATGTGGAGGAGGAGGAGCAGATAACCTTCAGCCTAAATAAGTAATATCATCATTATTCTGGAATCTCTCTGAAGCATGGCCGGTTACAGTGGAATTCCACAGGGCACGTGTCCCTCTTGGACTCTATCCAAAAGGGAAAGTTATCAGAAGGACCTCATTATGACATGGGCCTCAGGGACGGTGTCAGTCGGCAGGCTTCAGGGTAGCTGGTCCAATTTGGTGCTAGTCTGTGTGATCACGACGTGCCTGTGAATACAGCCAAGCCTCAGTTGCATAATCAACAGCCCAGTTTGTCACTCTTCCGTTCCTTGTTCCCTCATTGCCTCATTGAGCTTCTGACTTATTCACTGGACAACTCCGAGTGTCTGGCAAAATGAGTGTCTCTTGTTTGAAATGCCTGATCCGGAGGATTTTCTCACAATTCATTGTTTTCTGTCACCAGCACCTCTGCTCCACGCCATGCTGGTGGGTAATTAAAGTTGCTGACGGGGATACGATTCTGCTAATGGACTCAGTTCTCCCACAGGGGTCTGACGCCACGGCAATGTCACAACGGCGGAAGGAAGAGTCCATCTGGCCAGGCTCAGGTGGAAAAAGGCCTTCAGAAGCCGCCTCGAGGCTCTCACTGGCTTTCCACTGAAAACCGTCTTGGACCATCCACCAGTGTAAGCAATTTGATGACAGCTTGCAAAGCACCAAGCTTAGAGAGAAAAAAAGAGATGAGCACGACACAGGAACTTGGACTCCAGAACAGCAGCCTAAGCACAGGTTATTTTCCTACGGTATTTGACGAGAACAAGCGAAGTAAGAATTTTCCTTTTGTTCATCTGGCCTTCGGCATTGTTTACTTTCTTTTTATTATTCTAAACAGTGCTTCGAGCTCTGGCAGCATTTCTGTCCTAAAATCTTATTGTCGAAGGGTTATTTCTCAGCTGTTTCAAATCACATCTGACAGAATGAGCGCTTTGCCTGGGCGCCTCGCTTGGCCTCAGAAGAAATAGAGTTCAGCCTTTAAATGACAATATTGATTGTCCACAGCTTTAAGTTTTCTACACGTAAGTGGCAGGCTTCATTTAAAAAAACTGTTTGCCCTCATCGAAAAAGAACTACAGTAGAACCCCCAACTCTGCCGGCATCCGGGCGATGCCCAACCCCGTGCTTTGGGCGATGGCTGCGCTGCCTCACGCCAGGTCTTCACTGCACGCAGAGTAAGTCTTTGTCAACGGTGGTTTTGAGGCAATGAGGTTCTATACTTGGGCTTGAAATTTTGAAATTATACAGACTTTAAACATTTGCGAAGTCTAATTCAGTCCTCGTCAGAAAGCAACCTGATTTGCTGTTATTCTTTCCCTCAGTCAGGGGATGCGTCGGGTAGTGTAGACTTTACGTGCTGCCCTTCTGGAACAGGGACAGAATATCGGCACAGAAAAATGAGCCCTTCAGCTCTGTGATGATTTGTGGAAAGTGCAGATAATTTAGCAGGCATTTTGCTGACACCCGTAAAAAGGAAGCGTGGGAGAGAATTTTGCGAGATGGCCGTGAGACCACACTCCAAAGCTGGACTGCTCCCATCAAATCCCAGCTGCTTCCTTGTGCCGCCCTCAGTGGTGGCCCCATAAGATAAGTGCACCTCCGAATCCCTGGAATCTGGGAATGTGACCTTATTTGGAAAAAAGGGTCTTTGCAGATGTAATTGCCTTAACTTAAGGATCTCTGAGCTGCGGTCATCCTGGATCACCAGAGCAGGTTCTATATCCATTGACAGGTGTCCTTATAAGAGACAGAGGAGGAGAAGGTGCAGACTCAGGAGAGAAGACCGTGTGAAGACAGAGGCAGAGATTGGGGTGATCCTGCCACCGGCCAAGGAATGCCTGGTGCCACCAGGAGCTGGAAGAGGCAAGGAAGGAGTCTCCCTTAGAGCCTTTGGAGGGAGCGCAGCCCTGCTGGCACCTTGACATGGGACTTCTGCACCACAAAACTGTGAGAGATGAACGTGCTGTTTTAAGTCACCCAGTTTGCGGTAATTTGCTATGGCAGCCACGGAGAAACCAAATACACCACTTACCACCTGAGTGACCTTGGCCAAGTTATTTAACCTCCATGAATCAGTCCCCTCAAAGGACACCCAGGGTTGCCGTGGGGATAAAATGCTAAGGCACAGGTAACTGGCTGAGGATGGGTCCTGGCACCTAGCACGTGCTATACAAGTGTTTCCATCACAGCCGCAGCAAATGCAGTAGAGCTTAGATTTCACCCAGTCTGTGCTGGTGAAAAGAGCCGCAGTCTGGGAAACAGGACACTTCTGGAAGAATCTGCCTCAGCTAATCTGAGTGCCTCAGCAGTATTTCCCAAACAGCTGAAGAATACGAAGCCGGAGCAGGGTTCCCTACAAGAGCCGTTGTTTAAATGCCTCTAATCTGACTGGCTTTGGAGATGTGCAACTTCTGGAGGTTTTTGTGCTGAGACTTTAACAGTGTTTGTATTAAAAACCACATGTGTGCTTCCTCAAACCCGTGTTCTCTGTGAGCCTTGATCTGCCTGTCTCGGTAGCTGGAAGGACTCACCTCAGAGGGGAGGGGCGGCTGCCTCTTTGCCTAGAGACGGCAACTCCAGTGGGTCTGTAGGGAGGGCATTTCTCAGGGGATGTGGAGGGGACTGGTGCCCAGGAGGCTGTACTTCCTGGCCTCTAAGACCCCTTCTCACTCTCAGGAGCAACAGTTCTATTTTTCCATGAATCACAGGAAGGCACAGTTCTAAAATGGGAGTGTCAGAAGAAATCATAGATGTCAATACCCCATGTCTTAGTGAAGACTCAGAAAGTTTTAGAGCTCAGAAGAGCTCTACAAACCATTTTGACCAACTTCCCCATTTTTTAGATGAGGAGAATGAAGCTGAGCCAGGCACAGCTACTGAATCGAATATCCAGAAGGAGCTGGCGGCAGCCGGCTCTGTCTCAGGTTCCCCACCCAGTGTTTGTTCTAGGAAGCAGACCGGGGTGACAGAGACACCAGAGCCTGGAGTAGACATTAGGGCTTGTGTATGCATGACTGCCAGTTCTAGAGCTCAGTTTGGGCATCACCCAATCCGGAATTTGGTTCTGTGACCAAGTGGGCCAATGCTTGGCTCGTCCAGCATCTTCCCGACTTCCTCAGCCCATCCAGGGACCTGGCTGCTGGTGTCAGAATTCCAGCTGAGCTCACTCCTAGGCAAGTGCTTGGGCAATAATGTGATCCCTCGGACCTAGTCTACCAGCATCTAAAGTGAGATAATGACAGCACCTACCTCACTGAGGCCTTGCGTATTATCTTATTTCATCTTTGCCCTGCCTCAGTGTCTAGGATTTAGCAAGTTCCCATGAACATTAGCTATTATTATTACTTAATATTAGCAGTATTTCAAATAATAAAGTGGGAGAAAGCAATGTTACCTGCTCTGCACTGGCCAGAGAACTTGTAGCAAAGAGAGTTCTAGGTGGAGCACACAGGCCATTTTTTGAGTTCATCCCATTCTGAAGAATTTGGTGTTGTCATATATGGGACATGAAGATTAGGAATAGCCATTTCCAAACTGGAGAACTCCTTAGTGACTTTTTCTCTATTGTGATTCATCTGTTGTGCCCTCCATTTTCAGTGGTCATGGTTGTTCCAAACCGGCCATGAATTAAGGGCACATTGCACTAGGGTAAGCCCAGTGCCACCCCGACCAAAAGATCTCCAGTTCTGCAAACCTGGGTGGTAGGTGGGACGATGAATGCAGGCTTCCTTTGCAAATGCTTGCTGAGTGTTGTAGACACCCTCACTTCTAGAGGGACGCAAATGCCTCAACATACAATTCTGGTCGTCAGAAAGAAGGCGGTAATAACCAAGTTACTCTTCTAGACAAAATGATAGCTCTCTCATTGAAAGAGTTTGAGAAGCTTATTATTTTTCCCTCTGCATCCACTATTTATTGCATGAGATTTCAGGAGAGGAGAATAAAAAGCAAATTTATAGAGACATCATGAGATTGTATAAATAAAATAAAGTAATATCTGGGACAGATATACCAAAGAAAATTGAACCCACAACATCTAACTTTGCAGTCCATAGTCAGTCAGAACTCTCATTGAATTAAAACACACACTGCATAATTATGTACACAAAATGCCTTTAAAGTTCTTCCATAAATTTGGAGGAAAAAAGAATAGTCTGTTTAGAGCTACTAAAGCAAAATTCCTTATTGTGGGTTTAAAGGCACTTGCACAAGTGGTTCCCAAATACCCCTTTTTATTTTTTAATTATAAATAAGAAAGAATGGATTCTACCCTTACAACTTCCACTCCATTGCAGCCTCCAGGCACACAGGACAGAGTTCTGAGAAAAAAGGAAAGCTTAATTCTAGGCCTCTAATAGTGGAGTTATAGTCAGATTGAACGTTGATTACATTTAAATCCACCATATTTTTACTTTGAAAGCCATATATTATTTAACATCCTGAGTGCTTTACATTTGTTGAAAAATTCTCCCTATATATTAAGGACTTTATCATAAGCTTTGTTTTTATTTCTTAATTTTTCTTTTCAAATAAGTGAATCAAGTGGAATGATCAATAATTTGTAAGTCATCCAGTTAATATAGAAGTTCTGGGAATTCTAGCTCTCTCTTGGTGCTTGCCATCATTTTGTTGAAATCAAGCAGTTTCTACATGGAGGCAGAATGGTTCTTAGAGTGTGCAGGAAGGGGCAATGTCTGGGTTCTGGCTGTAAGAGAGCTGACTGCTGCTGCAACTCAGAGCTGATCAATGACTCAGGGACCTGGCTGGCACAGGGGAAGGAAGTGGCTATGGAGAGTTGATGCTAAACAACTGGAGCCAACTAAGATGCAATTGATCAAGTCATCCCAGCTAACACCTATTGTTACTGAGAGTGAGGATGTGGAGATAGCCATGCAGGCTACATGGGTCCATTTGTCATTCATTTGAGTATTCCTTCATTACAGCTCTTAATGCTACTGAACTGTGATTACATGACATGGAAATGTATGAGATGAAGGAGTTGGGGACGGGAGGTGAGGATTTGCCCTCAGTCCCTCAGGCCCTGAGAGGTTGACTTGTCTTCATACAAAATAGCTATCAACTAAATTGAGACCATAAGAGTTATATCTTTAAAGATATCATATAGTTGCATTTATAAAAAGTATTCACAACCATCATTTCACAAATTTTTCCAATATCCATGGAGATGAGTAGGAATTCTTATTCTCATTTTACCAAGGAAGAGAGAGTCCCCATACTAAATGTGGGAAAAATACTTGATCTCAGTAACATGAAAAGAAGTACACATTGAAACAAGAAAGCATATCATATTTTGACTTTCAAACTAGCAAAGATATATATAGATGATAAAATTAGCAAGATTTAATAAGTAGATAATACCTTATGCTGACAGGGTTGCACTGAGCTGGAAATTCTCTTTCTGCTGGTGGGAGTATGCACACATTGGTTAAGACTTTCTGAAAAGCAATTTGCAAAGTGTATCAGGATTTTTAAAAGTATTCATACCTATGAATGTAGAAATTTCTAAGGAAGTAATAAGAAGTGTGAACAAATTTTGCATGCAAAGATATTTCTCATAATATTCTTTATAATGTTGAGAAGTTGAAAATAACCTAAATATTTGACCATAGGAAATGGTTATGATACAACTACATAATGGAATATTATGGAGCCCCTAAAAATGATGTGTTTAAAGAACTTTTAATGACATGAGAAAAAAAATTCAAAGTGTATTATTAAGTGGAAAAAAGCAGGATAAAAGACTTATATAATAGCATTCAAACTAGATTGGAAGAAAATATTATTTAGTTAACTTGCCCAAGCTCACACAGCTGCCAAGCAGAGGAGCCAGCACCTACACCCAGTTCTTCTGACATTGATCCAATGTCTCCTTCCCCATACCATTGTGTCTCTGAAAACATTTAGTTTGAGCAACACATTATTGCTTGTTTAAGTTATTAGAAAGCAAACCATTCATGAAATTAAGCTAGAACCCATTATTACTTTGATTAGATCCAGGAATACAAGTAAGCTTTGGGGTATTGCTCAGCTTCCCCAGTCCTGCAAGTTGCTGATACCCACATTTAGAACACTCAAATATGCTGAGCCCACTGCCAAAACTCAGGCTCCAAAATGTATTACCTGCACTAGATATGAAGCCCCCTCAACATAGAGAACCATAAAAATCCAATATAGAAGATGACTATTTTTTCCAGTAGTTTTCAAATTGAACTAAACAGCAAAATTACCAGGATGATTTTCTCAAAAATACAGATCCAGCTCCTATCGTAAGAGATTCTATTTCAGCATGTCAGCGTGGAGCCCTGGCCTCTGTAATTTAAAAAGTACTCTGGTCAAAACCCTCTTTAAGCCATTCTAACCCATGGTAGATATGTGTCTGATGAGGTAGGGACTCATCAGAACTCATGTACAGCTCATGTACATCAGAACTCATGCACAATGAGTTACATGCGGTGATTCTACTGTTTAAGGCTGGAAAAACTCCTCCTCAAAATCAGGATTCATTTATAACGAGTATACTGGCCACTGAGCCCTGTAATCACTTGGCTCATCCACTCAATGGGTAATGGGGGAATTGCTTTCTCTTCCATTGTTGCCTACATTTGTTATTTACTACTGCTTAACAAATGATGCCCAAAGCTTAGTGGCTTCAGACAACAAACATTTATTATCTCATAGTTTATGTGGATTAAAAATCTGGGCACAGCTTAACTGGGTGCTCCTGCGTCAAGGTCTCTCCTAAGGTTCCAGGCAAGCTGTTGACCAGAGCTGGGGTCTCATCTGATGGCCAGACAGGGAGAGGGTGAAGGGAATCTGCTTCCAAGCTCATTTATGTAGTTATTGGCAGGTCTCTATCCCTCTTCACTGGGCTAACTCACAACATGTAGCTGACTCCCCACAGAAAGCACAATGAGAGAGAGAGAGAGAGAGAGAGAGGAAACAAAAAAGAGAACAAAAGAGAGAGCAAGCGAATGTGTACCCAAGATGGAAGCCATAATCTTTTTATCATCTAAGCTTGGAAGTGACACCCCATCATTTTTCATATTTGTTAGAAGGAGTCAACTTCAGCATATAATCAAGAGGAGGGAATTACACAAGGGTGGTGTTGGGGGCTTGCCATATAATTGTGCAGCTTAAGAATTAACCTTAGGAAATAGAGTACGTACCCAGCCCAGAGCGGCATGAGAGTCATACATTCCGGCCAAGTTTCACCTAACAAACAGGGTTGCTGCTTGA
>VBSM01002608.1:146193140-146296193 GCA_008086735.1 Cheirogaleus medius
TTGAGCAACTGCCTGGAAACCTTGAGTCAAGGGACATCTGTGTCCTTAGGCTACATTTTCCAGAATTTATGGCCATTGCTGCAATGCCTAGGTGGTCACGTATAAGGAAGTAACTTTGATTTTTAGGGTATAAAAATAAAACGACTGGTGCATTCGGCGCTGTTTTCTTGTACTGTCTTTATGTGTGTCCGTGTCTTTCTTTGTGTGTTTCTTTTGTGTTTTGTGTTCATCCCCCGTCCTGCAAACAGGCCACGACAGGGTGGGAATGCTAGGACCAGGATTTACTGTGGGCAATCTTAGAAGATACTTGCCACACTGCCCTAGGCAAACAGCAGAGATAAAATTCTGCACCAAACCACCTTCACCTCTATCCTTCAACTTCTACTTGGTAAGTAGGCAGGGGTGAGGCTGGAGTGAACTCTGCCTGTTGATGGTAGTTAAACCAATAGGCCTCAAGCAGAAGGAAAACCAACCTGCAAGTTTAGTGCAGGTTGATGCCAGAATTTTCACACATACAGCACGAGCTATTGATGTCACCTTAGGCATCCATGGAGAGACTCAGTCAACAGGGTCACTCCCTCTCTTTTTGTGTTTTGAAGGAGTGCGCATTTCAAACACCCTTGGGAACTTTGTTTTCAACTCCTATCATTTTTTCCCTAATTTGTGAAACAATTCTCAATTCTCCTAGAAAAGATACTTGAACTTCTTATCCTGACCTCAACTGCAATTTGCTCAAGGGTTAATACAACTATATCCTCCATCTTCTTTGGAAGATATATAACAAATATTGAGTAAAAAATAAGTGTATTTATTTATACTTTACACATATATAAAAATACATAGTTGACCCTTGAGCAATATGGGTTTGAACTGTGTGGGTCCACTTATAGGCAGATTTTTTTTCAAGTAAACGTGGATTGTGGGATGTGAAACCCACATATGGGGAGGGCTGACTTTTCACATATGCAGATTCCACAGCACCTGCTGGAGAGTTTGAGTATGTGTGGATTTTGCTATATGCGGGGATCCTAGAACCAATCCGCTCCGTACACCATGGGATGACTGTGTATGTGTATATGTGTGTGTGTGTGTGTGTGTTTATGTATTTGCACACACACACACACACCTCACATACTTCATTGGGACCATCTGGGGTACCTCAGCTTACCTCACCAACTCCAACTCAGTCTTGGTAGCAGAACCTACTAGTGATGTGAACAAAGCTAAGTTTCCAGACTCAACTAGTGTATCCACCAGACCTACCGTGTAAAATGAAATCCAACTTGCCATCTGGTTGCCAGATGACCAGTGCGACAAGCATTTTCCAGCATCTCAACTTGCAATTGAGTCAGAGCCACAAATTAAAGCAGCAAATACAGCTGCACCATGGCTGCTTTTAGGATGGGGTATTTTCTGTCTCTCTCCATGAAATCGCTGGTGAGGAGGGAGTCCCCGTTGTCATTTCAGCTGCCAAGACATTTCATGCTAACGAACTGTGAAAGGGAAGTTGCTAATGATATGAAATCCCTTTTTATGGCCCAGGCTGAGCCAAGGCCACGGGGGTGGTGGTGGGGGGGTGATGTTGTTTTTCCCTGAGAGACCACTAGGAGAAGTTCTCAACAACTGCTGCTGATCTCTCTATTCACAGAAGCTGAGAAGACAGGCCAATCCACAAACAATGCCCAAGGACTTTGGGGGCACTGGCCTGTTTCCATAGCCATTACCCCCTCCCTCTTTGATAACTCAAAATCTTAGATGGGAGATTACGTTAGCTAGGTTCAGAGGAAAGTTTGAAGGGAGAATACTGTTGGCATATCACCAAGGAAAACTGAAAGTATTTAATAATTCCCAAGGTACCTGTTTGAGTTGTGGAAAGTCCCATTGGAGTCCACATCCACCCCGAGTCCAGCCAGCTGATAGCCTGAAGACTTGCACAAAGGGGTGGCCAAGGGAAGTGCTTGTGTACAGTGGAAAGACCCCGCTTCAGGGAGTCCACGTCTTACTTTTGTTATTTTTGGCCCTGTGATCTTGTGTACAACACTGGAACCTTCTGAGTTTTATATCCTTGTCTATATGATATCATTAACTACTTCAGATGATTGTTATAAAATTAAGTGAGATCTTATCCATAGGAAGGAATATTAAAACAATATCACTATTAAAGATTAAAGTAATGTCACTATATAAAACCAGTCTGTCCTTGTGGCAGAAATTCTCTCCCAGAGAGGTATGATTGTGGGATAAGGTGCTTTGCTCTTGGTGCCCTATTTTAAAAGCAAATATCTTTGAAAAACAGGTAACGTAGAATTTGTAAATGATAAGTCAATAGATTTCTTTTCCCTTGAAAATAAGTATTTTAAAGTACTGAGGAACAGGGATGCGAGAGAGAAAGAGATCTGGGAGAAACCGGATGCTGTCTTCCAAGAACAGAAATGCATTTGTAGATCTGCTCATAGGGAGAAGGAGACCACTTGATTAGAGTCTGACATTTGAGTTAGTCAAGTTTCTGTTTCCCACTGAACTGTGAATTCTTATTTCCTGTTCACTGATGTTAACCCATAGCTTATTGCAGTGCTTGGTATGCAATAGTTGCTCAATGAATGTTTGTAGAATAAAAGTCACATTTTTCAGACTTAAATCAGCCAACACACTCAGGCTCCAGGGCCACTTCTCCTGGATACACTTCCTTCCCTGACCTCTGGCATTTTCCTGTGACATTTCTGAGGGGAGTGTAAACCCCCGCATCTCTGGTTTCCTGACTCACCGGAAGCCGGAATAGAGGTCTGTGTGGTGTGGTTCCTCCTGCAGACAGGTCAATCCCTCATCAGCCAAGACTTCCTGGAGTCTGCACGGGCACTGATTCCATGTGTGACATGCAGGTGTGGGTGAGGTCCCCGAGTCAGGTGCCTGTCATCAGGAACCAAGGAGCCCGCAGGCTCCTGTGCCAGGGGCTGGCCTGACATGGGGAGTCTAGGCACAGCCTCCTGGATGCTTGGGTTTCACTTTTTACTTCTCTGATCAGTTGTGTGATTCTTCTGCATGAAATTAAATCAAACGTTACAGCTCTTGGGTGACTAGAGGGCAGAAAATAAATAACTGTCACTACCACAATAAAAATCCAACCTACCAATCAAACAAATGTTTCCCAGTATCCAAGAGACTGAATTAAGGGGCCAAGAAAATCAGAAAGTGTCAGATCAATGAAGTGTCAAATTGGCTTTTACCTAATTAAAAAAACAGCTCAAATTTCCCTTCTTATCTGGGGCATGCACAATAGATTTTTAGAGTGTTAGATGCCTGATCCTCAGAGCAGGTTGAAACACCCTCCCTGTGTTTTGCTGACACAAATGCAAAGGCTACCAATGCTAGGCCTTTGAGAGGGAATAGGAGGCATTGACCACCAAGTGATAAAGATAGTGATATTTATCTTTGAGAAAAATTTCTCCTTTTTGGTGTTTCACCCTCTGATCCAATATTATCATTCTGTTCCTTTCCTTCCTCTATAGAAAAAAATAAATAAATGAAAAAACTACTGACTCACTATTTATCCCCCCAAAACATATTTGCATTTAGGAAAGCTAATATTTAATCAAAACAGGAATCACAAATGGCCCAAGGTTCAAGGGTGCTGTGGATATTTGGTCATGTCAAGGGGGTCTCCCTGGGGTCTCTCAAACTCACGGCAAAGCCACCACCTATTTCACATATGTGTAGTGACAGAATGGCCAGGGAGATTCTGAAGTTTTAAATGTTTATGAAGGCGAGTGGGTATTCCTTGGAATGAACTGTCTGTTGAACTTAACAGAGATGAATTCAGACTGTGGCGGACACTTAATCTCAATACTAAAGCAGCCCTAGAACCCAGGGCTGCAGACATCCCGCTGGAGGACCAGCTGTACCTGGGCAGTGGCCTGTTAGTGTCAAGGGGCTGATTTTCGTGAGAGGTACAGAAGTGACAGATCTGAAACAATTCTTCAGTCTAGACAAGGTAAGAACACAGGCCCAAATGTGCTGTCTGAATTGTAGGCATTATCAGAAATATATTTCAAGGGATTTTGGTTCCATAATACTGAAATTACAACATGCTTTCCAGAAAGTACCACTTGGTTGAAAGGGGTTCCCAAACCAATTTCTGAATCTGTCTCTGCACTGGCTCTAGTCCTGTTGTACACCCCAGGCTCCCTCAGCCTTTGGGCAGAATCTACTTGGGACACATCACAGAACCGGGACTCCCTGTTCTTAGCTCCTGTTATCACTAAAGTGGGTGAGAGTGAGGCCAAGTGTGAAAATCATACAATAGCTCCTCTTCGCCTAGCACAGACCATGTGCCAGGCACAGTGCTAAGCACTTTGTGTATATTATCTTATTTTTTTACAGCTTTATTGTATTTATTTTTTTACAGTATTATTGGTGTACAACAGACTGCATATATTCAACATGTACAATTTAAGTTCAGACATATGTATATACCCATAAAATTACCACTATAAGCAATAATGAACACATCCATCACCTGAAAAACTCCCTGATGCCCCTTTCTTATCCCTCCTTCCAGCTTCCCTCAGCCCACACCCCCGACCTCAGACAACCACTCACGTGCTTTCTGTCACTATAGATTGTTTGTATTTTCTAAAGTTTTATATAAATGGAATCATGTAGTATGGCTGCTTTTTCACCTGACTTTTTTTTAATTTCATCATATTATGGGGGTACAAATATTATTAAGGTTACATATATTGCCCTTGTCACCCCCTCACCCCCGCCGAGTCAGAGCTTCTAGTGCGTCCATCCTCCAGGTGGTGCACATCGCACTCACTATGTAAGTATACACCCTTCCCCTCCTCCCCCTCCCACCTGCCCACCACCCGATAAATGTTTTTTTGACATTTTGGTTACATTTTGTATCTTTGCCTCTCCCTAGGAAGGGTCAGAGGTATGCCCTTCCCCTCCACAATGCTCACCACATCCCTCAGATGTGGGTCTCCCCCCACCCCGAATCCCTGGTGAACACTACCACCATTTGAGTATCATAGTTTTAATCAGTCAGTACCAATTTGACGGCGAGTACAAGTGGAGCCCAGTTTCCTGATCTTGTGTCGTCTCACTTTGGATAATGGGCTTAAGCCTAATCCAGGATAGTATAAGCGGTGCTAGCTCACTTTTGTTTCTTAGAATTGAGTAATACTCCATTGTGAGCATATAACAAATTTTAATTATCCACTCATGAACTGACGGGCACTTGGGTTGTTTCCATGTCCTTGCAATAGTGATTGTGCTGCCATAAACATTTGGGTGTAGATGTCTTTATAATAGAATGTCTTATGCTCTTTTGGGTAGATGCCTAACAATGCTATTGCTGGGTTGAATGGTATTTCTATTTTTAGCTGTTTGAGGTATCTCCAAATTCTTTTCCACAAAGGTTGCACTAATTTGTAGTCCCACCAGCAGTGTAAGAGTGTTCCTGTCACCTGACTTCTTTACTCGCATAATTATGTTGAGATTCATCCATGCTGTTACATATAATGACATAGTTCATTCCTTTTTATTGCTAAGTATTCCATTGTATGGATTTACCACAATTTGATTCTCCAATCATCTACTGACAAATATTTGAATCATTTCCAGGTTTAGAGAGCATTATAAGGCAGGTTTTAAAACTGAGGTAGTTTGTCTCCTTCGATCCAATGGAGTTCCAGAAAATCCACTTTCCAAAAATAGCCGGAAGTCCAGAAGTCAAGTTAAACTCTCTTCGAGAGACCCACCTCTTTCCATTAGTGGTCCAGGCATCCAAATGCTTGCAAGTGTCCCGTGCAGTCCTGTCTTAGAGCACTCATCTCAGCAGGGAGGTGCTGATGGCTGAGCCAGCGATGCCCATGCAGGGTGGGTCCGACACGCTGAGGCAGGGCAGAGTGACAGTTCCCTGTTCTCCAGCAGCCTCAGGCAGGAGGGCACCATCTTGCTTCAGTAGTCAGAATCCTTCGGGACCCAGTATGGCTCACTTCCAATGTTACATCCAGTGAAGGTGGCTCCCCAACCAGCTGGCCAGGTCCCTTCTTATTAAAGCTCTTCTGATTCCCTCACTCAGCCCCCATACACGGTATTAGGTTGCCCCAGGGTGGCAAGAATGAAAGAGGTTCTGGAGCTGGTCATCTCATGGGCTTGGGCAATAGAGGGCTGATGCCAGTGGAAGGAAGAGGACCACAGGAGGCAAAGCTTCACTTTGGAACCTCTGCCTGGAGCTTGGTGGCAGAGGCCACCATGTATCTTCTACGCATTGTGTCTCAGTGCTGTACTAGCTCTCTGGTGCTATTCCATCTTGAACTCAAGGTCTTATGTCAGTGGCCCAGGATTCACACCCAGAACTGACTTGGAAGCTGTGCTCTTACCACCACGTAACAGGGGTAGAAACAGAGGTCTCTATAAATGACCCTTGGTAGGTCATTTATAGAGTAAGCAGTCAGCTGGGCAGGAGAGAGTTCTGCTAGAGTCAGAAGTAAAAGAAAATATGAGTCTACAATATACATATGAGGAGCATATTGTCAGGAACATGTGTGTTGGGGACATATATGTCAGGAACAGCATAAAGAGGGAAGGGCCTTGCCAGTTACCAAGCAAGCTGTGTCATGCTTCTTGCTGGGGTTTTTGTTACAAGGAACTGGTCTTTTCTGGAGACTTCAGTTACCTAGTTCAAGAGCTGCCAAGACCCAGGCTGGCCACACAAACCCTCCCTAATGCAGAGAACTTTGTGCTTAAGGACAGAGGCTCCATGGCAGATGCTTGAGCTACACAGCCTTGGGCAAGCCACAGCTCCCCTGTGTCTCAGTTTTCTCATCTACAAAATATGGAAAATAACTGAATCTTCTCCAGTGCTTGTAGTGAAGATGAAATGTGATGGTAAACGTAGAGTTTAACACTGGCCCATCACAAAGTGACGGTTCTGCTCTTATTCCATAGGGGGTGTTCTCCTGCCTTAACATTTCAGACAGGAAAGCCACTCCCAGCAACTTTCAGAGGAGCACAGAGGGTCTAAACGAGCCTCCTCTGTGAGTCCTTAGAGTCTTCCCAGAGCAGGAGGTGGACCAAAGTCAGGCCTGCTCAGGGCAGCTCCAGTGAGGCATTGGCATGGGATAAAAGCTTGTTTACCTGAATCTTCAGGGATAGATATGAAGGATTAGTCAGGGCTTCTGGAAATTTTCTCTATAAGAATATTTATACTGTACCCAGAACAAAGTCTTTCTTTGCCCATAGGAATAGAGATTATTAACATTGAGAATCCAAAGGGAAAATTGGATATAAAGTGAAGATCTTTTTGTATTTGTTTCTGAGAGTGAAATATTCCTACTTGCAGTCTTCACTCCCTGGAGTTTTCATATTACACGTGCACACAACCTACCCCACATGCACACAAACCCCCACCTGGACTCGCTGGAAAACATTTGAGATCTTCTCCAGAGAAAGAACCCAGATCTGAACTCTTAGGACAGCAATACTCCCTTCACCTGTTACAGGTTAAAATTGTAATGCTTTTTTCTTCCCCTCTCCCATGTGCTATAAAATATATCTATGTCTACTTTTTTTTTTCAATTTGAAAGCAGTCACTGTTTATTCACTGACCAGATTACAGAAATAATCATGGTAGATACCTTAGTTCATCCTTCTAATAAGCCTGTGGATCTGATCTTCTCTGTTGCCAGCATCTCCACCTTCTACAAAATGGGTTGTCTTTTTCTTCATTTCACCCACGGAGATGATAACTTGAAGGGCCACGGGAAGTTATTTGCTTCTTTGAAGCATTTTCCAACAGTATAGATCTCATGAATCAGATCCTCCATGCAGATGATGCCATATTTACTGAGAGACTGAGCAATCAAAATGTTATCTGTCAATGCAGTTTGCTTCTTATTGATTTTGCCGTAACCATGCTTGTAGATTAGCTCATTTACTGACTTTAGGTTTGGGTACCCCCATGCAGTATATGGTTCTACAGTCCTTAGCATGTTAGTCGAAGCCTTATTGAGCTTAACAAAGGTCCCATTGAAGATCTGGTGAAGGCGAAAAAGCTGCAACACCTTTTGGACCTTTGGGCTCACATCGGTGACACCTCTGATCCTGATGACAAACACCAATTTGGGTTTTGCAGGTCCATAGACATTGCCAGCTTTCCTTGCCACCCTGGCCATTTGAATCCCAGTTCTGTACATCCACCTATATTCCTTGTGATAATGCTTTGCTTTTTCATAGATAAGCTTCCTCCTTGCCTTTCAAAGCAACTTTGGGGCAAACTTCTTTCTCAGGCGCTTGATCTTCAGCTCTGCAAAATTATTAAGGGTTTTTGGCACAGCGGGAATCTTCTTGACACCCTCCATGGTTCCAGCTGCAAAAGAGGATATGTCTACCTTTTTTGAATGATGCCACTCAAATTTCAGCAAAAGATGGAACTTGGTGCCCTTGTTGATCCTGCAGCTCTCATTTGCATTAATTTTGTTGGTCTTTCTTCATATTCTGGTGGGGAGAGAGAGCGCCATACTATGTTCATGACAACTAATCACTTTCTGTGTTCTCTCTCTGCCAGCTTGGTTTATAATAAGCTTCCTCTGGCAGCCCATCTGGAAGTGAATTCAGTCGCCTGTATGTGGGTGAGTGTGTGTACATGTACACTATTTCCTTTTATTAACTTACGGACCATTTCTCACCTTGTTTTCTAGCTTTGCAGCCAAACTGAATACAGGGCTCTTATTGATTCTGGTGGCCTGGAGTTGGGTTTCTCTCAATGAAAATGAAACATGCTCAGATCAGTCTCATGGAGCATGGAGCAGGCCGAGAAATGAGCCATAAATTCAGGTGGACCCAGCTAGAAGCTGCAGTTGGATTTAATTCTTTCTTTGAGTGCAGGCCAAATGTTGCAGTTGGGCTTAAACTGGCTGTACAGGGTAGATTTTTTGGAGCTTTTACTATAAAACATAATTTCCATTATTTGCCCTAATCACATGAGTTCTTCTAGCAAACAAAATTACTGTAGATTGCATATAACTCAGTTTACCTGGGATATCAGTTCTGAGGCCAGTAAATTTGAAGTGGGAGAGGCTTGAAAAGGGAGAGGTTTTTTACTCTATCTCCATGTGTTTATCATCGCTGGGCACATATGTATTAGGGAAGAAGAAATGTTCTTACATTGTATCTAACCTTGCAAATGGCATTATATTTCTGTAAACCAATAAAGTTTTATTTTTTAAAGTCAATGGAAATAGACAACTTTCAGGAGGGATTTGAAGTGTATTTCTGCTGTTTCTGTTAGGCAAATACAGGAATGACTTCTTAATTCTGTTGTCAAAATACTGGTCTTGGTACTCTGATTAAAGGCCACTGTATTGAATTGTTATGTTTCAGGGATGGGGTTTGACCTGATGAGATATTCATATTTATGCAGAACGAGTGTTTTTCTTATCTAGAAGGAGATAACCAACCAGCCAGCTCCTGAGGTTAGGAGCATGACTTTGTCTCTTCTCTTAATTTCCACAGAGATTAAATTCCATAAAACTTTTTAACCTCAGGGTTTCACATGTTGAAAAGAGCCGAGCCTGCAGAGGTAGCTCATTTTGAATATTTTTCTTTTAATTATTTTTTTGGTGAAATAAAAAGACTTCTGGCTGATTGTTTGCTGTTTTTAAATAAAACTTCTGTGAGGAGAGTCAAGGTAGAATTTCCTCTCTGTGTTTTGTTTGCTTCCTTTCTTCCCACTTCTCTTTGCTCATCTTGCCAAAACTAACGTTTCTCTGTGGCTTTGGTATGCTTTATCCTCTAGCAGGACTTTTGATCTCTAAAGATTTAAAAGTCTGGAGTAAGCGTTGGTGGCCTTGAGTTTGCAAAAATCATTCTTAACCCCCTTAATGTCTTGCTTTTCGAACGTGTCATTGCCCAGTGATGTGGCTTCCCTTATGTAAGATCCTATCAATCAGTTCCAAGTAGCACTGGACAAATATCTGGTGAATTTGGAACAGTATAGCTAGGCTGAAATAAGCTTTCGAGAAGTCATGAATTCACCATATATCACCCTCAGAACTCTGCGTGTAGAACTGGCTTAGGAATCTAGGTGGAGCCTGAATCAAGGAGAAAGCCACCCTCATCCTTAATTCTGGTTGGTATTGGTCTAGCCATTCTCAAGGAACCATTGTAATCTTTCCTTTTTCCCAATCTGTTGTTCAGTCTTCTTTGGAGGAAAGGGAGTTCTCATGTCCTGGTTATTGTGCAGCATCTTAAGCATAAAACCAGTAAGACCAGTGCTCATGGCTAAATCCCAGGCCAGCACCTGCATTCTGTTCTACCACCTGGGCTCATCCTTGCAACCACCCTGCAAATTCAGACCACTGATCATTAGGTAAGCAAAGTGTGTGGATAAACTGAGCAAATTCATTCCATTTTTGTAACTAACTATCAGGGAAAATTATGCTGTTTGAAAGTCTTTGCCAGCTTATTTTGAATTTATATTAAGAATTATTATAAAAAAGTATTTTGTGAAATTAAAAAAAATAGAATTGTTCTACTAGTGTAAAAACTTATGTATAGAACAATGGAACAGAATAGAAAACCCAGAAATAAATCCATTCATCAATAGTGAACTTATCTTCGACAAAGGTGCCAAGAACATACAGTGGGGAAAGGACAGTCTTGTCAATAAATGGTGCTGGGAAAAATGGATATCCATATGCAGAAGAATGATCCTTATCTTTCATCATATACAAAAATCAAATCAAAATGCACTAAAGATTTAAATCTAAGACCTGAAACTATGAAACTACTAAAAGAAAACATTGGTCTTGGCAAGGATTTCTTGAGTAATACCCCCAAAGCACAGGCAACCAAATCAAAATTGGACAAATGGGATCACACCAAGCAAAATGCTTTTGCACAGCAAAAGAAACAATCAGCAAAGTGAAGAGACCACCCACAGAATGGGAGAAAATATTTGCAAACTACCCATCTGACAAAAAATTAATGACTAGAATATATAAGGAGTTCCAACAACTCAATAGGAAAAAAAATCAAATAATCCGATTAAAAAATGGGCAAAGGATCTGAATAGACATTTCTCAAAAGAAGATATACAAGTGGCCAACAGGTATATGAAAAAAATGCTCAACATCTTTAGTCATCAGAGAAATGCAAATCAAAACTATAATGAGATATCATCTCACCCCAGTTAAAATGG
The DNA here is from genome assembly GCA_008086735.1 of Cheirogaleus medius. Taxonomy (NCBI): domain Eukaryota; kingdom Metazoa; phylum Chordata; class Mammalia; order Primates; family Cheirogaleidae; genus Cheirogaleus; species Cheirogaleus medius. The sequence continues at coordinate 146,204,347 of VBSM01002608.1, forward strand.
CTTTTATAAAAAAGACAGGCAATAACAAATGCTGACGAGGATGCAAAGAAAGGGGAAGCCTTGTACACTGTTGGTGGGAATGTAAATTAGTGCAACCACTATGGAGAACGCATGGAGGTTCTTTAAAAACCTAAAAGCAGAACTACCATATACACTGCTGGGTGTATATCCAAAGGAGGGGAATTCAGTGTATTGGCAAGATATCTGTACTGCCATGTTTATTGTAGCACTAGTCACAATAGCCAAGATTTGGAATCAACCTAAGTGTCCATCAATGGATGAATGGATAAAGAAATTATGGTACGTATACACAATGGAATATTATATAGCCACAAAAAGAATGAACTCCTGCCATTTGCAACAACACAGATGGAACTGGAGAACACTATGTGCACTGAAATAAGCCAAGCACAGAAAGACAAATCTCATATATCCTCACTCATATGTGGGAGCTAAATTAAAAACAGTTGATCTCATGGAGACAGAGAGTAGAATGATGGTTACGAGAGGCTGGGAAGGGTAGCAAGGAGGGAGGGATAAAGTGGGGATGGTTAATGGGTGCAAAATATAGTTAGATAGTTAGATAGAATGCACAATATTTGATAGCACTACAAAGTGATTATCATCAACAATAAGTTAGTGTATACTTTAAAATAATTGAAAGAGTGGAATTGGAAAGTTCCTAACACAAAGAAATGTTAAATGCCCAAGGTGATGGATACCTCTATTACTCTAATTTGATTAATTCAAATCATATACCTATAACACAATGTCACATGTGTCTTATAAATCTATGCAACTATTATGTACTCATAATAATTTTTAAAATAAATAAAAATAAAAATAAATTAAAAATAGAATTATAAGAAAACAGGGCCTACTTGGTGACATGTAAGAGTTAGGTCACTTTTTAAAGACAAAAAGCAGTTTATTTTTGCTGAAATAGCAAGGCCTATAGTTCCTGAAATCCTAGAATTCCTTTATTCTGACAAGACTGGGTTTTTTTGGTTAGGGTTCTGAGTTGCCAACAACAGAATCCATGGCCAGTTTAAGCAGGAAAGGGGTTTGTTCGAGAAAATCAAGGAGGGGCAGAAAGTAGGCTCTGAGCCCCTCGGGAACAGTGCCTGGCCACACCACAGGAGCTTCTTGGGCAAGTCTGTCTTTGCTGTCATTGCTTTGTACCAGTGAGACAACGGGAATGGATACCAACAGCTCTGCCAGTGCTGATCTCAAAGATCTAGAAGCCTCTACCATCACAACAATTTCTCACGTTGCTCATTTCCAAACCTAAGACTGTCATGGGTAGATCTGATTGGTGGAATCTAGGTTACCCTAGCTACATGGGAGTCTGGGTATGCAAGATTTCTAGCTTTTACCTTGTGAAAGTGCAACTTATAATATGGAATATTACTAAAAGGTAAGGAAGAAATGATCAAAATTAAAACTATTTGTGCTTCAAAGAATACCATCGGAAAGTGAAAAGACAACCCACAGAATGGAAGAAAAGCGTTACACATATATATGATAAGGGACTTGAATTTCTCACATGGAAAGAAATCTTACAACTCAAAAATGAAAAGAAAAATAACTGAATAAAAATGGGCAAAGGATCAGAATAGACATTTCTCCCAAGAAGATATACAAATGGCCGATAAGCATGTGAAAGATACTCAGCATCACTAGCCATCAGGGAAACACAAATCAAAAACCACATTGAGATTCCATTATGCATCCACTAGGACAGTTGTAATAAAAAAGACAGATCAAAAAGACAAGTGCTGGTGAGGCTATGGAAAAAATTGAACCTTCATGAATTGTTTTTAGAAATATAACATGGTACAGCTCCTTTTAGAAACAATGTAGCAGTTTTGCAAAGGGTTAAGTGTAGAGTTACCTGTCACTCAGGAATTCCACTCCTGGATATATACCCCAAAGAACTGAAAGCATAAGTTCACACAAAACCTTCTACATGAATGTTCATAACAACATTATTCAAAAAGGCCAAAAAGTTGAAACAATCCAAATGTCCATCAACTAATTAATGGATCAACAAAATGTGTGTATCTATACAGTGGAATAGTATTTGGCCATGAAAAGGAATGAAGTATTGATATATGCTATAGTATAGATGAACATTGATAACATTACTCCAGGTGAAAGAAGCCAGTCTCAAAGTACCAGATATTATATGATTTCATTTATGTGAAATGTTCGTATATTAGTTTTCTAGGGCTGCCATTACACAGTATCACAGACTAGGTGGCTTAAAAAAACAGGAATTTATTTTCTCACAGTTCTGGAGGATAGAAATCTGAGATGAAGATGTCAGCAGGGTTGGTTTCATTCTCAAGCCTCTCTCCTTGGCTGGCAGAGGGCCATCTTCTCTTTGTATCTTCACATGGTCTTCTCTCTGTGCCTGAGTCCTAATCTCTTCTTTTACCGACACCAGTCATATTGGGTTACAGCCCATCCTAGTGACCTATCGTCACTTAATTACCTCTTTAAAGACCCTATCTCCAAAATGCAGTCACATTCTGCGGTACTGGGAGTTAGGACTGTAACATGAATTTCAGGCAGACACAATTCAGCCTTTAACAGTCCATAATAGGCAAATATTGGTTGCCTAGGGCTGGAGGGTGGTGAGGAGTTTGAGAGATGATGGTTAATGGGTCTCAGTTTTCTTTTTGAGATGACGAAAAGTTCTAATATTGATTGTGGTAATGGTTGCAAAATTCTGTGAATATACTAAAAGCCATTGCATTGTATACTTTAAATGGGTGAGTTGTATGGTATGTGCGCTACATCTCAATAAAGCTGTTACAAAACAAGAAAAGGATGAGGAGCGAGTTCAGAGATATTAGGTGGCCACAAATGATGGATGTCTATTAAAGGAAGCTAATACTACCTTCAGTTGAGAAACTTAGAACAAGCCAAAAAATAACAATCCATGGTCTCCATGAATTAGGCTCAAGTGCTCCCTGGCCCCAGCCTAACTCTAAATCAATGTGACATGCCCAGTGGGAGCACTGGCATTGCTGCTCTTTTGCCATGATGCCAATGTCCTTCTGGAGTCGTTGGGAACAAGGTGAACTGGCTGTGACCGAGGTCATTCCTTTGATGTCCACAATGAATGTGGCTGCTTAGTGAGTGTCCTTTTCTACGGCCCAAGCTCTGAGTGCGTCCCTGAGACTCTCTGTGTCATAGAGGAGGATTATCTTGTCATACATACAGTTTTTTCAGCCTTGCAATATTTTTATTTCCTGGATGAATGTATAGTCATGTGCCACATAACACCATTTCGGTCAACAACAAACTGCATATAGGAAGGTGATCCCATAAGATTATAATATCACATTTTTACTGTACCTTTTCTATGTTTTAATATGTTTAGATATAAAATTATCTACCATTGTGTTATAATTTCCTACCATATTCAGTACAGTTACATGCTGTACAGGCTTGTAGCCTAGAAGCAATAGGCTACACATGGCATAGCTAGGTGTGTAGTGGGCTACACCATCTAGGTCCGTGTAAGTACCTCTACGATGTTCACACAAGGATAAAATTATCTAACGATGCATTTCTCAGAACATATCCCCGTCATTAAGCAACACATGTCTGTATTTCAAAAATATTTAACCTAGAAAGTCATCTCCGTAAGATTCAACAGAGCCTGCACTGGTTATTTATTTTGCCTTTTTATAGTATTATCCCTAATCCCCATCTGGCCCTTTTGCATTACAAGGCTTCTTACTCCTCATTTCCAATGTGGACCTTCCTCAGACTCTAGTCACTTGCTAATTGGTTTGTGGTTTTTTTTCCCTCCCTGTGAATTTATTTGAGGTTTTATCATTGCCCTAATAGAAGCGTGTACAGGAGAGAATACTTGGGGATGGGTGGAGATGGGGGAGAAGGGTCAATGAAAGCTTCTTAGAGTAGAATATTTCGGAACACAAGTCTTCAAGGATTTATGAGGAAGGGAAGGAAAAGTGGGGAGAAGTGGAGAGAGAGAGAAGGACCCTCCAGGCAGAATGAGCCACATGAGCAAAGTCACAGGATGCTTGTCACCACCTGGAGCACAAGGGCAGCTGTGAATAGTTTGATTTGGCTTCAGCATATGCTGCAAAGTGGGGATGAAGCAAGAGGTAAACCTGGACAGGTGGGCTGGGCCACAGGAAATCCAACAGAGCGGGGGTAGCAAGAGGGCAGCTGTCCAGCCCAGCTCTGCTACAAGAGACCCTTATGGCATAAATGGCATCAAACTAAACGTTGCCCAAATTATTCTGGGACTGGCTTCTTCTGATTCATCTTGAAGTCAGCTAAATTATCCTAGCAAATGGAACCCAGGGACTCTTTTGTGGAGCAATGTATTGGAATTGGCCCTCATGAACATTCACAATGAACATCCAGATAAGCTTAAAATTGACACAGATAGGCAGGGAAGGAAGCAAAAGGGCAGTATGATAGCTGCTGTGTGAAAGGGAATGGAAAGATGCCCTCTGTCACCCCAAACATAAGTCACAATGGCCCCACCCCACTGGGCTTCAGGAGAAACCAAATCCAACCAGCAAAGATAAAGCTAACATGACTGCAAATGCTTCTTGCAAAAGTTTCTAATGATACTTCCCTAAACCAGTGATTGTAACTCTTCCTCTGTCTGGATTCAGAGTCAGAGATCTTAGACTCAGAGGCTCCAATCAAGACAGATCATCCATGCTTTCATCTCTCCATCCTTTCCTCCCTCCATTCATTCATCCACCCATTCATGTATCCATCCATTCTTCATGGCTTTGAATCCCTGTGTATTGCATAATATAGTCTCTGCTCTTGACTTGTGGTTGGAAACACACACACACACACACACACACATTTATTAATATTTTGTAATGAGTAAGTGAATGCCTAATAATGAAAATCAATCTTCTTCATAAGTGCCAAGGGAGTATTTTTATATCAGGGAAACATTTAATGACAATAACAACATCACCACCTCCTCTGAGCATCCTACTTATAAACACCCTTACTTCTTAATTAACCTCCCCATCCTCCAGTGAATGAAGCCTCCTTTCCTAAAAGAAACCCCCACATTGGTTTTCTGGGTGTCTGCAATAATGACTATCTAGTTATTTTATTCAAAATCCCTCCCCTAAATCTAAGTGAGAAATGCCACACAGTTTTCCTCTGATACACACCCCAGCTCCGATTCAAATCACGGTCCCAGCCAGGCACAGTGACCTCTGTCTGTAGTCTCAAATCCCAGTCCTTCCCTCCCAGGCAGGAACCCTCACACCTAGGTGTTTGCTGAAGAAACACACCTCTGCTCCTCCCCACCCCTGTCATCTCTGAGCAAAGCAATCCTACTCCCATGTACAGCTCCTATCATGAAGCATTACACTTCCTTGTTTGGGGGAAGTGGGACAGTGAGGCCATTTTCCAAGTCCTATTTTGAGAAATGAGCAAGCTTGATGACTTTTGTGGGATGCGATGGGGATGTGCTGCAGCTCCCCGAGTGACACATTTGGCAGGATCTGTGCACTCATATCTCTCCTGGACCCCTGAGATGAGGGACAAATTTGAGAGGATTGGGAAAGGAAAAAGTCTTTTATGATTAAAAAATACTTGCTGAAAACCTTCCTATGTATCTGACCTCCCCCATGTTGGTCTGGTGGCTCTATAGCCCCCTGCATTTATATCATTCATGAGACTTGCTCCATGCAGTAAGATGCCCACGTCCTAATCCCCAGAACTTGTCAATGTTATCTGATGTGGCAAAGGGGATTTTGTAGATGAGATCAAGTTAAATATCTTGACCTAGGAAGATTATCATGGATTATCTCCATGGGACCAATGTCATCACAGTGGTCCTTATAAGAGGGGCACAGGAGAAGTCAGAGTCAGATGAAAGTAGGAGATGTGATGATGAAAGCAAAAGATTGGACTGATGTGAGGAAAGAGTCATGTGCCGAGGGAGGCAGGCAGCCTTGAGAATCTAGAAGAGGCAAAGAAGGAAGTAGATGTTCCCTTAGAGCCTCCAGAAGAAACCCGCCCTGCTGACACCTTGACTTTAGCCCAGTGAAACTGACTTGAGATTTCTGGCTTCCAGAACTGTAGAGAATAAATCTGTGTTGGTTGAAGTCACCAAGTTTGTAGTATTTTTCTACAGCAGCCATAGGAAACGTAATCACTCCACTTACTGACATTTCTACTTTTCGGTCCATCTCTCTGAGCAGAGACCACTGGCTCATCTTTATTTCCCCAGCACTGGGCACACTGCCAGTTCATTCCTTCAGAATGCAAGAAACAGACACACATTCCGATTAACTCCAATAAAAGATACTCATCACAATGACACATGGGAAAGAAAGGAATTGGCAAAACTGTCCCAACAGCTGCCTTGCTAAGCTAAGCCTCGTGGCCACTGGAACATCCTTTAGCAAACAGTTTTAGTTCTGGTCATTGGGCCAAAAGGTCAGTAACTCAATAGCAACACAAGTGGCCATCCTCAGTCGTGTGAATGCATTTTGGATAGATCCTATATCTTTTATTCAAACTCCCCTAAAAAAAGAAGCTGATCTTTGGTTTAATCACCACCCAGTGTGGAATTCTCTTTGGGGGCGAAGTTGTCTGATTCAAACAATTTCTATGATGCCGGCCAACCTGGAGATGGCTGTTTTGGGGTTGGCTGCTGAGCCCTGGTTCAAGCAGCTGTGGTTAGGAAGTGAACCATGCAGGTACAAAAGCAAAGTAAGACACAGTCCCTGCCCATAAGGACATTGTCACCTAAGCATAAAAGTAAAATATATATAGAACCATTATATATGGATTTATATATAATACATATGAAACAGGACAGTATTACATCCAATAGTCATGTATTCTGATATAATAAAGTGTTCCTTGTTAGATAAACAGAATGAGAGATTATTATATTAGCAATATTTTTCCTTTTCCCCTAATGAGATATTCTGGTTTGCATGAATTACTTCCATGTTCCTTTCAGGCAGTTCTGAGGTTTAGCTTCTGACAGGCAATATAGCAATTGGGTTTGTTAGGGTTGTAAGCATACAGAGTACATTGAGGCTTTTTTTCTTCTGGCCACCTTTTCTTAACTCTATAGCTGTGCAGAAAACCTAGTGTTTAGGGAGAAGCAATTTAAACATGGCACCTTGTTTGTTCACCTATTATAAGAAACCTTTATAATGGCATAAGGTCAGGGCTCTGGGTTCTCATGGAAAAGAGCTATGTTATGTCTCCAGAAGTATTTATTATAAATGGAGCCCAGTTGGGAGTCTTTGCAGAGATACAAATCCCTAAGGTGAGGTGAAGTGTGTTTAATTTCAGAGGTTTGGGAGAAGAAATCTCAGGACAGAGTGGAAGTCCCCCCACTTTCCCCCATGGAGAGGACTAGAATGCTCATCTCCCTCCCTTCCTGGGAGCCTGCAGCCACTGGGGAGCAAAGCCAGAGGCATCCTGAGAATGCCTGACACAGCCAAGCTGCCCATGCTGGAAGAGTCTTAGGGCCTGGAGCCAAATGATCCCCTGTAGGGAGGAAAAGACTGCCTGGAAAAAATGGGGAGAGTGGAGGCCTTGAAAGGACACAAAAGTACAAAGGCAGAGGCCTGAAGGATGGGAAAAGAAGGAAGGGTGAGATAAGAAGAGAGGGCACGTCCCCAGGGACACCCTCAGAAGGCGTGGGCAGTGAGTTCTCACCTTCTGAGTCTCATAAAGGAATGAGGAGTGAGGCTGGGCCAACGATGCTTGATTTCCTCTCCTTGGTGGAGGACAGCTTTGAGAACAAGACAGAAGCCCTTCAGCACAAACTGACTTAACTCTTCATGTCCTGGGCGCTCTTGGTTTAGGGAAGCAGGGACAAGAAAGAGGGAAGGAAGAGAATTACCTCTGGTCTCCCATGGGGAACAGGTAGGCATGGGTCAGACTTTTCAAGGGCGCTGAGATGGTGTAAGGCAGGCTGGGGGCGCAGAATTTCAAGGCAGAACCTGGGATGCAGCAGTCAGTAGCTCTGAGTCACCAAATCAGAAATGCACAAGATGTTTGGGTGGAGGCCCGGGCGCAGACAGGGTGCCTCTTAGGCTAATGCGAGTAGGCATTAGCTGTTAGAGCAAACTGAATACATCATTTTAACTCTACATAGACAGGGAGGCCCAGAAAAGTTTCTGGTGAGCAAGGGAGGGCCAATGGAAGTCAGGCCTCACTAATTTGATATGCACAAAGTATCACTATTGTCTCTTTGTTCAATGTTCTGCCTTTACTGACTTACTTTAATGAATGTAACCTTATTTACCACGAATCTTACAGATTCACACTTGACCTCGGTGTTCCTAATCCTATTTTTCTCATAAGGTCACATGATCCTTAGCTGGAAATTCTTCCACCATAAAGGTTTTCACAAAATCTCCACAGTTGGTCATGAATGAAATATAATATGAGCAAATTGTGAGCACTGCCATTAGCAGGCAATTTGTTAGGGGTATGGCAGATATTTTGAGAGGATAATAATAGTGGCCCCCACTTATCGCCCCCACTGATTGCTGCCTACCAGCCACTGTGCTCCACGTTTCATTTCATTTCATTCTTCCAGCAACATGATAGGGTGTTGTTATCCCCTCTTACAGATGTGGACTCTGAAGCAAAGAGAGTGTGAGTGAGTTGCTGGAAATTCCATAACGAATAAGTCGCAGAGAGGGGATGTGAACCTAAACCCACCTGAATCAAAACTGCGTATGTGCTGCCTGCCCGGCAGCACGGGCAGGGCAGCAGAGAGGGCTTGTGAGGGCCCTTGGGCGGGGTGGGGGTGGCAAGAACTGTCTATGGGAAGGGAAAGAGGAGAAATTCAAACTGAGTTGGGAGGAAGAGGAAGGACATAGAAAGAGAGTTGGGGAGACCAGCCTACTTGGAACTGGGGTTCATGCCCGAGCCCAGCAAGAGCTGAGGACAGGAAGTGGGAGAGTCAAATGTGGAAGCCCTTGAAATGCAGGCTGAGGAGTCTCCACAGGATTCCTCACGGGAGAGGGAGTTCTTAGGTTTTTCTAGTCTTCGTTTGAATGATGCAACCAGTTCATCTCATTTAACAATCCTTTAGGCCATTTTTAAGTGATTATCTTTTGGCAACAATTATCCCAGGAGGAAGTGAGCAGGCACCCGTGTAGAGGGGGAGAGGCCAGAGAAGAGGTAGCGGAGAGAGTGTGGTGGTTCAGTGGACAGTATTTGCAAGGCCAGAGGAAAATGTTCTGATAAACTTAATCACTCATGCAAACTGGTTCTTCTAATTTGATTCCCCTGGAACAACACCAGGCCCTTACAATACAGGAAGAGGAGAAAGGGAAGGGGAAAGGGATTCTTTCACTCCTGCCCAATCCTTTAGCTTGGGTTCCATGGGAGGTACATGGCGGCCGATATTGCAGCCAGGCTGAACGGTGTCTGTCCTCAGCTCGGACCTTCCTGGCTGGTCCTGGCAGCTGGCTTCTGTTCACAAATCAGCTCTCCCAGCTGCGGGGAGATGAGCCCCTTGAGCAGACTGCTCCTTGTGAGTCCTGTTTCAGAAGAGCATTTAGTCAGGCAAGTGGAAGCTGGTGGATTTTATTAAGAGCTTCTGTGCCAGACACTTTTATATATGTTATATCATTTGGTTCCCTCAATAACCTTGTAAAATTACTATTCCTGTATAACAGCTGTGGAAACAGGCTGAGAACAAGCACCGCAGGTTACACAGCTACAAAATGGAGGAAAAAGGATTGGAACCTGGTTCTTTCCAACTCCAAGCCCAGTGCTTTCTCCCCCATCCCTGCTGACTGTAGAAAACAAACAAATGCATTAAGCAGAGGAGACAGGGAGGGGGAGGAGGAGGAAGTGCCATAATGAGATTATTAAGGGAATTAAAGAAAAGAAATCTAAGAGGTTTGCCTTGTTCAGATGCAAGCGTAGGTTTGGACCTGCAACTTAGGATTAGTCGACACTGAGCTGGGGGCTGGTTAATACACTGCTCTCTTCCAGAATTTGAGTTTTCTAGAAATCTCTCCCCCTCGCTGCCCCCACCCTCTCTTTTTCCCAGAAAGAAGTGAACCTGAAGGAGTTCCTGTGATGATGAGAGCATGCTAGATCCTGCAAGGGCCTTTGTCCTGGGAGATTCATGTCTGTGACTTCACTATGAAAACAAAACTATTTCCCCAGACCGGTCAGGGGGCAACAATTAGAAAAGAACCTGAGGTTTCCTTTTGATGAAGCATGTGGTTTATAATAGAGCCTCCCTTGGGGTGATTTGTAGCTAAAATGTAAAGACCATAGGCTAAAAAGGAAAAGAATAAAGGAAACATAACGGAATTCCTGCTACCCTGCTTTAGAACAGGGAAACAAAGAGTAAGCTTTGGTAATAAAATATGATACTTTTTGTATATTTTTTCTGCATTAAGATGCAAGTCATTGTGCACTTGGAAGTTGGTTTTGTAATAATTCACCTAGGGTGGATCTATTTTTTCCTGTTGTTATAAAAACATCTCAAAACAAACATGACAGGTATTCTGAGAATGCCACCGATTTCTGAACCACTGCAGGTAATCACACATGAATATGGATTGTACAAGGGCTAGATTTGACTCCACCCTTTGCCCATTGGGATAATGGGAGTTTTAGCCATTAGGTCAGGTGGGTACAATGGCCTCAGGCAGTGTTGAGGCTCTACAGTGTAAGGTCAGCAGGGATCATGGCAGTGACAAGCTACACACTGAACATCAGGCACTCTGGAGGCAACAGGACTCAGGGTAGTAGTCAAGACCCCAGCAGGACAGAGACTTAGACAATCTGAGGTTGTCATGATCAGAGATATCAGAAAAGGCCAGAGACAGTCATAGAACCAGGGGGAGCTCCATGAGAGCAAGTAGGATTTTCAAGACCTGGTGCTATCTGCCCATTCAGAGCAGGGGCTACGTTTTATACATCATTCCATTCCCAACACCTCCACAGATCCTCACCCTAGAGCCATGCACATCAAGGATTGGTGGAACATGGGCAGTCTTTGATCACCATTTACACTCCTGGGCATCAGGTCTCTGTGACTACAAGGAATTTCAATGGGAAAAAGTCATCTCCTAGCCTTGTGAGGTGGCAAAATTGTCTATGAGCCCTTAAACTTTCCATTTGCATAGCTGAAATCTGCCTGGCTCGCTACACCTGGAGCTGGGATCCAGTTTGGTTGGGGGTGGACAGTGGGGGAGGGGGTCGTAGGTGCTCCATTTTCTGAAAATGGACTGGTTTGGATCCCATTGTGATCTAAATTTATTATTGGAGATCTTGATTTCCTTCTAAACAGAGAACTTTCTGCTCCCAAGATGATTACTAACAATCAGTTGCCTAACAATTCCAACCCACTTTGGAAGCTCAGTTGAGTGACACATATACTAGAGTTGGTGTTGTATGAAGTAGACCGGCAGGGCCCCTATCCAAGAAGAAAAGGGATGCCTACTCACTATATTTTTGCCTTTCCTTCCCCAGAGCTTCTGCAATAATTCACATGCATTTCTGTTAGTCCTTATCATGCATTGTTTCAACTATTTGATTTTTTATCTGTGAACTCTTTGTGGGTAGAGGCCAAGCATAGCACTTGCTTGATACATAGTAGAACATCAATAAACAGTTGCTGATGGTAAATTTAAAAGTAATGAATTAATGAGTTTCTAATGAGAAACTGGGTAGAAAACTACAGCATTCAAATTTCAATCAGCTCAGTATATTCCTTTCATGACAGGCAGTGTTTTGCAATGTTCTTTCCACATCCATTAAATCTTGGCATAAGGCATGAATTCAGAGTGTCTTGGCATTTTATTATCTTATTGCCAACCCTACCGTGACAGCCATGCTGCTCGCAACTTCCTTTAAGGAAGAATTGGATGCTCAGCCGTGCAGAGTGCAGTTAGTGGGCAGCCTCCATCTGTGTGCCGGCAGATTCCACCCTCGGTGCTGGAACTGATTCCATACTCTGCTGTAGCCCCTGGGCAATGACTGGGCTTGGCAGGGGCACTAGGGTGTGGCCATTTTTGTGCAATGTGGGACTCCTCTCATGTGCAATCTTTGTTCTGGAGTTTCCATTGGGTCGGGCAGAGCCGGCTTTCCTTGCCCCATTTTTCTTCCTGTCCTCTTTCATTTCAGGTATCAGATATTCATCACAGTCTGAAGACTTTCCTTGCCCAATGCTGCTTTCTGCCCTTATCTTTCACAGACTTTACCTCCCAATAAATCTCTCACACTCTTCTCTCCCATCCCAGAATCTGCTTCCCGGAGGAGCCTAACTAACACACCTACACAATACCTCATCAGATATATTTCTTTCCTTAAGCCATGACAGAGAGATCTTATTAACTGGAATGTGCAACGTTTCCTACCACAACTGTAGCCTTGTTGAAATGCTCCTCTCCCATCCCCAAGAAAGCCGCTCATCATGGCAACAAAGCCTCTTCCAAATAGTGTTTTGGATCCTCATGTTGTTCATGCAAAAATGTCATCTCATGCGGGTGGCCAAGCCAGAGAATGGAGCATTCTAAGTCAGCACCCCACACACTAGCTTTTTGTCAGGTCTTTGCAAGCTTGGATCACAGCCTGAAGGAAATCTGAGCCCTCCTCTGGGGGTGGGGAGCGTCACTGACCATGTCCAGAGGTGATAATGAGAGCAACCCGGTTTGAATGGGGTTTATGAGGACTCTTGGATGGGGCCCTTGAGAAGTCTAGTGCTTTTCTTCCACTTGGCATTTTGCATTTTTGGCACAAGATATGTTAAAGCTTGGAATGAGGCTATCACAAGCTATTTGTTTTGCCAAAGAACCAACTACTGCTTCAAATCTTATGTTCCCCTCATCTCTTGTTTGCTTCTCCCTTGCCAAGGACGCTGCTCTCCTGTGGTTCCTGGTAGCCCCACTGGCAGCAGTGAGACCAGTGGAAGTCCAGTGGAAGATCTAGCCAAGAGCATCAAACAACCTGAGTCCTATTATTTAGCCACTTGCCGCTCGTAATTTGGCATTCTTGATGACTACTGGACCCCTCTTTTTATCATGAAGCATATCGACTAGACAGCAGACACATACTTCTCCTATTATAGAACACCTTGATACCAGATGTTGAAAACATCGATTTATTCAGCTGTGGCTTTGTGTGCTCAACTACACAGAAAAAAGGAAAACATTAAAAAGCATCAAATCAAATATGCTTTAAATTAATGCTGCAATAAGGTGGCTGATGCACAGTTTCAAGGAGCAGAACATAAGATATTGACACAATTGATGGCCTTCTCCAGGGAGTCTTTCCTGACCTCTCATTGGTTCGACCACTCCAGCCATTCATCAACCTCACAGGCCCTTGGGTATGCATCTTCTCTGGGAAACTCAACCAGCTCAAGAGGAAATACCTCAAGATACCAATATTGGGGTTTCAGCCAGATCACCCTACAAAAAAGCTCATGTTCAATAAGAACCATCATGTATTGAAGCTTCCAATCAGCTTTTTAGTGCCTGGAGGGTGAAGTCCTGGACTCCAGTGTCCCGGCAACTGATTTCTCTAGAAATTTTGCAGTGTAAGATGGGTTCCCTCTCTGCTTTCCCACAGCTTCCTGAGGATTCCATTTTCTCAGCTTTGTTATTTACCACATGCTTCCAATGTATTGTTGCTGTTGTCTCTTTTCTCGTTCTTCCACCTTTAAAATATCCAGGAGTTTGGGAGGGAATGAAAACAGGTACATGCATTCAATCCACCAACTGAACCAGAATCCACTATTTGTCTTCTCTCTTCATTTTTGGCTTAACAAAATACCTTGGACTTATATATAAGTTACACACTCATATACTTTTGTCTTCCCAGAAATTATAGTGATATTTGTTAAGTATCCCACATTGTATAATAATTTTTCACTTGTGATCTCATTTGGTTTTTAATATGACCTAGTGTGACAGGAACTACTATTTCTCATTTTTAAGCATGAGAAAACTGAGGTTTAGAGATGTTGAACTCTATCCAATTTCCATTATTTGGTAAAGAGTTGAGATTAGACTCAAAAGCCAGATTTCCTCACTCCAAATCTGACTTTTCTTTGGTCAACTGCTTTACACTTTCTTTTGTAAGCACTTTCTATAATTAGAACCAGTCAACCTGCAAGGCAGCCCCTCTCACCGGTGGTTGGATGGCTCTGCTGGGAGGTTCTGATTAACAGCTGAAATCTGCCTCCTTTAACATGTTCTCCTAGGTTCTGGTTCTGCCACCTTCAGCTACATAGCATATATCTAATTCCTCTTCCTCATGTCAGGCCTGTAGTTATTTGCATTCAGTTGTCATGAGGTATGGATGAAATTGGGTGTAAAAGTTAGAGAAGTTGAGTCTAGGATGTTGGATGAGTGTTGAAGTTGTCCGTGGTGATGTAGGTAGGCTGTGCATGAGATGACAGAACTCTCCAGAAGGATGGTAGTGACTGAAGGAGGGTTGGAGGATGACAGCAACAAGGCAGGGCAGGGAGAACATGGAGTATCTGAGTAGCATGAACCTCCAAGGAGGAAGAAATCCTACCTGTGTGTTAAGTGGCAGATGTGCACAGAGAAGACTGGTGTAGGCTGACCCTGCCTCCTGGCCCTGGGGACAGTAAGATCTGTCACAGAATTAGGTCGTAAAAAAAGCCAGGTATTAGATAAGACAAGGAGATGGAGGAAACACTGGGTATATAGATTGAAGATATAGACAAGCTAATTACAAAGGAATGAGGTTTAAGTAAGGCAAAGTGGAAAGAACTGAGATGAGAGTTAGTGAAAAGAAGAGTTGGGAGAAAGTAAGCTCAGAGCAATTCAAGGACATGTATATGACCTTGAGCCAAATAAAAAACAAGTATTTCCTCCACTCTGACCTGCTGCTGAGGCAGCTGGGGACAGTAGCAAGGCAGCTGGAGCTTTGCTCCAGTCTGTGCCTGTGGGGAGAGCCTGTGGCATGCCTGTCCTCACCTGTGGGGTGCCCTGGCTTGCCAGCCTGGCCCACAGGGCTCTTTCTTGTCTGATCGCCAAAGGCATTGGGTGAAGGATTTGGTCTGGAGCCAAAGTAAACAGCAGCTGAGAGACACACAACAGTTGGTGTCTGGCTCAGATGGCTCTGGCGCCTTCCTAGACAACCCCTCCCCACAAAATGTCTGTTTGGCTCAATGAAAGCTACAGCTAACATTTGTACAGCGCTTTGGGCTTTACCGGCCAACTTGACATACAGTACTGCAGTCCATCCTCCCCAACTATGCTGGTGGTAAGTTTTATGATTCCCATTTTACAGATGAAGAAACTCCCAGCTCCATCCCTTATAACTCTCCCTCAACATCAGTGTTCTTAGTAATAAAATAGAAGTTGTCCTGAGAATTAAATAGGATTGTGTGTGTCCAGTTTATGCTTACACACAGTTGACATCATTCCATAAATGTTCATTCTATAGCCCCGCTTAAATGACTTATCCCAATTGGAGTCTCCATCTGCCCTTGCTGCTGAGGAACAGGCCATTTCTAAAGGGTGAAAGGAATAATTTATAGATATGCAGCTTCAGTGACTGTGATAGATTATAAGGACGGCCCAGCAATTTATTCCATTCCTGGATGCATGCTTCCATGCAATGTGAATTTGTCATCTCAATAAAGGGCAAAGTCTATTTTCTCTTCCTCTCGATTCTGGGCGGGCCCCATGACTTGTTTTATCAGTGGAATGTGGCAAAAGTGACAATGAGCCTTGAGTGTCTGCTCTCATCTCAATGCCCTGTGACTCCCATTTAAGAAAGCCCAGGCTGGTTTTCTTGAGGATGAGTGACCACATGGAGAGAGTGTCCGAGTCATACCAGTAGTTCCAGGCATTCCCACTGAGGCCCCAGACACATGACTGAGGCCATCTGGGACCCGCCAGCTCTTCCTGCACTCCCCACCTTCTCATCTGCCAATTGACTGCAGCATACATGACCTCAGGTAAGACCAGCAGAAGAACTGCCCAGCTGCACCTGGGCCAATTATAGAATAATGCACAAATATGTGGTTGTTATTTTAGGCCACTTAATTTTATGGTAGGTTGTTGTGCAGAAATAGATAACTGATACTTGACCAAGGTAAGATAGAAGGAGTATGTCTAGAGGGTAAGATTGTGTAGATCCTGAATGGGGGTATGAAGGGAACTCATGGCGTCTTCTTTCTCCTTCAAGCCATGATCGATTCTACACAATCTGGTGGTCATTTTGACTGAAGTTAGAATTATGAATTTGTGCAGACCTACTCCTGTGATACATGTAATACTTTGCATGAACAGATATAGTATAATCTTACATCCAGGGAGCTCCGAGCTCAGAGTCTCATTAGTCTGATTACTTTCAGAGGGTATTGTAGCCCAGAAGCACCAGTCCTAGAGGACTTCCTGAGAGAGGTGAGTTTTGGCTAAGTTCCTGGCAGTGATGCTGGCACAGAATAGAAGATAGAAGAGGCTTTCTAAACAGACCCTCCAGCCAGCAAGGCCACGCTGCTCTGTCCAGGGCAAGGTAGGCAGGTGTCCAAGCAAGAATGGAGATTCCGACAGGAGTGAGTGGAAGTGGACGATGCTCTTAAGGCTCATCTTTAAGACTAATAAAGGGTCAGAACATCTGTATCTGACAAGGATCTTGGGAACATTCCCAGCATCATGCACAGTCAATCTTGGAACCAAACCTCTCAGTCCTTGATCTCCATCAACCCTTTGGACATGTGGTAAGAGCTCCTCAGAGACCTCTAAATTGTTCTGGAGCAAATAATGCTTAGAAAAGGGGATACAGAAGCAGCAAGGATGGAAACAAGGTATTTCAGGGTAAGGTGAAGTGATTACTCCAGACCTGGCCCCGTCTGGGTCAAGATGAATATTTCAGAGGAATTTTGGTTTGAAGGGGCCAAGATGACCCCTGAAGTCCTGCACTACCAAAGCAAAATGTTCAAAGCAGACTGTCCTCTGAGCAGGGAAGTCCATGGTGTATTTCTCGGGGTACTTGGTAGTTTCTACCCTGAACTTGCCCACAGACAGGGGAGAAGGCCGAAGTGACTTCATGCAGTGAAGACCAAAGCACATTCTTTTTGCAGACCAAAAATGAGACTGTGTTAGAAAAGTTAATCCGTGGACCAATGAGAAAATGCTGCTAAAAAATCCACATGCTCTGGATGCAGGTTGCTGTGTAGATTCTAAGATTTCTCCCTCCTTTCTTGGGCTCAGTCCCAGAGTCACAGTCCCTAACATACTAGGATTCACTGTAGTTGAGTCTCTCTCGCTCTTGCATCTGGTTCTCTTCGCCAACAGCAGAGATGAGGCAAAGGAGTTAGGGCCAGAAGAAATGGCTCTGTTTGCTTTCTGGCCTCTGCTTTTTCTGCACAATTCCAACGTCCATGAGTGTGGGGAAGAGAAAGGGAGAGCCGCTGGCTGGGGGCCACCACCACTCTGTCCTGGGCTCTGGTGCTGTAGTACAGCCCACCTCTCTGCCCCCTCTGTCAGCCAGCAGCATATATAGAACCTCCAAGGGGACTGAGGAGGACAGCACAGCCTGCTGGAAAGGACGGCAGGAATGAGGAAACCCGCTCCCGCACTGACTATTGCATGAATTCAGGCAGGTTAGTTAAATGAACATGTTTAGAGCATGTCACAGTTTACAATATGCTTTCCAAAGCACTTTTGGATTAATCCTCTCAACACTTCCGTGATATAGGTGACGCATGATGTTATTATTCCTATTTAAAAGATGAAGAAACTGAGGCCCAGAGAGGCAAAATTCTTCCAAAGTCACATATCGAATAGGACCAGAATCTCTGCCCCTGAGCCCTTTGCTTTTCCCACCCTGCTTGTATGTTAACTTCTGTAAGCCTGAGTTCCATCATCATTAAAATAATGACAATTTTACTGTGTGAGGCAAGCATGTCACCTGTGTTATCTCATTTAATCCTTCAAATAACCTATGGGCAGAAACTATTTTTATCACTGTTTTACAGATGAGAGCACGGGGCTTACAGAGATTAGAAATCACCCAAGCCAAAGCCCATGTTCTTAGCCATCTTGCTGGGTAAGTTCCCATCTGTCGTGGAATCCCCACCTACCACCTATCTCACCAGGTAATACCGAAACTAAAATTAGATGGTGGGTGAGAAAACATTTTTTGAAAGTTAATGTGTGGCATAACTATAAGGAAAATAAAAATCTCTATTCTTGTAGATCCTATATGACAATAAAGCCCCCCCAAAATCCCCCCAAAAACACTCCCAACAAATTGACACAGCTACAAATCTTCACTGACATAATGTAGCAGAGACAGCTATATAAAGAAGCTGCAACAGGAGGGTACTAAAACCCAGGAGTACCAGTCCTGGAGGACTTCCTGAAAGAGGTGAGTCTTGTTTACGTTCCTGGCACAGAATAGAAGAGAGGAGAAGCATCTCAAGCAGAAGCTCCGGCCAGCAGAGCCATGCTGCTCTGTCCAGGGGAAAGGAAGCAGGTGTCCAGGCAGAAATGGAGATTCTTATAGGAGTGAGTGGTAGTGGACAATGCTGTTAAGGCCATAGAAATGTGTGTGTATGTGACAGGCAGGGATACTTGTCCCCACCCTCTGCAGTGTTGTGCACAATAGCTCCCACTTCATCCTAAACACAGACTAAAACTCATCTTCTGCTGAGCACTTTCTGCTGCCACAATCCTCAATCCCTTGCAGAATCAAAATACACTCCCTGGTCTTGGCGCGGATGCTTGCTCTCCCTTGTGGGCCTTTTCCATGGACTTTTATGTCTCTGTTTACTTTGTGTGTTTCGTGAGTGGCTCATGCCTTTAAAGGAAATGCACCAGCCTCGGCCTGTCATTATGGTCCTGTGCGCGCCCTGCTCTGGGATGGGTGAGCCTGGCTTTTTAATTTGCTGTGACAGGAGATAATTGTTGCTTGAGTTTCCACCTCTGAAAATAAATCAGGGTGGTGCTTCCCGGCTGGGAATTCACAGAGGCAAGCTCACCCCTGGGGCCTCTGCCAGGGGAGGCTTAAGCCAGGGCTGGAGCGACTGGTCTCAACGTCCCTCACCCCTTTCCTTTTCTGGATTCCAAAACATACAATTAGCGTTTTCTTTAAGAGCTCAAGATAACAAAGTTAAGAAAGTTCAGGGAGACTTTCTGATAATGTATGCAAGAATTCTAGAGGTGGGACTCTGTGCAACCAATAATACATTTGATGGTGGAAGTTCTGTTATCCTAAGTCACCGTAGGAGGAAAGGTGGAACGGGGCCCCCGGTCAACCTGCACTGGACATTTAATGAGATTGAGAAGTAAACTTATTATTAGCTACTAAGACTCTGGAGTCGTTTGTTGCCGAACTAGCCTACTCTGACTACAACAATACATGGAGCACTTAGCATAGTCCCTAAAACATAGTAGCCTCATAATAATTGATAGCTGTGACCTGGACTCTTGGGACAAAAG
This sequence comes from Cheirogaleus medius, assembly GCA_008086735.1. NCBI lineage: Eukaryota > Metazoa > Chordata > Mammalia > Primates > Cheirogaleidae > Cheirogaleus > Cheirogaleus medius. Next base: position 146,223,807 of record VBSM01002608.1, read on the forward strand.
TCAGGACCACTATCTGGAAGCAACCACACAGAATCTAGCACAGTTCTGAGCAAATGCTGTACATTCTTTTACAGTAACAGAGGATGAGTTCAAAGTCAGCAAGAGGCTATCAGAACCTAGGGAAATACTGTGACCAAGAAAAGTGAAACCCTTTCCAGCGACAGGAGAGAAAGGATCACAATTTGCCCAGTGTGTATGTAGAGTCAAAGCATGGTGTGCTCCAGCTTTCACCAACCAGAAAACAGGTAGCAGGACAACTGCTTCCTGTCCCTCCTCTCAAGGAAGTTATTTCTGAGGTAAAGGCCTAATGCATTCTATGCTCAGTAAACAGGTAACAGAGGCTGAGCACTTGATTCCCAAATTTGGCGTTGATTCCTTAGTGCAGAAACCAAGATGTCATAGGAATATGTTTCTTATTTCAACTCTGTAAGTTATAAAATTATAAAAACCTCAGTAACATTAGAGTAATGGGAGTCATAGTTAAAGAAGCTGACCATTCTTTCTAGGACAGTTTCTAGTGACAAAGGAGTTGATGACAAGTATAGGAGAGGCAGAGCAGAGAGCAGCTAAGAGCATGGTCTTGGGCGCCCATAAGATGTATGTTCGTGTGATCAAGAACACAGAACTGTTCTTTATACACAGGGAGCAGTCAGTAAATGATGTCTCATTATACACACTGGATGGGTTGATAACTTCTAACATTTATATTATTATTTTAGTCATTTATTTATTCAAAAAATATTTGCTTCAAATTTTCTCAGTGCCATTACCTCATTTAATCATCTCAGCAACTCTATGAGGTCAGTAACATTGCTGTCATTTTATAAGTCATTAAATTGAGGCACAGAGACAATAATTTTAATACCACATAGCTAGTGAAGTGAAGTGGAGCTTTAAACTCAGATCTTCAATAGGAAAATCCCCATCAAGTCTTAGTCTGTAGAGAAGTGGATCTTGTGAGTAAATTCCAAAGTCTTCACAACGCCCGAGCAGGAGGAAGAGATTGTTTTAATACCACCCAGCCCACTCTGAACCCCAGTTGGGCTTGCACTTGATAGGGATATTTAATATAGAAAGGTATGCTGACAGGACTGTGAGTCATCTCCTGAAGATAAATACCATCTGTGCAGGGGACACGCGGTTAAATAAGAGAAATGCCTGTCAGTGAAGTGTGGTCCTCTCCCCTGAAGGCCATGCAGACCCAGCATGGCAGCCAAGGGCCAGAATCCATTGCTCTGGCCAGAGAGGTCTCCTGAAGAAGGATGCAGAGTTAGGCCTCCAAACCAGTCATTCAACACACGTCTAAAGCTTTTCCAGTAAGTTAAACACTCTCCCAGGCAACTTTCCTTCTCACATTTTCATCGCATGATAAAGTGATTCTATTTCAGAAAAAAAAAATCATGGATCAAAAGGAACTTACATTTTTAGCCTCTAGTCATTAACAATGCACACAAAGAGCTACTGAGCTCACCAGTATTTCCTGTAATAAAGAGGGGCTTGAAGGGCTGGAGTGTTTTTTGAATTAGCCCATTTCCTTGATAACTTCAGTCTTTAAGTTTTGGTAGGGTCTGCCGAGTTGGTGAATTAGGTGCACCATATTTTCATTATCTTTCATTCATTCATTCAATCGATATTGCTTGGGCACCCTTTAAATAAAGGGTGATCAGGTTCTGTGAGGGAGACACAGATGAGTTACCTACCCTAGGGGAGCTCACAGTCCGGTAGGAGAGCGAAGTACCCCAAGTGAGGCTCTAGAAAGGGAGGGCCTGACACAAAGTACTAGCTGTCTAGAAGTGGGGGGACTCTGGGCTGGAAGATGAGCACAGCATTTGAGTCGCGTCTCCCCAAAATACCCATTTTATTTGGAAGCTCATGTTCTCAGGCCTCACTGGTTCAGTGCTATGGATGAGGCGCAATAACAGGAACACCCACATTTCGGGGGCTCTCAGCCCCTGCCTGCACAATTGCGGGCCCCTGGCACTGCTGTCAGAGCCTCCCGCAGGGATTCTGGGAGTCCTAAGGGACTGTCTTGAGCATGCTTAGGAACACACGTGTGCCTCCTCTTGCTGAGCCCATGAGGGAGGGACTGGAGTCCTGTGACAGAATCAGCTTCCTGCCACTGGGCCTCTGCTCCTCCCTGGTCTCCATTAGATGCCATCTCTGTGTTCACCACAGAAACAGGGGGGCTGCACCTTACTCCAGATCTCACAAAATCCCTCATCACCAGAGCCCCTTCAGCCTCTGACTCACCCAAACTAGGGCTCAGTCTGTGGTGCCCCTGGGGAGCAAAGACCCAGGCTGGGCCCCTGTCCTCTGTCTTGATCTAGACTCAACCCCACCTGCCTAAGCACAGACTCTTCCTTGATCCAAAACAAAAATCCCTGTGCACATCAATTCCTTGAAATAAGGCCTGGGCCTGGGGAAATGATCTCCCTTAGAGTGACTCTGTAATTCATCATCCAAGCTGAGAACACTTAGTGAGTGGCAGCTGCAAGCTGGATGAGACTCTAGAAACAATAGGCATAAGCCAAGGTTGTCCCCAGAAAACTGGGACCTGCATGCGATCTTTCTTGTCCCCCATCACATCCAGTCTCTGCTAGCCCTGCCACATACCCTGTGGCCTAGTGCGGAATTTACATTTACTGGCCAAAAGGTGCAAAATAAAACCATGGCCAAATTTCAATTGCCTGCTTAGAAATAAAAGACACCCAGGGATTTAAATGAAGGAGTTGGTTTAGGGGTTTGAACTTCCACCAAATTGATTCCACCACCATGTAACCAGAAGCCCAGTTTAGGAGATAGCTGTCTGTAGCCTGGTTGGTGGCATTTTTCAGGCAGAATAAGGAAACCCTCTCAGTTAAGAATGCATTTATCCTAATTTGTACTGATTTGCTGCTGCCAGTTAAAAGGATTTTATGTAAGTAAGACCAGAGTAATTTGTTTCCTGTGATGCCTTGAACAAGATTCCTCCCTAGACCTGAGAGCACAATATTTGCAGGCGTTTGTCTTCAGGCTAGTGTAGAAATCTTCCCTGTATACAACTGGGTTTTCTCTGAAAAGACAGTTGTTTAAAGCTCAGCCTAACGTTTATTGACTTCGTTGTGCTTGTATCTACAGGGAAACCATAGTCACCAGTTTGAATGGACTAATCAAGACCTATGAACTTCTGTCTACACTAATATCCACTTCCCAGAGATCAAAGCCATATGGCTGGGGAGATAGATTCTCAGCTGCTTTTCCTGCATCCTTCTCTGATCAGAGTGATTTATCACTTCAATGCCATCATCAGTCAGGGGCTTTTGACTTTAGCTATTTGGTACCACACTGTTGAGTACCGGGTGATTTAAGGGTTTGAGTTTATGCTTAATGTGTCTTATAAACAACCCGGTGATTAAAAAAGAAGAAGGAAAAGCAACTTATTCTATGAGAAAAGCCTTCTCCGAGACTCTAAGAAATGAGAGGAGGCAATACTTAGGAGATCCAAAAGGCTCATTTAGCTTGTTGTCCTATAACCCAGGGAGAGACCAGCACGTCGTGATGAGGACGCTCTGTCCCTGGGCCAGGTTGAAACAGGGCAGGGTGGGGCATAGTTCCTCAGTTTGCAGTGGGGCACAACAGGCATCCTTTGGCACCTTTTCCAGAACAGGAGGCTCTGGGGCACCCGGCTCCTCTTGTCCCTGGGCTCACCCTTGTATTTTTGGGAAGAATACCCACAGTGCTCCCACAGACACAAAAACCTCCAGGGCAAGGCCTAAATGTTAGGGTTCTTATGATCTCCCTACTAACCTCAAAGAATAAACTACACCATTCTAAGCAATTGGATCTCTTTCTGTGCTGCCCCTGCCAGGAAAAATGTCTCTTCTGAGTCTGGTAGCAGCCCTTCCAATCCAGAAGAGCGGACCCAGGGTGCAGCTGAGCACGTGGGGGCGGGAGGGGCCAGCTTCCTTCAACCGTCAGCTGATGTCCCAGGCCTTGACTGGGTCTGCCTGGCCTCACCTCGATAGGACCTTTGCCGTCATGAGGATTCAGTGTCTGGACTGGCAGACCACCAGGTGGGTTCCAAAGGGTACCCAGTACCCAGTAGCAGCTCAATAAATATTGGATGGATGAATGAATGAAGAAAGGAATGAGTGAAGTGTGAAATCCCAGCCCTGCTTCCCTGGGAGGGTCTAGGGCCCTAACTCAGGCTGGGAAGTTTGCAGGCATGGTTTGAGCCACCTGCCACCACTCCAGTCTGAAGACTGCGGGATGAGGAACTGGAGGCAAGAAAGCGAGAGGAGGCCCTTGCTGTGAATGTTTTCTCTGGTGCTGCTGCCCCAGGGCCAGGGCGAGGCTCCCTTGTGAGGATGAGAAAGGAAGAAGCACTTTCTCCATAGTTAAGTGCAAGTGGCCTCAGGGTTTCTCCATCTAGAGCCTGCCTTTGCCCAGCCTGGGTGTGTTGAGGAAAAAAGGAACAGAAGTACTGAGTGCCCCCTGACCCTCAAGGCTCCTGAGGTGGTTATCAGGGGTTGATGATCCTCCTGGCTAAATGGTTTCTACGGCTGTTGCTTAGGTTCCCGTTGCTTAGGTTCGGAAGAAAAGGGCTTTCAGATCCCCAGGCCTCCTCTGCTGGGATTAACGTGTTGCACTTACAGCATTAAAAGATAAGGCCAGTGGCAAGTTATCCTGCTCAGTCCATCTTAAAGATGGAACTTCATGGAACCTGGGGGTGGAGCAGGGGATGTGTTAAACCAGGCATCTTCTGAATTCTGCAGAAACTGTTATGACCGGATTCACCGTGGAGAGTCTGGTAAATGCCAGACAAGGTAAGAGGGGGCTGGGTATGATCACAGTTGATCGTAGGACCACAATACAGTCCACACATCCCCAGCTTGTTTAAAGGTTAATTTACAGGACAAGAAGTCCAAAAGAGTGTCTGGCAATGACAGGGGCTCAGTAAACAGTTATTGATAGACTGATCCTGCATCATCCCTAGCTGTCTGTTTACCTGCCTGTGCAGAGCCATCTTGTTGGAGGCCAAAGCAGATCTTAGCCATGACTGTAACCCATGCAGATGGCAAAGTACAGGTGGCAGCTTTTCCATTCCACACGCCCATGGCCCGTGTTGGCCAGAAGAGAAGCTGTGAATAGTCCCTTAGCTGTGCGTTGCTATTAAAAATAACAAAGCCCGGACACCAGCTCAGAAGCTATTTCTTTCCCTGTAGACGAGTAGGCTCTGCATGGGAAAGGAAGCCTCTTCCTTGCCTGGAGGATCCATAGTCAAATGCCTGCAGGGGAGATTATATTATAGAAGCTCCAGAATGGTCAGAAATGCCCCCAGCCTCTCTGAGGGAGGGGTGCATTCCAACCCAAAGGATGGCTCTGTGCAGGCCTGTTCACATTCATGCTCATATGAGCACTGGATAGTTCTAGAAGCCTCCCAGGCAGCGAGCACAACACCTGCACACCTAGCCAGGGCCGTAGCACAGGTGCGATGGTCTGAAGTGAGGGCATAGGGAGATGGCTTTATGGGGCCGTGGGCTGCCTTCAGAAATACCTGCCTCCCGGCCGGCTGCTCAGCTTAACCCGCACGACAACTGTAGGGAACCTTACCAGCCGTTCTCCAGCGATGGTATTTGCCACACACTGGCATTTCCTACACTCCTCCCTCCACTGACCACATCTCTGGGGGCTGCTGGGAGCTGGCTGACCAAGCTCCTGAGGATGTGAGTCAGCAGGCTGGCATGTGTAGGAAGGTACGGTTTGGCTCTGATTTGGGAGCTTCCTGGATCCAGTGTTACTGCTCTCCTACTGCACCAAAGCCCCAATATCGCCTTTCCCCAGAAAGATAAGGGCTTCTAGAACATTCCAGCCTTAAGTCCCTCTGAGGTCCCTGCCTTATAGGCAGCCCCTGAGTGACAGCATCACTGTTATGTTGATCATTTGTAGTGGCACTGGCTGGTTGCATAAAAATCACTAGGAGTTTGTTACAAATTCAGATTCCTAGGCCTCATTCAAGACATGCACTGGGTGGAGGGCGGGAAGCGGGGAGCAGCACTCTGTGTTCGAACACGGTCTCCAAGTGCTTGCAAGACACTGCTAGGACTGGTGGTCACTAAAAATTAGAGTATAAAAACTTCAAAAGTGCATTAAGAATCTCCCTTTCTTTGTTAAAATCTTTGGAAGAGGAATTTGACACCCAGAGATCATTTTGCTTCCTGGTGGCTGCAAAGGAAGCAGTTCTCTCTTTTCTTAAAACAAGGAGACCCTCTGGGCTCTTTGTCCATCCTAGGCCGGCAGGAATCTGAGAGTGTGTCCAACACAGTGTGGGCTGCAAATCGCCTTCCTAGGCATTCCAGACTCCCACAGACGGACGTGGCTCCCAGCACGCTCCCAAACTGCTGGAGACAAGTGTGGCTGTGAGCTTTAGCCCAGGGCTTACCAGAGCCTGAAAACGTCTAGAAGGAATTTTCTGGGGCTGTCAAGCACATACCCCTAGGAAGAGGTAAAACTTGACGCATACTGCAGGGTAAATCCCTGGAAACCATTAAACTCCCCATATTATGTGAAGGGCAGAAACGTGTCTTAAAAAAAGAAATCACAGTGAAGCCAGAACGCATGTTGCCAATAAGACTGAATTAGGTAACGAGAAAGACAATGCTTATTGCCAGTATTGAGACAGGAAATAATTCATTTTCCTTTAACCATTATTCCCTTTCCTCCACAAGATTGGCTCAGAGAAGGCCTGGAGGTTTTTTGTTTGTTTGTTTTATTTTGCCTCCTGGCCGGTGGGATCTGCCCCACTGAGCCTCAGCGCAGGAGCCCGATCCACTGCTGTGAGCGGCAGCAGCCCCGCTGTGGACGGCAGGGGGAGGGTGGCTCCCCCAGCTGGGATGGCACCTGCCTGCTGCTGGCCCAGCACAGGTGGGACTGGCCTATAGGTTCTCACCTTTGTATCCTAAGCTCTTACACATAGAGACACAGAGAGAGAGAGAGAGAGAGAGAAGGAGGAGGAGGAGGAGGAGGAGGAGGAGAAGGAGGAGGAGAGGGAGGATGATAGAAGCATAAGATACTCCATAGGTCAAAATCATAGATGGTTGCCTGGGGGGTGAAGGGAGGTCCCATCCCTTGTCACCATAGCTCAGAGGTTTCAGGCCCATCAGTGGCCCATTTCATCCGTTCCTAACATGCAGTACCGAGAGGTCAGAACAGGCCACAGTAAAGGGTTCTAGAAGGCCACTCGTACGCATTCTGCTCCTCACACACCATCCTTGGCTCCCAGAGTACCCCTTGGAGAGGCACGTGAAGTTCTCTCTTTTCATGGTCGTTTCTCATCCTCTCAAAGAACCCACTGGCTTCTCCCCATGGTGACATTACCAGGCATGAGGCGGCTCTACCTCTTCTTAGCACTGTCAGCCAAGGGTGGGGAGAGACAGGCCCCAGAGCCAGTGCTCACAGGAAAACCAGGATGGTGCCTGCCACATTTAACCCCTTCCTTGCCAATCTGCCCTCTCCCTGGGAAAGGAGAGTCACAACATATTGACGCTCAGTCCACCTGAACAGCTGGGGCTCTGCGGCATGACGGACACCCTCCATGATGAAAATGGCGGGTCTCGTGTGCAATGTAGAGGTAGTACTTCATATACATTTTTCTGCCTTAAAATAATGGAAGAAAATTGCTGTTGTTTTGGCTCAAGCAAAAATAAAACTGTTTTTTTGAAAGCCCTATTTAAAGGGTTCATTATCTTGCAGGCTGCTAACTATATACTCTGCGCCACACTCAATAAAAGCTTCATATAACTGTCTTTGAAATTAACAGCCACCTCTTGTGCTTTTCAAGTTATTAAAGATGCTGGCATGGTGGAGAGATTGTAAACTTTCTATACTGGTGATTAGTCAGCGGGGCCACATCCCGCCAAACCCCCCAGGGCGTTCCTAACAAAAAGTTCCTTGTGACTCAAGCACCAATTTTTCTTTCTTGTCTGTTCATTCTAATTCCACTCAATTACTCCTGAGCAAGCTGTTTTATTCCTGTCAACTCATGTTATTTACTAGAGCCCGTCAAGAGGACTGAAGTGGAGGCTGATATTATGTAGGATGTTTTGAGACTCATTAAAACACTTTAAAACAATCACCTATTGTGATATTCACAGCCCTGTGTGGGGTGGCCTTGCCTGGACCATTTGGAGCCTGGATTACTTTATTTATTTGCTATTAAAGGTTTCAGGTTAGAAAGATTTTTCTAATGAAATTCTTGGACCTTGGGGATGCAGGACCTGGTCAGGGTTCTAGGAGATTTCTGGGCAAGGATCTGAAAGTAAGTGGATTAAGCATATGTGGGAGAGAGGGGCTCCTGGAACAGTTCTGTCTCTCGCTGATGAGCTGGGGAGAAGTGGGGGTCAACCCCAGGAGCCACAGAGCTCTGCCTCCCAGAAGATAGGGAGAGATTTCCCCAGGAGAGTGTGGGTAAGAGCAGCTTTCCTCTGAAGATGGAGAAGTCCCCTGTCGTGCCATTTTCTAGCCATTATTCGTACAATAACTGAACAATTTGTATGAACAAGGCACCAGGCTAGATTTCCTGAGGGTGTAAGGCAGATAACTGCATAGTCTTAGATCATTAGATGAAGGATCTGTTTAGTTGATGCCACATGAGTGTCAGGTGCCAGGTGGGTTATGTGCAACCAGAACTCTGGTCCAGGGAGGGGACAAAGCAGCCTCATCTGTCCACGCATCCTACCAGCTTCCTCTCGCTCCCCGCTCTTGTCTTCCATGTGCTGGCTGCCCACCCTCCCCTCTGCATGAGCATCTAGCCTGGGTGAACATTGGTAGGAACTCCGCCCAGACAGCCCATGGGGTTGGAGGCTGATTTCTGTTCTAGGCTCCTCAGAAACCAACAAGGAATGTGTGCTCAAGCTGGGGTGGAAGGATTCTTGATTTCCAAGTCCCAAGATCTGGAATTTCTTATTTCTTAAAAAAGAAAGGCCTCCTTTCTTCAATAATTTTAAATGCTCTGTGATGGCATGGTTTCAAAGCAATGCTTAGAAAAAGACCAAGTCACATGGGCCCACTTCATATATCACTTCACCCGCTTCTAGAACATGGTTTTCCAATGAGCATCTTATCTGTTTGCACGTGTCATCTTTATCCCAAGTCATCGGGTGGTAAGGATGACCCAGAAGCCACACGGGCAGAGGGGAGTGAAGCTGGAAGTCCAGAGCCCTGTGCCACGGGGCAGGGTTGAACTAGGCCAGCAGTTCCTGCCTTGCATCTATATCTGTCAGGCAGTGACATGCTACTCTGTACTCCAAGAGAAGATGGTTCTTAGTCATGTGAGCTGGGGAAACACTGCCCACTCTATCCCCAAATCCTAGACTGGTTCTCACTACCATGAGCCTAGAAAGTGCTAGACTAGTTGATTTCCAAGATCGCTCCTAACTCTTGAAATTCTAAGATGCAATGGATAGAAACTGTGAATGCAAAAAGAAAAAGAAAAATCATAAGGCATTTGCCTAAGGCAGTGGTTTTCCATCCTGGCTGTATATAATAATCACCTGGGGAGATATATAAAAAATAAAAACCCACAGGCCAATGTCCTCAGCCTGGGGATTCACCAGGTTTGAGGCGGGCCCCAGCCTCTGCATGTCTAACAACCGACCGGCCAGTCAGTCTGGATGTATAGCAGCGTCTTAGCTGAAAGATGGTGCTGCAGGTAGAACCAGATGCTTTCACAGGCAGTGAAATGAGGGAAGAGCTAAAGCAGGTTTGTAACATGCCCACTTCTGTTCACGGAGTTTGTCCATGGGTGAGTGTGCCTAGCGGGTTGTTAGAAGATACTTCACCAGAAATCAACATTTTAAGATGAAGTGAAACAATTTATTTTGTATTGTTTTAAACCTCAGACTGACACTCAAACCACATCCAAAGCGCAAACATCTTAAAGCGTAATTGATAGGTGGCTGCCAGCTGTAGTCATTGCCTGGAACGAGATGGAAAGCAAAGCTGGCTGCCTACCCGGGGAGCACTACGGACCTGCGAGGACCAGGGTCCCTGAGAGAGGTAGCCTCCTTGGTGTCCTCTGGCTGCAATTAGAACTGACCCAGCCTTCTGCCTGGGAGGTCTGAGCCTCAAGACAGATGGGCTGGACCAGGCAGGAGGACAGAGAGAGCAGGGAGTCAGGAAGAGGGTCAGACCAGCTGCCCAGGCCAGGGAGGCCTGTTCTCATGGTGGGGAAGCCACCGCGGCCCCCTGAGTCTCGGGCTCTGACATGCACACACAGGAGAGCAGCTTGGCTGCCTAACCGCTGGGCTAGTGCTGCTTGTAGACTGGGGGAGTCTGGTTCCGCTCAGCAGGACAAGCCAAGAGCAATGAATCTTACGTATGACTGAAGTTCAGGGCGAGGTGCAAGCCCAGAAGATAAGTCTCATTCCTACTACTCCCTCTCATGTACTCTACAATTCAGACAAACTGGATGACTCACTGCTATTTAGACAGATCCTCTTCTCTTCTTCTCCTCCCTTGTGCATTTGCTCCTGTTTTTCCCTCCCCATCCCTGTCTGTTGGACTCCTACACATACTTCAAGGCCTATGTCAAATGCCTCCCCGACTGCTCCCCATTAGGTGCACTGATATCACTGCCCTTGGGAGCTGCCGGAGTATACTGCTTGTATCCATCATCCGGCATTTCTCTTACACAGCTGCGTTTCTTATCCCTTTCTGTTGTAAGCATTTGGAGGGTGGAGACTGGGTCTTTGTCTCCCTTTAGTCCCAGCATGTTTCAACATTGCGCTCTGTGTGGAGTAGGTACCCATGAATGTCTGTGGAATGGAATGAATTCTGGGCTCACAGTAATTGTCAAGCCCTCACCCACTGTCGGTGGGCAATCCTTGGCATTCTCTCCGTCTCTGCCGTCACCAAGCATGTAGCACGGCATCCACAGAGAGCTGGACTTCCTGAGCACAGCCAAGGTCTTGAATCCTCTGAGTTCCAGCCTCCATGTGGGGTTGAAAGACACTCCAGTCTGCGTCACATTTGGGATCTTCCTCAAAAAATAATGAAAAAAGGAAACTGATTTCCACTGGGAATAAAACTTGGATGCACACATTTTACAGCAGATGGGTAAATTATAGAATTGATCATTTGTCATGATGTAACACATTATTTCTCATACCATTATTATCTAGAGTTTTTATGTTTATAAATCGGACCTCCCTAAGAACAATTCAGTTTCCTGAGAACAAAATCGATAACTCATACAGTGGTAGAAAGGATACAGGTTTTGGAGTCAGATCTGGATTTGAAGCTTGGTTTCCCGACTTCATGGCCAGGTACTGTGATGATTAATTTTATGTGTCAGCTTGACCGGGTCACCGAGTGCTCAGATGTTTGGTCGAACATTATACTGGATGTTTATGGATGAGATTTAACATGTAAATTGGTAAACTGAATCAAGCAGATTGCCCTCCATATGCAGGTGGGCCCCATCCAATCAGAAGAAGGCCTGAGTGGAACAAAAAGGCTGACCTTCCCCCAAGCAATAGAGAACTTTTCCTGCCTGATGACCTTTGAACTGGAACATTGGCTTTTTCCTGCCTTTGGACTTGAACTGAAACATCTGCTCTTCCTGGATCTCGAGCCTGCCAGCCTTCAGCCTGGAACTGCACCACTGGCTCTCCTGGGTCCGTGGCTTCCCTGCAGATCTTGGAACTTACCAGCCTCCATAATCATTCCTTATAATAAATCTGTCTGTCTATCTATCTATCTATCTACCTATCAATTATTTCCTGTTGGTTCTGTTTCTCTGAAAAACCTTGACTAATACAGGCACTTTGGGCAGACTGCTGAACCTCTTTGAGCAACAATTCCTCATTTATAAAATTAGAGCAATAATGCCTACCACCGTGAGAATTAACTGTACAAACCATGCAAATTTCCAGCATGGTACTTGTCACTAGTAGGTGTTCAATGCCTACCTACCCCTTCCTTCTCTCTTACTCATTTGTTTGTTCTGAAAAATACACAGATGCTCCAAGATTTCTGTGACCATGTTTTCTGAACCAAAAATGGAGGGAACGTGGATCCAGTGTATGTATAGGGCTGATGAAATAAATATGTGACTATTAGTGCTGTCTCTGGAAATCCAAGATATGCAGTCATAATCAAGGCTACTCGTTCATTTGAATGAAATGAAAATTTAAAAAAATACTCCAAAGTAATTCTTGCTCACCATCAAACTTAACACAACAACCAAATTGCCACTGAAGCTTGGGCCTTGGAGACAGAAAGCAGACGAGGGAATGCGAAGACCATTCCGCCGCTCGGGCCCTGCAGCGGGAGGCACATTTTCAGTTTTATCACCCAACACCTGTTCATCCACATGGCTCAGAGGAGGTGCATGTGACGTCTGTCCACCTCTGACCTCTGTCACGTTGTCTCATTTTCCATGTGGACTTCTGTTCATATCCTCTCCTGTGCAGTTTGCTTTGGAAGCACTTAAGGGGATTAGTATTGAGCAACTAGTAAGTTCTGTTAGTCGGTCATAACCAGAGACTCAAATTAAGAAAAACAAATGAGCTTACACTGACTGGCCCTGGGTATTTCCAGTAGCTGGAGAATCCCGCTGCTGGAAACCTAGTGCAGTCGTCTCAATATAGTATTTTATAGAGCCTGCAGCACAAGCTGAATTAACGCAAAAGGACCAGAGTGGCTGGCAGAAAGCAAGCTTGTCAATGACCAAATCTTTTTCCAACTGAGTGGCTGTTTTTGTTTCGGTGTGTGTGGTTGTTTTTGTTATTGCTGCTAAGGTGGCTTTTTGTTGTTGTTGTTTTCTCAAAGTTTCAGAGAAAAGACAGGCACATCTTCAATTCACTACCCAGGCAAGAAACAGTGATGGCTCCTCTTCCAAAATCCCAATCCAAAAAGCTGACATCAGGGTTTTGAAGCAGACTGCCTGTGGGCACACCATAGAAGAGGACTTTGTTTTGACTGGGGCCGGTGGAACCGGACTTTTCGTGCTCAATCCCTTAAACACAGAGCGCTGTGAATATGGCTTTGACGATCGTTAGCAAAAGTGGATTCAACACACAGCCACGAAACCAGCAGCTGTGCCTCTGCCACGGAGTTTGACCCCGTCCTGCGTATAGACAGGCATCGTGTGTAATTACTCTGAGCATTTGCCGCAAAACAGAATAAGCTCGGGGTCTTCCCACTGGGGACGTTTCTGTGTGGCAGTGGACTGGATTTGGCCTGACAAAGAATAGTTGTGGTGTACGCTCCATCCCAACTGCTCGTTTCCTCTCCTTGACCTACCCTTTGTGGGAAGCCAGGAATGCTAAATATTTCTTGTAGCTCTGCCCAGTCCTTTACTTTATTTACACTCCCCCCTCCTCCCGGGCCCCAGCCCCGTCTCTTCCTGTGGCAGCTCAAGCGTTCTTCCCTGAGCTGCTGAACGACTGCATTTTTGTTTGAGATGATACAGCAAAGGTATTTCAAATAAAGACGGACAAAAGCATAACATGCTGTCTGCCGGACAACAAGCCGTGCTCTGACAAGGATGATGTGCAGTCCCCCCCATAATGGACTTCCTATTTTGACAAACTATATCAAAGTTTCTAGGCCAGAGATAAAATAACTTTTCTCAAAAAGTGAAATAAGAAAGAGTCAGTTAAATGAACAGGAGGTGGAAGACGGATTGGGAACATTTTCAAAGAACCCACGGGCCACTCTGTATGTTTATTTCCTGAAGGGCAAAATTAAGCCCTTAGAGCAGGTCTTTCATTTTTTGGTTTCTTTTCTAATTCTAGAATCTCCTCTAACCACACCAGGAAGGCAAGTGGGAATGCGACTTCTTCTGTAGTTATTACTACACATTTATGGGGACATTTTCTTCAACAAGTCTTTTTTGCCCTAAAATATACCTCAAAATCATTTCCAGGCAGGATAACACTGGAGGTGGAGCCTCAGGGAAGCCATAAATGTTTCAAGTGCGCAATAATTGTAAACCTTCTAAGGAGAAAACGTAGGTGTCCTGAGCAAATTGTCTCTCACTAGCCTGGCCCTGTATTCCTATCTGCCTGGGACAGGCGCCATTCATGCCTGTTGACCTGGCATGATTATTAATAGTACCCACTTTTGAAAGTGTCTAGTTTAGATGATAAATTATATGGACATCTTGCCTTTCACCAAACATGCCATTTCTGATGTCCATTTCAAACATGCGTACGGATCACCGGTTCTGCTGCTGATCTGGCGGTCAGCCTGGCTCTTGAAGGAGAGGGTGACATCTGGACACAGCCAGGTGGCACAGTGGTCTCATGGGCCCCGGTGCTGCTAGTCCTTGGGGCAGGTCCTAAGCTTTGCACCCTGCTGCTGGCTACATACCACCAATTAGATTTTAAAACAAACAAACAAACAAAAAAACCTTTGGACTTAAAAATCAGACACTTGGATTTTGACTAGAAGGCAAAGAAGAACCTCTGGGGTCTCTTCTCATCTCAAGGCCTCACTGTCATGGAGACTCCTACCCACCGCCCTCTGCAGAGTAGATGATGACCCAGCCAGCTGGGCCAAGGCCCCCTCAGCCCAACTTTCCTTCTTGCAGAATGGGTGGAACATCTCTAGGTAGAAAGGAAAACAACACCCAACTTACTTTTATCTGCAAATGTCAGAAATATATCAGAGAGTTTGACTTTGAGGTTAAGCTTGCCCAGTTGAGCTATTTGCAATTCTGTGAGTACGTGGAGGCAGGAGGGATCTTGGAGACTGGGGGAGAGGAGCAGAGAAGGGATTGATTCATGGTGTATCCTGGACTCTGGGCTTGAGGCATGCACTAAATATTTGACTAATGAGTATGTGAATAATTACATTGGTGGGGGAGATTTTTGTCCACTCTTAATTATTTTTAGTACACTTATCTTTAGCAAAGATTCATAGTAACATATGAACTCATTTTCAGACATTTTTCCTGAAAATATTACATTTCAGAGTCTCATTTTACTCCTTAAGCTAAGCTGATTTGTAATCCTGACAGTGCACTTACAAAATTAATATACAAGAAATACCTGTTCGATTTGTGTTTTTAAAAAAATTTTAACTGGGGTTAATTTTAAATGAATTGAGAAGTGACCTACAATGTTGCAAAATGCCTCTTTAACTTCCAAGCTAACATGACATTGATGGACACAAGACAGATGTAGGGTCTATAATGAAGACTTGCCTGCCAAGTCCCACTCCATGGAATTTGGGGTGACATTGCACAGAAAAGATGGTTTTGGTTAAACTCTAGGACTAAAAAAATAAATAAATAAAATTGTAACTTAATTGTCAAACGCATCCACATCCGTTTGCATGTACCATCTGATATCTAAGTAAGGTAAGATATAGGAACATCAATGAAATAAAAAGCCTGTTGACTTCAATGTGGGCATCACTTTCTTCTCTGTTTTACACCTGGGCTAACAGGCTGATGGTTAAACAGTAGAATATTTAGAATGGGTAAACTTATCAAGGACTTTAAAAATATCTCCAAGTTCTGTAATCTACTTTGGAGAGATTGTCTCAACAGAGGATGTGAACTAATCCAAACAAGGAACAAACACCACGAGAAGAGTCGAAATAAACTCAAGTAGTGAAGACTCACACGTTCGTAAGCTACACAAACTGAAACCTAGCTTCTGGCAGTTTACAATAAGAATATATTTGTTCGATAAACAGGTTTTGAACAGCAACATTTCCTGTCTTCTTTGCTAGATGCTTTATCGAGTATTATCTCCCCTGTTCAAAGACAGCCTCCATGCAGTTGCTGTGGAATTCAAGACGCCCACCTCTGTTTACAGACTGAGCTGGGGCTCAGGCCGCCCCCCCTCAGCTCCTTCCCCTCCCTTGACTAATTAACATTCTTGACATTTGACTTGACAGTAGTATTTTAGAGGGCTCAGACACAACTCTTGTAAACACATGTAATATTCTTGGTGTGAATTATTGCTCTTTTATAAGAAAGAAATTGGTACTGCTTCCAAACTAAGGAAATGCAGTTTATTTCGTCAGTTACAAGTTTCTAAGGTTTTTGCTGTTTTCTTTCTATTTGCTTCAGAATCCAACAGGGAATTCCTCTACAATGAACCCAGAATGGAATTATTCTGCTCTTTTTTTTTAAAACATGGCTCCTTTATAAAACAATCAGAATGCATTAGAGTTGTTTGTGTATATATTATAGAGTGTTTTGGCACATGGTGTGTAGTATGGGTGTCATTTAATCCTAGTACTGAAATGGATATAAGGAACAGTATAACCCATAAAAAGTAGAGTATTCCTCATCTAAGGAAAACACTGTTTCAACTTGGACCAAATGGTCCTTCCCTTGACACATCGTGAATACCAGGCTGATGTCACTTTCCAATACTGACTATGCATTTGTCACATTTGCCTAACTTGGAGCTGTAACCTACTGTTCTAATGCCTTAATTATTCCTCTGATTAAAGCAAAAGAAACCTTAAAAAATTAAGCTTGAAATGTGTATTTTAAAAGTGTAAGAAGTATACAAACTGCTCATACAGAATACAGAATTGACTTGGTCCTTGACAGACCAAACATCATCAAATATGAACAGTAACAGTGATAGTACATTGAAGACATTAAACATTTACATCAACAATTTTTTCCCCAAGAATATCCTGAAACTCTACAATTATGAATCAAAATCAGCATATACTCAATAGCAATTTTTAGTTACTATATGCATTAGTTATTGGTCATTTTTTAGCTGTTCCTCAATTTCTTTTACAAAGAATAACAGGTTTTACGTTTCAAAAGTAAGACAGATCAAAATCCAACTTTTTATTTTCACAATTTAGGACAATTTTATGCTCTTTTTCAACCATATTTTGAAATAACTTTAGACTTAACTGTTGCAAAAATAGTATATAAAGTTCCCTTTCACTCCTCACATTTTGAGCATCTTACATGACTGCAGTACAACAATCAAACCAGCTAATTAACATTGATCCAATACTAATAACTGATCTAAAGACCTTATTCCAATTTCAGCAGTTTTTCCACTAATGTCCATTTTTTGGTCCTGGAGCCAATCCAGGATCCCATATTGCTCTTTTGTCCTTTTAGCATGCTCCTATCCTTTTCTGAGCATGTCCCTTCTGCTCATGAAGATCTTTTTAAAAGAATGACTCAATGGCCAGGGGTGCAGTAACAGTGGCACATGCCTGCCATCCCAGTCCTGTAGAAGGCTGAGGCAGGAGGATTGCTTGAAGCCAGGTGTAGAGACCAGCCTGGGAAACAGAGAGAGAGAAACCCCCCACCCCCATCTCTACAAAAAAATCTAAAAATTAGCTAGGCATGGTGGCTGCACCTGTTGTCCCAGCTACTCAGGAGGCTAAGGAGGGAGGATTGCTTGAGCCCAGGAGTTCTAGGCTGCAGTGAGCACTCCAGCCTGGGTGACAGAATGAGACTCATTGACTCAACTGATTTCCACAAAGTTGATACATGTCCATTATGGTAAATTCAAATCATACAGAAAACTACAAAGAGCAATGTAAAAACTATACAAATCTTGCTACCATGAAGGGAAAACTGTTAACATTTGGTAAAAATTGTCCTTCGCATCTCTTTATGCAGACATGCAGCTAAAAAGATAGACAAATTGGTAGAATTTTGATGGAATGGAATCAGTTTTTATAATAAAAGTAGCAATTAAAAGCATTAAATGTTATTTTAATAAAAAGTATTTAATGTAATTCCACTTTAGCAGAAGAAAAAGAAACTAAAATATACTTGGATGTGCCGAGTTTCAGGTAAATATTTCTTCATAGAAGGATAATTTCCTGAATTATCTCTCTAAAGTCAGGGAAAAGACTATGAAAAACATTTAGATATTTGTCATTTTTTGTTGACTAATAAACCACCCCAAACATGGTGGCTGAAAACAAACAGCATTTACCATTGCTGACAGGTCAGGAGGAGTGTAGGGTGGTTCCTCTGATGTGGCTTGGCTGGTCTTGGGTGACTGGCGTGGGTCAGCTGGAGCCCGGCTGGCCTAGAGTGTCCTCATTCACATGTGTGGTAGTTGGTTTCTCTTGGCAGGGCCAATGGGGGTGACCTGGCCTGTGATCTCTCATGCTCCAGCAAGATAGCCCAGGCTCGGTCACACAATGGTAGCAGGGTTATGAGAGAGAGTGGAAGTGTGCAAGGCCTCTTCAGGCTTAAGCTCAGAGCTGACACAAGGTCATTTCCACCACATGCTATGGGGCAAAGCAAACCATGAGACCATCCCAGATTCAGGGCTGGTTACTCATATTATTCTTATGTACTGGTATCGATCACTCCAATATCAAGTTTTCATTGCAGCATTATTCTTTCAAACTGCAGGTTTAAGCATTTATTTTAGACTTGCTTTTCCTATTATATTTTTGAACATATTTTCTGTTCTTTTGTTCATTTCTTCTTTGCAAACATCAATTAAGTATTTGCTGGATTTTTTTTTACCTGTACCTCTCTACCTTTTTTATAATCTTTTGAAAAATATTATATATGCCTAGAATGTCCCCCCAGATATTTGCAGGCCTGAATCATTCATGATATAAAGGTTTCAGATAAAATGTCATGTGACTCGAGTTTCCTGGTCACCCAATACCTTTTCACACTCTATTATATAGTCTAATTTTACTTTTTTCATAGGATTATCGAAATGTATTTATTTTATTTCATTTTCTCTACTCTCTCTCTGCCTGCCCTAGATTTTAAGCTCCATAAAGGTACAGAGATATTGCCCATAATAGACACTGCTAAACCCCCAGCATCTAGAAGCACTCTTGGCACGGAGAGGGTATTCAGTAACCACTTGTTGAGTAAATGCATGAAAGTCCTGTCTGTTTTAAGCTGGATTCATTTTAATTTTTGTTGCTTATACCATTGCTTTCTTCTCGGCACTATCTTTCATTTACACATATCTCCTACGATTTCTTTGAGATTACAGAGAACTCTATCTGAACTCTTCTTCTGTTTTCTTAGATAATTTCTTTTGTAGCTTTTAAATTTTTCTTTGTCTTTCATTCCCTTCTCATTTTCTCTCTCATTTCAAAGCAGATCTGTGGGGTGGTTCTTTCTGATTATTATTCATCTCATATACTTACTGAAAAATAGTTTGTGGAGGAAAGGGAGCAGGGGTGTTAGAACACTTGACTCACTGGATGTGCATTTCAGGGCAGTCTCATATGCTTTTTGGAGAAATGTTCATCTTGCCCAAGGTCTGAGGATATGTTGTTAGTTCGCAGTGTTCTTCCTCATTTTGGTCCAGATTTCACAGCATTTGGCAGGTTTGCTACATAGTTTGTGGTTTAAGATTGTAGTCATATCCTCATTTTATTGGCAACTAACATATTTTTCTCCATTTTTGGTTCTTTTTGAGATTTTTGAAGAAGGGGAGTGGGAGAATTAATGTCTCTACACTACGATCTTTAACCAGAAGTCATTTTATGCTCTTTCGATTCCATTCTGCAAATCTGTATTATACCATGTAGGAGGGATCCTAAGTGCCATCCACCCACCAGGTTTAGGACTGAGATCTGAATTCTCATCAGGTTGTTTCAAATTTTTGTTGCATAATGGTACAACCATCACCTTTCTTCATCATTCCCTTTGCCCTACCTCCATATCTCTAGAGGTTTGTTTTTGTTTTGCCTCTCAGGGTAGCCTCAATATTCTCTACATGGTGAGAACTTTCCTAGTCCTTCATCTCTTTAACTTCTCTAAGTTAACCCCCAAAGTTGCCTGGCCTCAAATAGTAGTGAGTGGATAACAACCACCACTTACCATTGCCTCTGTTAGTCAATCACTTACTGTACTCCAGGAACGCTGCTAACGCTTGTTGATGGATCATCTTATGTAATCCTTCCAATAACCCAACAAAGTCAACAGGATTGCCAGCAATTTAAATGTAGGGATGTGAAAAATAGCTTTTTCCTAAAATGAGCTCTGAAATTAAGTTCGGAGATGTCACTGTGTGGGTTCAAGCACACACTTTGGAAGATATTCTTGGGGTGGTTGAGGTTTTGTGATGTTAGAAGAGAAGATTGGGGCAGGAGAAGAAGAAGAAAGTTGTTTTGCTATTGGAATGAAGAGGTGAGACAAATGAAGGGAGAGGAGAGGGAGCCAGAAAGTTAGAGGCTACTTCTGAGAAAGCCAATGAGACACCTCGGACTGCTCCATTTGAGTATCAGTCCTATAACTCCTGTACTCGCTGCCCGCCCTCCCCTCGGGTCTCTCTCCATCCCCAAATCTTCAGTTCATCTGCTGTGCACACGATTCTTAGGACAAGGTTTCTGCAGGTCTTATAAAAGGGCCTGGGTTTCTCATCTCAGTCAAAGCCACAAGAGACAAAACTATATATGTGGGATCAGGAACTGGAAAATGTTTGAGGGGGTGGGATTTGGCCTTCTATTGGCTATGGGATTGTAGTGGGGTGGGGATGCGGGGGAGATGCATTAGGTCAATTTTTCCTTCATAGTAAGAGAGAGAGGCCACAGTTAACACCTGAGTGTTATATAGGTAAGGAAAATGAGAGTCAGAGAAAGTGAACAATTTGCTTGAGGGCATTTAACATACAGAATCACTTCTTGCTATTTAACAAATATGCCCAGTTCCTTCCTGCTCAGGACATTTCCTCCTACTATGCTGCAATCCAGAATGTTCCCCCCAGATCTGTGCATTGCCAGCTCCTTCTTATCTTTAAACCATCTCCTAAGAGACGCTTTCTTCCACTTCCTGTCAGAACAGTCACCATGAAATCCCCTTGTGCTCAATCCTATCCCCTTACCATGCTTTATTTTTCTGCTTTATTTATTACTTCCAAATATAATATTACCTATTTATTTTTTAATCTAGCTCCTCTCATAGGATGTAAGCTTCACGAGGACAGGGATTTCATCTATCTTATTCACTACTGTATCCATGATGCCTAGTACAGAGCCTAACATTTAGATGGTACTGAATAAAGATTTGATAAATATACTCAATAAATATTCATGGGGTGCCTTCTATAATGCCGGGCATACTCTTCAGTCTCTTGGCTTTAGAATTTCCAGCTGATGGAATCCAGCCCAATCCACTAGATTCTAAGCTGGTTGTGCAGACCACACGCCTATTTTCTTCAGCACGGAGCCACTCACACACCATACCTGCTCTCACAGATACCTGCGTCTACTTACTGGCTTACTTTGAAGAGAACTTCAAAGAGCTCTTGTTAAGAGCCACTACTATTGTAGTCAGATAACGGTTATCTCAGAAATGGCCTCTTCACCTGCAGAGAGCTCAGAGCCACTGAACTAGCTTATAAATGTGCCCAAATCAGGGCTAAGGAGGCAGCAACTCTGAGCATAGAGCAGCATAAGGAGGTGGTTAGGAGCAAGTCTCCGGCTCCAGATTGGGTCAAATCCCAGCTCTGTGACCGAGGCGATCGTGGGACCTTCCTCATAAGGCAGGTATGAGGAAACACTTTCCATGGCCATGTTCATAGCAGCACGCCAAGGGCAGAGGAACTAGGTAGAACACCTGGTGAGCTGACTAGCTGGATTTAAACAGTGAGCACTTCCTGGGAGAAGTCAGTTTCTTTAAAACTAACCAGAGTTGTAAAGAAAAACAAAAGCATGAATCGAAGGAGCAGATGGCAGTCCTGATGGCCAAGGAAAAGAATTCAGATCGGCACCGAAAGCCACGGTGGACTTCAGAAAGGAGCCGTCCCTCAGGAGGAGTGGCACAGGGTTGAGCCGGGAGATGCTCATGGTCCCTGTCTGCCCATGTTAGCTGGGTGAACTCAGGCCAGCCTCATCCTATCTGGACCCATTTTATCCTCTGTTAATTGTGATGCTGGTAATCCAACCCTATAGATTTGTGTAAAGTCTAAACAATTCCCAGTAGTATTTGTGAAGATGACTCTAAACTATAAAAAAATTTTCCTAATATATATTGCTGATGTCTGGTCCAGTAACCCAGTGATGCAATAAAGGAAGGGGCTCCCAAGCAGGATTAGACAGGCCAGGGTTTGAATGCCTGGCCTGCCATATTTTAACTTTGTGGCCTTGAGTTGATTATTTGTTCCCTCTGAGCCTTACTCTTTCATCTGTAAAAGGGGGACAGATACTTTTGTGGATTTGACTACATCTAAAGAGCCAGTAAAGCACCTAGCACATCACCTCCATGACCACCTGCATGATCATCACGGGCAAGGTTACTCTGAGCACCCACCATCTGCTGGGCACTGTTCTAAGAGACTCATGTGCATTTAGATAGATATTGTTAATCCGAGGCCTAGAGAGGTTAAGTAATGTGCCCCAAAGTCACACAGGTAAGAGCTTGGATCAGAACCCAGGCGGTGGAGCACAATACCTGGGGGTAGTGATTGGCAATGGTGCCAATCTGCTATTGACATACATCGATTTTTTAAAGTTGCTTTGTGAAATAACAGGCTGTCAGAAGAATTCATCTTTTCCAAGGCATTTGATAATGAAAAAGAGAAATCCCTTAGGAAGATCTTTAGATCCTTCTTACCTGTTCTTTTTTTTTAAAAAAAGAATTGATTCTGCTAGAAAATATGTAATTGATACCACTTCCAGGAAGACAGAAAGTTGAATTAACAATGAAAACTGAAACCCCTGCTTCAACATCTGAACTCTTCTCCCCTATATGTAAAATCCCTGAAGATAATCCTGGTTAGCTTTGGGGCTGTTTGTATCAGTAAAGAAATGTCTCTAAGTCCACCGAGGACCAGGTGATGGGCTGGAATGAAAACATTAGTACACAAGGAAGTAAACTGATTTGCGTCAGTTGAAAGGGTGAAGAAATTGCAGGCCAGAGCAGAGGTGGCTGGTTCACCCAGGGGAGAGCTGCTATTGCATTCTCCTATCCACGTGTGAGGCCATAAATCCCCAGGGCAGGAGAAAGTTTAGCCCTGTGGCTTCAACTTTAAGCAACTTCCTCTGGGGGAATCATATGCCTATTTCCAAATTCTTCATGCTTGCTCTCTGGGCCACAGGTCAGAACCACCAGTGGACAGAATCTACCAGTCAGTCCTTGCAAAAGACTTCTCTATTCTTTGGCTTGGGTAGAAAGGCTTCCAAAGGAAAAGAGACATTTCATTTCATGCTGGGTTTTCCCTCTTAGATATTTCTCACTTGTGCGAAATATCAGCAGTGATGCTAGATACACAAATCTAGCTACCGATCTTTTATCTACGAGCTCCATACACACCACCTCTTAGGAGATGCAATACAGTGCCTGAGTCTTTGCCAACTTTGAGACCATGCAGTATTCTTTACACTTTCACTTCATTGTCTTATCAAGATCATCTATCTGTCTGTGGAATGGGTTTTTCAATTAGTAAGATTTGGAAATACCACATGCCTAGAGAATTCCTACGAAGAATACGGTCATAAAAATAAAACCACACTATTTACAAAAATAAAAAAAAAGAAACAAAACAGAAACAAAAACATAAATTAGAGCAATAAAACTCATCTATTGGGAATGACTGGGGCAGGAGGGAAGGCCCTTTCCACATGCCACACTGAAATGTTCTATTAAGTTTTAAGCAATCATATTTACGGCAGATTTAAATTAAATTAACGGTGAGGCCATAAAATAGAGCAGCTGTTCTCCATCTCCACTGATGCCAAACCAAGAGAAAGAGGCTGGTAAGAGGTAAGGAATACCTCCTGGCAGCGAGAACTATAAGGATACTAATGGGGACAGTGAGGAAAGGTAGAAAGGCTAGAAGCTATTTCCTCTGATACAAATTGAACAGGCGCAGATTAAATGAATTTTACATGCACCTTGAAGCCCTTTGCACTTGACCAGGTTTCTTTGATAGCCCTTGTTTCTCTGTACATTGAGCTATCCTATTCTAAATAAATGGAGCGCCTTATAAACAGTGACAAGAATACAAATGAACATCTAAGACAATTGTGAAAACTAATGAGCAACTGTTAATCCAGAGTGAAAATTAGCATCTATTCCTGTGCCTCAGTAGCTTGGTTTAAGGCCAAGAAATTGAGTGATGGAAGGGATCTCTGACCCCACAGGCTACAAGCCCATGATTAACAGCAGAGTTAATGAGATACACATAATGCCTAGGTCACTCTTGCCTCTACTTGCTGGTCTTGCCTCCCCTAAATTGCTGCATTTGTGAGGGTCATCCAGAGTGTGTGCCTTGCCCGCCAACCTTGCACCATCCCCGACTACCCCTCCCCCCCAGGGATCTGGAGGCAGCAAATGGAAGTGCAGATAACAAGGAGGAAAAGAATGTGACATTTGAAATGATGGCAGACATTCAAAGAGCTTCTATAAACCATATTGAATTCTGCTTGTCTAATGAAGTTTGATTCATCAGAATGACCTAGTCATTTTTGGTTTTTTTGTCAATTCAACTCTACTGTATCCAACAACGTTCCAGAGATAATAATTCCTTAAGTTTATAAAAGCATCTTCCACTTACAAAGTTGTTGAGGGATTTTATTTTTCTTTTTGATTTGGTCGATTGTTTTATTTATTTTGTCTTATTACTGAATGCTTTTAATACAATGGATTTTGGGGTTTTTGTGTGTGGTGTGTCTAGGAATATGTATATAAAAAGGATTATACATCATTACAAAGTGGGATTTATCCCAGGAATTCAAGAGCGGTTCAACATACAAAAATCAGCCTATGTTGTACACGAAATCAATAAAATAAGAACAAAACCCACATTACAAACTCAATAAATGTAGAAAGAGCATTTGACAAAATCCAACATCCTTTTATCATAAAAACATTCAACAAATTAGGAATAGAATGGGCATTCCTCAACCAGATAAGGGGAATCCACAAAAAGCAAAAAACAAACAAAAAACCACAGCTAAGTCACAGGTAATGGTGAAAGATGGAAAGCTTTTCCTCTAAGGTCAGGAACAAGACAAGGATATCCACTCTTGCCACTTGTATTCAACATCATATGGGAAGTTTTTGTCAGGGCAATTAGGCAAGAAATAGAAATAAAAGGCATCCAAGTCAGGCAAGAGTTGCTATTGCAGTGTTGAGTTTGAAAGCTGTAGGGCAGGCCAGCAGGCAAAACACAGGCAGGATTTCTGTGTTACTATCTAGAGGCAAAATTCCTTCTTCCCCAGAAACCCCCCATTTTTGCTCTTAAGACCTTCAACTGATTATATGAGGACCACCCACATTATCTAGGATAATCTCTTTTACTTAAAATCAATTGATTGTTGATGCTAATCACATCTACAAAATACCTTCATAGCAACATCTAGACTAGTGTTTGGACAAATGACTAGGCACCAGAGCCAAGGCAAGTTAACACATAAAATTTAACCAGCATAACAAGGGTGCTAAGACAATTCAATGGGGAAAGAATAGTCTTCTCAACAAACATTGCTGGGGCAACTGGATATCCACATGCAAAAATGTGAAGTTGGACTCCTACCTCACACTATATACAAAAGTTAACTCAAAATAAATCATAGACCTAAATGTAGGAGTTAAACTATAAAATTCTTAGAAGAAAATATAAGACTAAATTTTGACCTTGGATTAGGGAATGGTTGGTTAGATATGACACCAAAAGTACAATTAACAAAATAAAAGAAAAAAATCTTGGACTTCTTAAAACTAAAAACTTTGTGCTCCAAAGAACACTACCAAGAAAATTAAAAAGACAATTTATAGAATGGGAGAAAATACAAATCGTTTATCTGACAAAGGCCTTTTATCCAGAGCATACAAAGAATTCTTACAATTCAATAATGTAAAGACAACACAATTAAAAAATGGGAAAAAAATTTGTCCAAAGAAAATACACAAATGTCCAATAAGCACATGAAAAAGTGCTCAACATTATTATTCATCAAGGATTCATTACTATTCCAAACACAACTAGAATGGCTATAGTCAAAAAGACAGATGGTAATAAGTGGTGGCAAGGATGTGGAGAAATTGTAACCCTCATACATTGCTGAAGAGAATGTAAAATGATGCATATTTTAGAAGACAGCTTGGCAGTTCCTCATAATGGTAAACATAGAGTTACTATATGACCTAGCAATTCCACTCCTAGAGAATTGAAAACATATGTCCACAGAAAAACTTGAACATGAATGTTTACAGTAGCATTATACATTAAAGTCGAGAAGTGGAAACAACCCAATGCCCATAAAATAATGAGTAGGTAAATAAAATGTTGTATATCTGTACAATGAAATATTTGGCCATAAAAAAGAGTATTATATGCCTATAAAAAGAAATGAAGTATTGATATATGGTACAACATAGATGAACCTTGAAAACATTATGCTAAGTGAAAGAAACCAGTCACAAGGCCACATATTGTGTGATTCCATTTATATGAAATGTCCAGAAAAGGCAAATTCATAGAGACAATAGATTAGTAGTTATTAGGTGCTGGGCAAAGAGGGAGGGGGGTGACTGCACAAGTTTCTTTTTGGAGTGATAAAAATGTTCTAAAATTAGATGGTGGTGATGTTTGCACAATTATGTGAATATACAAACACTGCATTATACACATTAAAAAGATAAAATTATGGTATATGAATTACATCTCAATAAAGCTGTTATAAAAATAAATTTTATTAGAATGGCAATCTTTGATTTTTGTAGAAAAATTAGAAAATGTATATTACAAAAATGTAAAGAAAAAAACCTATTCATAATCCCACAAGTTGGATGATATCTTTCCAGACATTCATTCGTCCATCCATTCATGTCTCTATATTAGCAAAATTAGAATCAGACTGTCAGTAATGGTTTGTGGTATACCCTTTTGAGCTTAATATATTATGGATATCTTTCCATGTCAATAAATATTCATTTACAATAGCTTTTAAAGTGGAAGAATCGTATTCCTTTGTATTGGTGTATGAAGTCCAGAATTTTAAATAGGAGCCAGCTCTCCTTCCCTCTGTCCTCTGCTGGGTCTAAGGTATCTTGCCAAGAACACTGTATTTTGCTTTCCTGCCTTTTTTTCATCCAGTGAGTGTGACTTCAATTGAGTTAAACAGTTTGGTTTTTTGTTCATTTAGTTTTATAACATTATTTATTTCTATAATTATTCTTTTTAAGAATTTCCTAAACATTGGGATTGTTTTCCTTTTTATCTTTTATTGTGGTAAGAACATTAACATGAGATTTTCCCTCTTAAAAACTTTTTAAGTGTACAATACATTATTATTGACTGTAGGTACAGTGTTGCATGCAGATGTTTAGAGCTTTTTCATCTTGCTGGACTGAGACTTAATGCCTATAAATAATTCCCTATTTTTCCCTCTCCCAGCCCCTCTTTGATTCCACCCTTTGAGTGTATGAGTTTGACTGCTTTAGATACCTCATCTAAGTGGAGTCATGCAAAGTCTGAAGGTTTATCCATGTTGTCACATATTGCAGATTTATCTTCTTTTTAAAGGCCAAATAGTATTCCATTGTGTATATATATATATATATACACACACACATATATATAGCATTTTCTCTGTTGATGGACATTTAGGTTGTTTGTATATTTGAGCTATTATAAATAGCGCTGTAATGGCCAGCAGAGTGCTAACAAGTCTTTGAGATCTTGATTTTGAGTGGCCACCAATGACAAGCTGCAAACACAAGGTGCTATAGAATGAAAGATGTACAAACAGTAGGGACCGTCCTCAAATAGTTTATAATCTAGCAGGAAAGAGAAATGTGAGAGAACTGAATTTATAAAAGCAGAAAATGTCCACAACTTGCTCCCTTCAGCTTGTAGGTGGTAACAAGATGAATTCACCCATTTGCCCTTCACAGGCAAATTATGGGAAAATGGCTAAAGTGAATTTGCCTGGGATTCACAATCTGTGGGGTTCTGAGAAGAGAGAGAAAGCATTTTATAGGAGAGCTGGAAAGCTTAGTGGGGCTGGGGCATTGGAGGTATGTCCTGAGTTCGGAGTGGGACATCCATTGGCAGTGATGGAGGGAGCAGTCATTCTGCACAGGAAGAGCAGCCTGAGCAAAGGCCTGAGTTGGGAAAGCCTGTGGCAGTTTTGGGGGCCATGAGATGTGCAATAGGAATAAGGAAGAAGGGGTGGGGTTGGGTGAGAAGTTAGACAGGGGCCAAGAGAGCCAGTATATTTTAATTGAACATCCATAGCAGTAACAGTAGTTTGAACAAGTTCCTCTGGTATATGAGTGCTTGTTTTATAAACCATATGCATGCATAATTGCAGTAATGTATTCCACACATTTGATAGGCAAGAAAGCAAAAGGATGAGATAAGAGAAAAATCATAATTTTTCTCTCTAAAATATTATGATGGTTAATATTTTTAGTGAAAGCTAGGTGAGTAAGCCTCAGTAGTTTTGTAGTCATTAGTTTACCGGTTTGTGATAAAGCAATTCAAAGACAATGTTCTAAGGTCCAATTTGAGTGTGTATGTGTGTGTGTGTGTGGGGGGGGGATGGTAACACATAACATAGCCATTTGGAAACAGACAGTAAACCCCCTGAAAGCAAGAATTTTGTCATCTTTGCTCACTACAATGTCTCAAATAATTATAATAGCACCTTGCACATAGTAGGTACCTAATAAATATTTGTTGACTGAATAATGAATGAATTTAGGTTTTTAAGCAGGTGAGGGATTGGAGCTGTGCTTTATGCTTTTTCTTCTTCTATGTAAGATTTCTCATTTTCTTTGTGTTTTATCCAAAGCTCTGGAGCCCAGGGAGGGCTGCTACACACGAGGACTGTAGCATTCAGGATTAAATTGAGCTTCAAGAGACGGTGTGAGCCGCTGAACGGACAGAGACCTTGGAACAATTATTAATACATCAGAACCTCCAGGGTTGAGCCCAGCGTGAGGTGACCCTAAGCTGCAGCCAAGGATGAGATCACTGCCCTAGGGCTGTGCCTCTCACTCTAGAAGGTGTCCTGGCTTATGTCTATTTGCCCATTCAAATTCTTAGAATTCTTTATCTCTAAAGGCCAAGAGGAACAAGTGGGGGCTCTATGTTGGCCTCATAAGTCCTTCTGTCTGTTAACCTATTTTCTCAACAGATACTTTTTGAGTACCCACCATGTGCCAGTGGTTCTACTGCATAACGAGGTCCTCAAAGGACCCACATGTACACTGAAGTTTGCAAATCACAACAAGAGAAGACTAAGGCACAGTTCCTGCTCTCAAAACATTTGCAGAGCTGAAGGTCAAAGAAGCAGCTGCCACCAGTGGTGAATTCACTGCCTCCTGCTAACAATTCCCACAGCTGTGTTCTGTCTCCTTTGGGTTTTCTGACCTCTGTGACCTGCAACTTTTCTGAAGGTCATGTCCTTGAGCTGTCTGTTGTGTCTTTTTGTTCCCTTTCCTTCCACAAACCAGATTCTTCTAGATTGTCAGATGGATTGCAGACAGGTGTATATACACCACTGATTTCATTTTAGGAGCATGTGTCTTGCTTGATGCCAAACCTACTCACTTTGTTTTTAACATGAATGGAAATCTGTCACCTGCTTCTTTCATAAGAGAGATGTGGAGGCATTCAAAGGATCCCACTGGTGCTGGACAAAAATTGTCCTCTGCCGACCATGGGTGTGCAACTCTTTTTGCAAAGCCAGCTGAGAGTCCCTAAAGACATTCAGGTGGCATTGCAGTTCAGTTACAGTGGATCTTCTGTTGCTACAGAAAAAATTACCTAGATATTGCTGGAAAGTTGTGTCATTGAATGTTTTTAGACTTTTGTCACTGTAAATCAATCAAATATTAGCTTAGGTCTGGAACCAATCTCCTGTTTGTTAATTTGCTTGTTCATTTGTGCTTCCTTTCATTTATTCAATGAACCTTATCCTGAATCCACTCTGCCATGTTCTGTATGGGCACTAGAGAAACAAACATAGAAATAAAACACGATCTCTGTCTCATTCAGGAGAAAGGAGAGGAAGAGGAGGATGAGGGTTTTCTGAGGATATTATATGAATTAATTCCATTAATCCTCACAGCAACTCTATGATGTAGGTAAAATCTCCATTTTACAGATGGAAAAATAAAGATTCAGTTATTAGCCCAAGGTCATGTCCTTGGTGAGTACTTTAGGACTCTAGAGTCCATGTCCTACATTACTGTGCTATGTTTTCTCTATTAAAATACAGCGTTCTGTATTAAAATATAAGTTCTTAAAGAGCATAGAAAATGAACCATGGGAACCAGTGGAAGACACCAGGAGAGGAAGTGACAGAAACATGTCACAGAGGAGGGGGCATTTGAACACATTCTTTATCTAGTTTCCAAGTCTCATTCTCCCTTTCTCTCCACAGACTCACCTGAGAGACCGCCTCTGCTTCATAGTGAACAGGAGGGCACAAAATGACAAAATGCTGGCAGTGCACCTGGGCGAACACAACCCTGAGGACTCAGGTCCAGTCTTCATGTCCTATCCCTCGGGAGCACTGTGCCTGGGAGTGCCAAGGACTCCAGGGAGAATTGCACGGGTTCTGCCCACCACTTGTGTCCATCATTCCTACAAAGGGAAACCAAAACCAGTGAGCAGGAGTTCTAAGAAGATAGATTTCAGGTGAATAAATGGAAGTGTTCAATTCAGTGTCTACTGGCCTCCAGGTGGGACTTGGAGAAGGAGGGAAGTCCAGAGGAACAGCACATGGGGCCGTTCCTGTGGAGGTCACCTTGGGGCCACTGCCCCCCACCCCCAGCAACATCCTCACATGCACAGGCAGCCTTCAAGCCAGCCTGATGACCGACAGCTGTCACTGTACAGGCTACTATTTTATTTGCCTAGTTCAAGTCCTAGGTTATGTTTGTTGTGCCAGCATAGCCACCAAGGTCTCTCTTTTCATTCTCAAAAGTGTCCCAGTTTAGATGATATGTTATCCAGTCATGTGACTTACAGGTGTGGGGCAGGACAGTATCCTTGAATGCCTGAGTTAAAATCCTACCTCTCCTACTCATTAGCTCTGTCACCTGGGTGAGTTGCCTAAATTCTCTCTACTCCAGTTTCCTCCTCTGTAAACTGGGGTGCTAACGACAGTACCTACTTCACAGGATTGCTGTGAGGATTAGATGAGTCAACACATTAAAATTCTTAGAATGGCCCCTAGCAGGGTAAGGACCAGACAAGCATTTACTGTCCATATTGATTTGTTTTGATTGTTGCATTGATTTGTTGGTTGATTATGGTTTTCTAAGTGCTTTATTATACCTTCCTCATCATTAGAGCTCTGTGAGGTAGGAGAAATATATATTTTCCCCATTTTACAGAATAAAAGACTGAGACTCAGGGAGGGTAAATGATGTGCTTACCATCAAATGGCTAATGCAGGACACAAGCCCTGGAATTTCAATACACACTGTCCATGCTCAACTTCCGCGTATGTGTTACAAAGAATTATTCTACTGCTACAGAGAAGTTTTAGCCTAGATTAGCATATCTCAGTGGTACAGAGTAAAACCTCAGGAGTCGGTGTTGGTGTTTGGGTGTGCCTGTATTAAGAAAGGTAAATATGAAGATCTGTTTTCATTTTTATTTGAAATAATTGGTAAGATAACATTTAAAGTACTTTCTTTCCCATTGACTAGAATGGGCCGGAGCGCCTGCGTGGACGTTGGGAGGCCCTGGTGGGTGGCGGGGAGGCTGGTGGCACCAGGGAAGGCTGGGTATGGCTGAGCCTCCATCCACACAGCTCAGCACCCCGGCCACGTCCAGGGTGGCTCTGACCAAACACAGTTCACAGCTGTGTTTATTCTCAGTCTCGTATAACTTAATTATACCATAGTAAATTATTTACTGAAGACAGGAAGCATAAGGACCACTCATGTTAAAAACAAGTCAATGAAGAGCAGAAAAGTAATAATTGTTCTGCAAGTTGCCTCATGATGCTATTTACCAGATTTAGTTATATTCATCTCTTCAAAATGCTCGTTAAGAAGTCTGCAGTACTTTGGAAACCAATGAACAAAGAAACTACCCACGCGCTCTCTAATTGGGCTTATCTGGGGGAATGATATTAAGTTTGTCCTCCAAAATTAATATGCTGAAGTCCCAATCCTCAGTACCTAAGAAGGGGACTATATTTGGATACAGGATCTTTAAAGAGGTAATTAAGCTACAGTGAGGTCATTAGTGTGGGTCCTAATCCAGCACAACTGTGGTACCTTATAAGAAGAGGAAATTGGGGTCTAGAGGGGTCCAGAGGGAAGACCATGTGAAGATATAGGCCAAGGAGAGAAGCCTCAGAAGAAACCAACCCTGCAGGCACCTTAATCTAGTGCTTCTAGCCTCCGGAACCAGGGGAAAATAAAGTTCTGTTGTTTAAACCATCTAGTCTGTGGTAGTTTGTATAGGCAGCCCTGGGAAACTCATACAAATGTCTAAAATTATGTGGTATTTACTATATTCCAGGCACTCTGTCATGTGTTTACAATGCATCTTCCCATTGAAACTTCACAAGAACTCTCTGATGGATGTTAATACTATCTCCTGATAATGCAATTAAAAAATTCAAGACACAAATAAGGCACAATATATGCTCTGAGTCACACAGACAGTAAATGACTATCAAATACTGGATTTGAAGCTATGTACTGTGGCTTATACCTATAATCCCAGAACTTTGGGAGGCCAAGGTAGGAGGATTGCTTGAGGCCAGGAGTTTGAAGCTGCAGTGAGCTACGATCACATTACCACTGCACTCCAGCCTGGGCAATAGAGTGAGAACCTGTCTGTAAAAAACAAACAAACAAACAAAAAACTGGATTTGAAATTTTAATCCAGGTTCTCTAACCCCACAGCCCATGCTGTTAACCAGCAATAAGTCTATTCATAACACACATGTGTCATTTGCAAAGAAGTCATTGCAAATTCTAGCCTGAAAATGTCTCTCCAATCTTTCCATTTAGAAACAAAATACAAAAATTACTAAGGGAAATTAGCTTTTATAAGAATAATATGAAAAAGTCTTCCAAACAGGTCAAGAAAGTATTTTGATGCTGTAAAATAAAGTTAAATTTCAATCTACATTTTAATATATAATCATGACTCAAATTATCTTTTCTTCTATAATCAAGGCTCAATTGAAAAATGAGAAAGTAAAAATAAATAAGAATGAAAAAGTGTATATATGTATACATGATTACTAAACAATAGCTTAAAACATTGAAATTTTCATATTATACTTCTATCAAATAAAAAATGTATGCATTGCTTCATATCATATCCAAATAAAATTCATTCACCATTCATTCGTTTATTCCAAAATGTTTACTGAGCTTTAACTATGTCCCAGGCAGTAGGCTAAACACTGGGGATAAAAGAAAACAAGAAAGACCTAGGTCTTGCCTTGGTGTAGCCTATTGTCCAAAAGCAAATAAATGCAAGTAATCAAACCAATCCCATCACTGCAAGTTGTGAGAGTGCTAACAAGGAAGTGGGCCAGGATGGAGAGCAATAGCAGGTATGGTGGTCAGGAAAATCTTTCTGACACGTAAGCCAAGAAATGAAGGAAGAGATGACACCCAACTGAAGGCAAGAGCATTTTGGGTGGGAATGAGTGGTTTGGGGCCACTGAAAGAAGAGGGAAGGGTATTGAGAGAAGAGTTTGGGGAGGTGGCCGGGGACCGGGTCATGCGGGGCCTCAGTGCTGTCGTGAGGAGCTCAGTGCAGTGGGAAGCTGTGAAGGGACTTAAGTGACATGATCAGACCTGTTTTGACAAAAGCATTTCTGCTGCTGTGTGGAGATGGATTTCAGGAAGCAAAGCACTTGTGGAGAGACCCAGTAAGAGACTCTCGCAACATTCCAGGTGTCAATGAGTTCGCTACTTTGGTGGCAGCAGAGATGAAAAGGAGATAAATTTAAGATCTATTTTGTAGAATTGACAGATCTTGATACTAGATTGAATATGCAAGAGCAGAGGGGATGGCAAAGGAAAGGGAAGAGCCAAGGATGATTCCAAAAGCTTTGGGGAGGATGGCGGTCTTATTTCCTGAGATGGAGAAGTGTGTGTACGTGCGTGTGTAGGTGAGAGGGGTGGTGGCTGCAGAAGGATGCAGTCTAGGTCCAATGCTGGACATCCATGATGCCATCCAACCTAAAGCCCCTTCCATTTTTCTGCTTTCCCATCTTAGTGCATGGCTATTATCCTCATAGTCACAAAACGGTTGCTGTAGTTCCCATCTCACATCCGTGTTTAAAACAGGAAGATGAAAAAGGAAGCAAGATGGTGGCAACCCTTATCTGAATAAGAAAACTTTCCCAGAAATCCCTACAGACTTCCGCTTACACCTCCTTAGCTAAAACTCTGCCCCAAGGCTAGTCCTTGTTGCAATGAATGCTGACAAGTATAGCATGGAAATCGATGCAGTTGAGTGGATTAAACCCCCAGCAAAATGAGAGTTCTCTTATTAGGATGATGCAAGACTGGATACCGGGTAGACAACCAGCAGTGTCTGATAGACCACCCTCTGATTGACTCATCCTGTGAATCTGAGTAGGCAGAAGGACACTATATTTTTAAATGTGCTTGGACCTCAGTTCCTATCAGGGTGCAATATGCATGAGTGCTGGCCAATCTGGGGCCGTCCTCTTTCTGACTGAAAAGGATCTTTCCTTTTATCAAGAAAAGACCAGTCTTCTGTCACTGGCCTCCCCGCTGTCTCCCGGCTGTAGTCCCAGAACTTTTCTCCTCTCATGGGGATTGCATCACGTGGAAGCATCACCATCAGTGTTCTTGTTCAGCTACTTGTGTGTTCATACCAAATGTCCTAAGAGGGTGGCATGGCTCAAGTGAATTTTGGCTTTTTCTCTTGCATTCTTCTTATGATCCTTGGGAGATGAGTGCTACTTTAGCTATGGGGCAGTCCAGACAACTCAGGTGTATCACCCAGCCCTCCTCAGCACGTCTCTCTGGGATGCTGCGGCCTATAGTCTCTGGGCATTGTAGAGCCCCTTCTACCTGAAACTTTTCTTCCCTGAAAGAAAGCAGAGGACTGTCTGAACACTGTAGCCCATTATCCCTGTACAAAGATAGACTGTACTCCACTGGAATTTAATCTGGAAACGTTTAATACATTTGCAGCACAAGTGCCAGCTACTTTATTTAAGAGGATAAATGATTCACTTTTTTTCCTCTTAAAGAGAAATTGCAAATTGAATATAAATCAACCTCCTCAGTGTGCTCATCATACCTGATGAAAACAGTCTTCATCGAGGGGGATCTGTGGTCCCCTGGGAAGAACTTTGGCCAACAACAAAGAGAAAGAAAAGGGAAAAAAAAGAAAGAAAGAAAGGAGAGGCTCTTACTTGTGTTGAATCAGAAACCACGCTTTCTCTGGAATAAGTTCAGCAAATGAGTGCCTTGTCAAGTTACTCTAGTGAAAACAAGGACAATACAATTAAGACAGCACAAACCATCCCCAAATGCTGGAGTTTGGGATTTACTCAACATTTCAAGCTATTTTCCAAATGCTTGGGGTTTGGCACTGTCGAGGCTCAGGCTTGGGAAGTTTTCCTGAAGATCTGTCTAAATGCTCCTATTTTTATTCCATCTCCTTGCAGTTAATATCCGGCTAATTCATTTGCTCCAAGTTCTGCATTTGATACATGTTAGATATCTTTAGACACTGGCTCTGCCCATTCCCCTTCATGTGGTTGCCAGAACTTTCAGAGAATTCACTTCAAGCCCGGTTTCCCCAGCAGATGCCCATTCTTTGCTCTTTGTCCACTGTTCCCAGGGATTAGAAGGACTGTGACAGGGTGGAGAGGGACGCATGTCGTGTGTGGTACTGCAGAAGGATCTGGGAATGCTGGCTTCGAGGAGCAAAGCCTTGGGGAGAAGCGATAGCTGTCTTCACAGTTCTGAACGGGTGGCAGATGGAGGGGGACCAAACCTAGAGGCATGGGACCAGGACCAGAGGCTTCTGTGGGCTCCATATGAGAAAGACTGTCTCACTTCAGAGCAGTCAGAAAGAGAGAGCTGCCTCTTCTTTACCAAAGTGATGGTTCGTTGTCAGAGGTTTGTAATGGTTCACCATTAATTTTGGGGGACTAAAAATTGAATGAATGGAGCTATTCAAATATAGACCGAAATAGTTGCATTCAAAGATCTTTCCTTAAGTGTTGGGCACTGTGTACCAACACTTAGCACAGTGCCTGGTACATAAGAAGTGCTCAATAATCATTTGTTGAATAAGTGAATAGTTGATTGGATGAAAAACTGACACCCTTGAAAAATCAGAGGGAGTAGTAAGGAAGCCCTGGATGTACAAATCACAGCCATCCTTTGCTCTGAGCAGGGCCAATGCTCCCGGTCTCTTAGAGACAACAACTAAAGTTTAGGGAAGACAACCTTCCTGACTCTACCTCCTCTTCAGCATTTCTTCAAGGCTCAGGCGGAAACTGCTCTTCTGCTGCCACATGCTGTGGCCTCCAAACTTGCAGCTGAAGATGTTTGGGAAATGACAACCCATATGCCTGATTAGGTTTAAATGACACTCATATTCTTTGCCTTCATGTGGTAAGGAAGCAAAATCATGTCGTGATGCAGAGCCCTCTTGAGAGGGTCCCGGGGTACAAATGAACACTCGGGTCAACCATGTTCATTTATTCAACAACTCTTTTGAAGGTCTGCTGCTGGCCAGCTGTGCGCACCCTGGGAAAAGAGGAGATGGCTTCTTTTTGCCCCTGTGCCGATAGTATTAAGTGCCAGTGGGTCCTACTGGTGAGGCAGCCTCTAAGGGGCAGGAAGAACTGTGTGGTGAGGGAATCAGAACATGAGGGGCTTCAACATCCCTGCAGCAAGCAGCTGTGGTGGGCAAAATACACAGATATTCAAGAGCCAGGTCTGTGAAGTGCAGGAAGGGGAACCTGCACTGATTAAGCTTCACTGTTTATCAGTATTATTTTTCATAAAATCTCATTTGATAGTCACAAAACCCATCAGAGTAGGAATTCATACCCCCATTTTACAGGTGAGGAAACTGAAGATTGATGATGCAAAGTGAGTTGCCTAAGATCACACTGCAAAAACCAGCAAAGCCGGAATGCAAGCTAAACCTGTCTACCCCCAGGGCCTGGGTTCTTGCCAGGACATCATGAACATGAGCTCTACATACATTTCATTTTCAAGGCTATTTGTCATTATTGTTTGTCTGCCAAAGAACCTAACCCAGTCTTTGACCTGAAGCATCTTTTGCTCCCTGAGATTGTCACACACAGATAAGGAAACTAAAGGAGCAAGGCCGAGCCAGTGATGACCCAGTACACCCACTGGAGCAGGAGAGGAAACACCTTCAGGGGAGGGAGCATTGTAGCCCTGAGTTTGTAAACAGCCACCTATTTGAGGAGGTCTGAGCCCACCCCCACTCACTCTCAAAGGTGGGTTCCCACTGTTCCGTTTGGATTTCTGAGACTTGAATGACTTTGTGAGTCTATGAAACAAGCCCAAAGTCAATGCAAATTCTACTTCACAAATTAAAAGTAATTCCTCTAGGTCGAAAGACGAACTCTAGCCAAGACCCACCACTTAATAGCCATGTGATCTCAGTTTCCTCAGGTATCAAATGGGAGTGGGTGTCCAGGTCCAGCTACCTTAAAGAACTGTCACTTTGTCATCTGTAAAAGGCTAGTCATGTGAATGAGGTTAGTCATCATAATCTGTTTAGTACTTTTCTATGGGAATTAAAACATCTTTGGTTTGATATTAGAAAAAAAGAAAGCAATATGTTGAATAGATTGAATAATCTTACATGAGTTCATTTTCAAAAACAGACAATTTTTTTTATAGTATGTTGTATGAAAATGGGAATTGCAAACTGGGTCTCCAGATTTCTAATTGAACTTGAAGGCAGCTTCCGAAAACAAGAACTGGCTCCTGCGTCAGTTGGCTCCAACGAGATTATGCATCTCAAAAGAATCAGCCCTAGTTCCAGAAACTAGAAAAAGAAAAATATCTATAACAGCTTCCAGTTCTTCTTGGGTTATTAGTTGGTGCTCTATAGGATTTCAATACTTTTCTTATGAGCATAGCTTCAGTATTACACAAAGCGTAACCCGATTAGAGTTGCCACCACCCAGAAGGTGGCAAAGGGAGAGAAAAAACAAAGACAATGGTGAAGCCAATCCCATACTCTCCTTTTTTCCAATAAGTAATAAAGTATATGAGTGAAGTTTTCAATAAATTGAATTGGAACCTGCAGAGCTTGAGGCAGAACCTTGAAGGTTGGCAGGGTGGGGCAGTGCGTCCACCTCGTGAGACCAGCTGGTGGGTGGGAGTGCCTGTGAGCTTTAAGGGGGGCTTTGGGAGCTCTGGGAAGCAATGGTTCTCTATTTCATGATCATCTCTCAGAGATGTGACCTAAGAAGTTAATCTCAACTCTTCTTTTTAATTGACACACAATTATACATACTTAGGGGGTACATGTGATATTTTGATACCTGTATACAATGTGCAATAATCAAATCATGCTAACTACCATATCTATTAAGTCCAACATTTGTTATTTCTTTATGTTGGGAACATTCAAAGTATATTTTGAACTATACAATACAACTTTGCTAACCATAATCACCCTACTGTGCAATAGAACATCAGAACGTATTCCTCCTATCTGACTGTATTTTTGTACCTGTTGACCAACCTTTCCCTATTCCCCTCCCCGCTCCTCTAGCCTCTGGTAACAACTATTCTACTCTCTGCTTCTAGGAGATCAACTTTTGTAGCCCCTACACATGAGTGAGAACATGCAGTATTTAGTATTTGTCTCTCTGTGCCTGGTTTATTTCACTTAGAAAAAAATGCTCAGCATCGCTAATCATCAGGGAAATGCAAATCATCAGTCAACTCTTGTTTGACAACAATTACCTGAAAGCAGTTTGAGAGTGATGTCAGCAAACTGAAGATGTTCCACTTGTTGATAAAGCAAACAGTAAATATTGTAAATATAAAACATCAAATATGTTTATACTAAATAATTTACTTAAAAATATATATAAGCCAGCATGTACATTTTAAACTACTACTACTAATAAATCATGGTCATTCATTCAGTCTCAAAATATGTCCATTTATTTGCTCTACTGTCATAAAACCACCATTCATATTTAATTCATATTTTTTTAACATAAAAGGTACATTTGCAAGCCCTCAAAATGCTCAGATAGCATCTTTTTCTTCAAAACCCAAAAGCATTTTTGGCTATATTTTTTTCATAATTATAAATTAATATACTGACATATTTTAGGATTATTTAAGGTTGCTCTTTGCGGACCCATGTGACATTCATCACTTCTAACTTCCTTAATGAAATATTGTTGACTGAATGAGCAGCCATGTTAATGAACCTGCCATAAATATCTTTTTTGTCCACCAAGCTGTAACACAATGGGGGCTCACGGAAGAGCTCTGATTTGTGGGTCCACTTCCGGCTTCTGGGACCTGATAGCAGAGAGCATCCTGAGAGGTAAGTATGAGGGGCTGAAGCAAAAGGAACTGAGATCAAGCTGCAAGAATCTCCTCCCTGGCTCCCACCAGGAGTGTCCCTAGAGATGAGCAAGAAGATTAATAGGGTCACAGACCTCTGAAGAGGCAGCAAGAGCCAGAGCCTGGCTGCCAGCTCACCCCATACAGTCAGGGAGTTTGGGAGCTGTAAGCAGGAGGACCTTGTTTCTAGGAGCTCGCGGGGGAAGTTCTTTAGCTGCTTGTCTTATGATCTGAAGACACTTCCCCCTGGCCCCCTCTCCTCACAGTGCCTTTCTCTTACAGTCGTCTGCGGTTTCCCAGACTCCTCGTCTCCCACCTTGAGCTTGACACTGCTCTGCCCTGTTAATCCTGCACAGAGAACCACAGGACCATGCCCACCAAGACTCCTGGTAACCCATGACAGTTAACACAGAGAAGAGTGGAGGGTGAGGAAGAACCAATCGGCTCAACAATAGCCTCTTCAAATGGCATGCTCCACATTTGAGAAGAAAGGGAGTCAAAGAGGAAGAGGAAACAGGGTCCACTTTTCGGTGTTCATTATGAATGGTGATGGTGAGAAGCACAAATTGAGATCCTTTCTGGTTTTTGTTTTTACTGCCTACAGAAAACCCAAATGCCAATCATCATCACCATCATCACCACCACCATCATCACTGCCACCCCTGCCACCATCATCACTGCCACCACCACCACCATCACCACCAACACCACCACCATCATCACCACCAACACCACCACCATCATCACCACCACCACCACCACCATCATCACCACCACCACCACCAGCATCATCACCACCAACACCACCAGCATCATCACTACAACCATCATCACCACCACCACCACCATCACCATCAGTATCATCATCATCATAATCAACACCATCACTATAGCTCACATGCACTGAGTACTTATACGCTGGGCAATATTTTAAGCCCTTGCACATTTAAACCTTCATAATAACCCTATGAGGGATAAGGAGAGGGAGACATAGTTCCCCCTGACAGTTCAGGTCATTTGCCCTGCTAGTAAATAGGAGAGCCAACATCCCAAATCCCAGCTAGTATGAATTAGAACTTGTAGGTTTCACTACTATTATTATATTTACTCTCATAAAATACAAATGGATTTTCAATATCTAATTTTATTTTTGCATCCTTTTAAAAAACTTTTCCTGATTTGCTGTAATACCCCAAACAGCTGAGACTTTGTTTGTCATTATTATTATTATAGTCATTATTTTAGAAATTTTAGATACAATGTCAATTCACCTTTGGGGCAGACTTTCTCTATTTGGGTGAAAAGAACCAGAAAGGGCTCTTTGGTTTCACAAATATAAAACACGTGCTCTTATTTTTCTTGGAGAAAAATGAAGTTATCATAAACCCGGATGTAGATGCTGCAGCCCATTTTATTAAGTTCTGTTTTGCAATATAAATGGAATGTGTTTTTAGGATGACTGTATCCTTACAGAATTAGAGACATTTTTTTGTCCCTTAATATGGATGGGAGCTGTGTGGTTGGGATAGCACATGAAGTGCTATTTAAGACCCAGCATTTGGAGAGCAGAACTCACCATCTGTTTAGTGGTGGGAATGTCCCCTGAAGTAGGTGGACATGTCCACTGTCAGTCATTCTGGGATAGGAAAGAAGCTGGAGCCCAGGCCTGTGAAGTGGAGAGAGGCATGGTGGAGGCTGAGCTTCTAGAAACAAGGCAAGGAGCTGGGGTGGGGGAAAGGGAGCTCAGAGATAGGGTATTAGTCTGCGAGTGCTAAGTGCTACCCTTTGTGGTATTAACTATGTTACTCTCCATTGTTCTTGGACTATCCCTGTGCTTTTAGTTAAACTCCAGGGCCTGGTCTTACTCATGATAGGAGCCTCCAGTTGCTCTGGGAACACATGTGGCTGAGGGCAATGACAAGAACATGTTCCAGAACTTATAGGAGGCCCAGTAAGAGAAAGCATACTTGGACTTTGGTAGTTTGGATATTAAACGGCATTTAATCACAAGTTACAGAAGTCTGAGGATAAACCTCAGTTGTGTTGAAATAATTTACGTTGTTGAACAATAGTAGAAAAACTAGGTCAATATGTAGTAGAAGATGTGACGCTTCATTTCGCTAATCAAGAATTTCTCAAAATTAAGAAACACACAGTGTTTAAGAAATTAAGAAACATTACAGTGGCTCACGCCTATAATCCTAGCACTCCAGCAGCTGAGACGGGAGGATCCCTTGAAGTCAGAAGTTTGATACCAGCCTAAGCAAGAGCAAGACCCCATCTCTACTAAAAATAGAAAAATTTAGCTGGGCACGGTGGTGTGCGCCTGTAGTTCCAGCTACTCGGGAGGCTGAGGCAGGAGGATCGCTTGAGCCCAGGAGTTTGAGGTTGTGGTGCGCTGTGATGATGCCACTACACTCTAGCTGGGGTGACAGAGCAAAAAGAAAAAAAAGAAAGAAAGAAACACAGAGATATTTTATAAAGAAAGAAAATTTTTATGGATTCTCAGTGTTGTATTTTATTATCATATTATTGAAATGTATAAAAATATAAATCTAGGTAAAAAGTCCTTATCCTTATACTTCTTATACGACCATAAAACCAAAATTCAAAGTTAATACAACCAAAATTGCAAAAGCACACTATTTAATTAGCAATAGCAATATAACATGACTAATGATGTTGTTTTGATAAACTTAATGACCAAAATGAGGTTTAAAATTAGAAAAAGTACAGGCTTGGTCCTAATTCTACATTTATTTCTATTCTTGAATTTTGACCTCAGAAAGCTACTGTAATGAGCACTTATTAGCACAAGTCTACTATAAAAAATTGTAAAATTCCAAAGCTTTGTTTTTTAGTTCAGGATATGCAGACCTCAAATTTAATTTTTAAAAGTTCTGCCAGTGAGCAAACCTCAAATGCCAGTTTTTATGATGTACCACTTGATAACCCCATAAAGCTGCTTTATATACTCAAAGATGAGGCTATATTTGTGGAATTTTTGAAACCTGCATTTCATGGGAATCTAATACAACTAACTGTGGTGTGAATCAGAAACAGAACATTTTCCATTGTGCATTTCCTCCTCACTGCAAGCGGGTATGAGCAAAGAGGCAGTCTGGGTAATATATCTGCTCACTACATACATGAATACACTGCTCCCAGCTCAGCACTCATTCCTTCGGCATGCCTCTGTCATCATGGGCATGGGCTAGCTCGGTTCACACACACCCCTTTTTCTACTGCACAACCTTCACACAGTGTTCCGTGTCATTGTCCTCTGTTTGATGCGCAAGTATGAACAGAAAAAAAGATTGCAAATGTAAGCACTGAAATTATGTAGCAGTACTTCATTATGATGTGCTCATCCAGATGATTAAATAGAAATTTAAGTTTTTAAAAGATTATTATCAAAATGATAATCCCCCAAATAAATTCCTGAGCAGCATGCAGAAGTCCTCAGGGATACATCCTGGGGCTTTAGGTGGAGAACCAGGGAAGCACTTAGGTTTCCCAGACTTGGAAGCAAGAACAGGGTGATGATAACAGCCAAGGAACAGGGCCGCTCTGGCCTTGCCACCAGCTGCTCTGGGAGAACTCCAGCCGCCCTCAGATTCCTCGCAAAGAATTTCGGGTGTCCCGAATGTCTCTCCTGATCTCTGAGGTCAAGTGCTCACGCCACCAACGAGGTGTTGGCCATTTTCCTCCTTTTGCTGTGGCAACGCTTCTGCTCAATGCTGAGGAAGAAAAGCACCAGCTCTGTGCCCGGATGTCCATTAAGGCCACCACCTCAGCTGCTTCTGCTTAGCGAGGGCACCACTGCTGTCTCCTGCCATCATGGCAATGGCAGTGTGCAGCCCGGACTGTGTGGCTGAGCAGGGGGCACCGAGGTGGGGGACCTGCAAGTTCCTCCGCAGCAACCGGCATCGCGCTGCTGATGCACAGGCTTCCTTATTTCCCACGGGCGCTCATGAAGAAATGCTTTCCTAGCCGCTCTGGGGCCCGGGCTGGAGGCCAGGCCAGATTAAAGCTTTATTTTAAATTACTGCTGCCTACTGTTCCTAAGCAAACTGGTAGGCACAGCTCTTTTTACTTTTAAAGGACCTTTTTCTTTTCGGGAGGTCCTTTCACTCTCACCTGTGAGCAGAGTCCTGGGGTGCTGGAGCCTCCGATCCATCAGACGCACCCAAGCAGGCCTGAACCCACAGGTGACCCCACTGAGGCTCACGCTGGCGTATTCACTATTTTCAACTATGTTTTCTTATTTTCTCTATTCTTGATGTTCTGGCATCTGGGGTTTCACTGACCAAGGAAAGGCTGACCCTCCCAGGGCTAGCTAATTCCTAGAGAGAGTAAACACTCGCCTTGGAGCATGCCTTAGATACGTGAACCAACCAATCCTGAATCCATACCCCCACCGCCTGTCTACCTGACACTTACATTCAAGGAGGCAATATTCCTCTGTCTCAATCATCGCAGGGCCAGGGGCCAGCCAACTAGGGGCCATTCCCATACCCAGAGCCCACAGAAATTTTTCACCTTATCCACTCTCAAGCCTGCTCAGCTGCACACCTTGCTTCACTCATTCTTTCCATGAAAGCCACAATCGAGGCTTTGCCCATGCTTTCCCTGGCTCTTTCTGTTACCTGACTGACCCTGGCGCTTCCCCATGTGGCCCTATGTGGCATGGCACACCCCCTCCTCTTGGGAACTGTGAGTAACAAACTATCTTCTCAGTGGCAATTGTCTCCTGATCTGCAAGTCTCACGATACCTGAATAACGTCAAACTCCCAAGTACATTTTGAAACAACTGGGAACCTGCTGTGGTTGGAGAGAAGAATGGTGAGCTCCTGAGAACAGGGGACTGGCTGGTTTTAGCTGCCAAACCCTCAAGGCCTAGCACAGTATTTGGAATCACTATTAGCCTCAGTAGTGCTGCAAGGGTCCATGAGATGGGTCCCACCATACAGTTAGCATTACAGCTGCTGAACAAAACAATGCAAAATAAAAACCACGCTGGGTCCACAAACCCAACATGGAAATGAAGATGCC
Organism: Cheirogaleus medius; assembly: GCA_008086735.1. NCBI lineage: Eukaryota > Metazoa > Chordata > Mammalia > Primates > Cheirogaleidae > Cheirogaleus > Cheirogaleus medius. Next base: position 146,268,350 of record VBSM01002608.1, read on the forward strand.
CCATTATCAGAGTAAAGGGATCGGTCCACAGGATGTTTGGCTACCTCTGTAACCACCCACAAGAACAAAAATCACGTTCTTCCTCCCACCCTCAATAAAAGAAATAACAAAGTTTAGAATGTTTACGAAATAAACAATTAGGTTTTGGTATATAATCTGATGAATCACATATCATACTAAGTTCTACCTCCCCTAACGATGTTGTCACTGACGGGTTTGTGGTTTTTAAAACATGTCCTCAAATTCTTCCATACTCCTCACATCAAAAAGTAGTATCTATGTCTTCTCCCTCCTATTTTCCTGCTTCTTTGCATGACTGGTAAACTTTGGTTGGATGCCAGCCATTGTGAGTTTATCTTGTTTGGTGCTGGATATGTGTGTGTGTTCCTATAAATATTCTTGGACTTTGTTCTGAGACACAGTTGAGTTGTTTCAAAACAGTTTGATCCTTTCAGGTCTTGCTTTAAAGATTTGTGAGGCTGACCAGAGACATGTAGCCCAGAGATAATTTTTCCCGACTGCAGAGGTAAGACCCTTCTGAATCATCTTCCCGGTACCCCGTGAATTAAGAAGATTTCCAGCTGTCTGGTAGAACAGATACTACTCCTGGCCTGGTGCGAGTGTGGGTAATTTTCCTTCTAATCGTGTCAGAGGGCGCTTTTCCCAGCTGGCTTTGAGCAGTCTCTTGATACACAGGTGCCAACCAATAATACCCTGCTGCGAAAAAGTGACCCTCTACAGATCTTCATGCTTCTCTCTCTGCACCTCTCTCCTCTCCAGGACTCGGGCCTATCAACTCGAGTCTCCCCAGACCATCGACTCTGTCTCCTCCACTCAGGTGGTCTCTTGGCCTCTTCCTGAGTCTCTCCTCCATAAGATGTTGTCTTGAAACTCTACCAGGGCAATTGCTGACACAAGGCTCACCTCGTTTGTTTCTCATCTCTCAGGGGTCACTGTCCTTCATTATCTGATGTTCCTTGTCTTGAAAAATAGGATTTCATTTAATTTATCAGATTTTTTAAACATCATTTCAGGCAGGCAATTTCAGTCTCTATTATGTCATCTCAACCAGAAACAGAATTTACCAAGCTGTTTTAAAAGTAGTTGTATCAATCTACACTCCCAACTACCCTGTATAGGAGTTGTTGTTGCTCTACATTCTTAACAACTCTTGGGTTTTTTTCAGAGTTTCTAATTTTTTTAAGGATTAAACTAGTTCACACAGGGGATTTCATGTGCTTTTCCTCCCAGATTAAAATTAAAATTAATCAGATTAAGATTAAAATTAAAAAGAGAGAGGACAATGTTTAATCTAAAGGAATGAATTTTTAATCATGGAATTACAGGCAGTAGATGGGAGGGATATGCCAGCACCAGGGAAATTCAGTCCAAGATTCTTTGGCAATTGGACTATTTCTATTTGTTTACTTTAAGTAAACCAAAGTTGTTAACTCATTAAAACTAATGGCACTGTGAAATGGAAGTGAAGTTTAATGCCTAGTATAAATCATAGAATCTTATAAGCATTTAATTTCATGAACAGAAAGTACCCTAGAGGTTTTTAACTAGAGTTTTCTACTTAAGGTCCAGGAGAAGACACAAAGGTTAAGTGTACGCACATGCATGCGCGCGCACACACACACACACACACACAGGATATCCTGGGTAATAGGGGCAGCATCAGCCGGCCACTTGGATCACTTTGAGAAGGCCTTTCCTCTCTGAGGACTGCGTTGCCAGGATTAAAAGCATTTTAATTGTTTCTTTGAAAATGGCCATACTCTCCAGAGAAAATGGAAACACTCATTCAGCTCTCAGGAAGGAATCTAATTATCTTGAAATTACTGAATTCTCTAGGTGACTTCTTCTGGGTAAACAGGGTCTTTATTTTGCCTTAAGAGAGGCTGTTCAGTACTGCTCCTAAGAGCCTGTTCTGTGCTCCTCCCCTCCCACCATGTTTTGGAGAGAGAAGCAGTGGAATTCTTCAACTCCTGCTCTACACCTGGCCTTCATCAAACTTTACAATCACCTAACACTGTACATAAGCATTTGGCTTAAAAAAAAAAATAAAGGCAAAGCTTTGGTAGTGAGCATACTCTTTAAACTATAAAAATGTCTCTATAATCTTCTTTTTATTTAGTTTTTAGTGTAGCTACATCCATAGTCCTCATTCTGAAATAACATTTGTTTTATGGCTGCTAGCATTATGTGATGAAATGGTCCAAAATCTGCATTCCACAATTCTTTACGACAGACCAAAATAGCATTCTTGTTCACGCTAGGATACCCCAGTGTTGGCGTTCATTCTGGCCAACCAGCAAAGGGCTAACAGAAGGTAGTTAATTTCGGAGTGTCAGAATATACTCTTTATAGTTTCAAAGTTACGCCCTCTCTTAGGAAGAAACAAAGCTGCTTTATGCTCCCCTTTTTCTTGGTCTAACTCAAAGGCTGTGTTTCACGAGAAATGGGAGACAAGAGTAATCACAGCCTTGTTTCTGGAAATAAAAAGGTCTTACTTCCTTGTGAATGTGAGTTCCAGGAGTTCACAGATGAGAATTAAGTAAATGTTTTCCATCAAAGATCTTTATTTTGGAGGCTGTAAAATTCAAACTGCCAACACATCTTCCACATAATAAACTGAATTTTGAAGTTTTTCAGATATTTTTAAAAGAATGGTAATTTATACTTTTTATGTACTCCTCGAGAAACATTTGCAACAGAAAGAGGTAGCTCAAATCTGGCTGACAGTAGAGTTTTGTCTCCCACTAACTACTGATTAGACATGAGGAACAAAAGCAAGGGCCCTGGGAGACAGTTAAAACAACCATCAGGTCCTATTCAGTGTCAGACTAGCCTCTGAAAAACCTTCCCAATCCCCAAACAGGAAAGATCTTAAAAACGATTCCTCTAATCACTGCATTTTCTTTCTTCATGAGAATTCGGCACATTGCAAACTTGGTTGCAGAGCCCTCTGTTAGAATGAAACCACCCAGAACCTAATAGAAACATTCTTGTTGTTAAATGGATTTGGAAGCTCCCACATCACTGCCTTCCACACAGCAGCTAGAAGGAAACTTTGGGGTTACCCTCCATGCACCCTTCCCTTCCCCCCACATTTAATCAACCATCCTTAGACATATCCCTTGCCTGTTCCCACTGTGAGATGCTTTCTTCAGGCCCTGCCATCACTTGTGTGGATCTAAGCCCACAGACGGATCTCCCTGCCTCCTCTCTGTCTTCATTCCCAGTCGGCAGTGCTGCCGGACTGAACTCTCAGAAACACACAGCACTGGATCACTTCTGCACTTCCAATGTCCCCTGCCATTGTCTTCCAGCCTGGCCTTCTGTGGAGAGCCCTAGGGGCTCAGGGGACTGAACCCCCGGAGCACCCTCCCTCTGCTTCAGAGAAGCTGCACCTCACCCATCCTTTTACATTTTAGAGCTTGGGTGAAAGATTTCAATGAAAAGGAAGCATGTTGAGCCTGTTGATCAAAAACAAACAAACCTACAAACCACTGGCCACAAGATAAAACCCTAATTCTTTATAATGGCCTAGAAGGTGCTCCATGGAAAGCCCCATGTCTCCTGCCATTTCTCCTGGTTACCTCTGCTCCAAGCTCTCAGAGCTCCGTGATGAGCTTCTAATACACCAGGGTTTCTGCACCCCTTGTCGGAACTACCTTTCCCATCCTCCCACCCTAAAGAACTCCTACCCAACCTGGAGGACAAAGCTCACTCGTTACTTCCTATCAAACTTTATTCCACCATTATTTCCATCTTCATGCTTCCCTGTATTATAATCCTGCTTGTTTCATTGCAATCTTCTACACTGCACTGTAATTTGTCTTTCTTTCTGGGCCCGTGTTGTATTAATCATCGTATCACTGGCATTGAGCGCAGTTTTCTTGGCATGTAGTAGTAAGCATTCTCATGCTAATTAGCACTCTCATGCTGCATACCATCAGATCTTTTCTCCATCACATTTATTAATGCTTGCGGATGAGAACTCCTAAATTTAACCTTTAAAAATAGATAATCAAACAAAAAAACCCCACTTATAATATATTTACTAGAAATATAAAAGAACCCTTGAAAAGTGGGAACAATGCAGGCATGACCAAAGAAAACTAAGAACCACAGCTGACTAACTGAATCTAAACTAACAGTTCTGAGTTTTGCAAAGATCTGCTACTTTTGCACATTTGGAAACTTCCAGGAACTTGTAAGCATCAGAGTGAACTGCTTCGGGAGAACGAGACTAACTTTTTCCCTTTATTTTATGTATAGGTGAGCCTCCCTAATTCAGACTAAGGGGTGAGACAACTGTTTGAATTAATGAAATTCTGTATTACAAAACTCTTTAAATGTAATTGCTTTTTAAAAACAACTTGGACTTAGCTTATGAAAGCACAGAATCATTTAAAATGTGCACACTCATCATATGCCAATTAAATTGTTAATCACTTAAGAGTTTAGTCTCTCAAGTAAACTAAGTATCTACCATTTGTTTGTATCATTATCCATTACAAACATTATTTCTCAAAGTAAACCAAAGGTAAACTTCATGACATTTGTTCAGACAATCGCAATGCTGAACTAGGGTCATATGAATTAATAACATTTAAACATAATTGTCATATTTCAGCAAATATGCATTAATGCATAGTATTCCCAAGACTGGGATGAAGAATTGGGCTAGAAAGAGGCCATTCTGTACTCACTTCATGTTTCCAAATTATTTTCATGGTGAATTTAGCCAGTTTTCCATGGCTCATGAAACTCCAGGCTGGCTTGAGTTTCCTGCTTCCTTCTTTGGCAAGACTGCATCAAACCTTTTCAAAAGATGTGTTCTTACTTAGAGGGAAAGGAAATATCGGATCCAAGCCATTTTACATGCACCAGATGCCAAGCACCAAACAAAAGCAGCTCAACTTTTCAAAGATTTCATATCTTAACTGTAGCCACTTGAGTAAAGACTTGGTCCCCAGAATGGCCAAGTTAAATAAGGCAGAATTAGAACTAAATTGATCTCCACATCTAGTGTTCATAAATCTGCATGAAGAAGTTCTGAATCAAAGAAAATAAATTAAAAAATGTGTAATACTGGTTCACATTCAGTGGATCTGTGTGTTTTGGAGAAGAAATACATAGCTCATTGTTGCTGTGAAGACTGTCTCTTCTCAGTGCTAGTTGGATTTGGGGCTGCTTGTGGAGGTAGAATTCTGGAGTTCTAGAAGACAGCCCTTCTGGAGATCACCCACCTGGAATGGTTGCCTCTAAGTGAGGAGGAGGAGGGAAGAGGTCTCATAGAGATGTCTTGAGAGCCATCATGACTTCAGAGTGGCTTTCAGGAAGGAAAACACAGGAGATCCACTGCCTCTTCTACCACTAGATGTGCCTCTTAGACACAAAGATACAGAACTGTAAAAAATGAGATATGTCTTATAGGTCTGACAGGTTGGTGACACTTCTGGCCCTGAGTAGAGGAAACTTATGGCTGCTAAGATCTGATAAGTGGGCAAGAGTTGTATTGGGGAGGGGGTTGATTTTCTAGCTACTACAGTTAGTTGGATATAGCAGTTGCCTTTTGGCTACAGCTGACAATGTTTCCCCTTATCTGAGAACTATCTCCAGGCAACCTCCCACTGCACAACTCCATTGGGCACAATATGAATAGTGCCCTCTGGAGTTGTGCAGTGCAGAATCCTTGCTCAACAGCCCACGCTAGAACATAGGACCCGACCTCCTCAGCTGTGATTAATTGGAACAGGGATGATCCTTGATCATTCTGAACCAATCAGAGAAATCAGATTCTTTCTTTAGGAATTTGTAATTTGGATTTAAAAACTTACAATTAATCTAGGCTGTTTCCTTAAATGAAGATAAGGTAAACTTTAGTTCTGTGGAGTAGCGTGTGTGTATGTGTTGGATGGTGGCTGGGAAGGGGAGAATCTCCTACTTGATGCTGCATATTATGCAGAGGGGAAAGAACAAAAGCAATAATCAGAAGGAGCTACAAGAGATAGAGAGAAAGCTCTACCCAGGCTCCTTACAACCTCCCTCTTCCTAGCAGCAGGTCTCTCCTGAGGTCCCGCTGCATTGCTGTCTTGGATTTGTATAAGATGCTTCTATCCTTAAAACAAGTGTCGCTGAAACTCACTTAAATTGGCTGTGGTTACTAGCAACCTATGAGTCCTAATAAAGATACTAAATAATACAGTCACTTATGGTAAAATTGGCCCCTGTTTCTAGGAAAGTCTCCCTTCTTTACAACTGAGGCAAGGCTCAGGAAGGTCTATATGCAGAAAGAAATGTAAAACCATACTTTTCATTATTAATTCATTTTGAAGGGCCTCTAAGAGCAATCAGAGTATCTGTGTAATCCAGTCTCACAATTAATATTTCTTTCTATGGTAAAGTTCTTCAAATTCAACCTGTGTGCTCCTTGCTCCAATTTCAGCCTCCTTCATATTTTTTCTCGTCTAAGTGGATTTGGAAAATAAATGACAACCAACCACTTTCTGGGTAATAACTTTAAGTGCTAGACATAGAAAGAGGCAGAAATTTCAAGCCTGCTTGGTTCAACCCTCTAATTCGATGAATGAGGAGGTCTGAAGACCACAGAGGCTTATGTGATTTGCCTAGGTCACATGTCTAAGTGTGGCAGAGCGGGAAATAGAACCCAGATTACAAACTGTCCTGAAGCCAACTTTTATCCAAGAGAAATGCTAAAGGCAAAGCCAGTCATTTTTCTGGTCGTTAATTTTAACTTCCCAGTTATATGATCTGGATAGTTTCTAACTCTGGGACACTTTTACAGGTAAAACTCTTGGCAAATAATTAAATGGCTTCTCTGTTTAATCACTGACTCACTAGTATATAGTAAAATCATTGGGGTTTTAAGGCAATCTTGTGTATGTCCGGAATAAAAGGAACCTTCTGAATTTTGAGTTTATAGATCTCATTAAAGGAGTATGTAGTCAAGATATCAATCAAATGTCAGAAAAGTATATGCCACATGAAGTTAAAATTGTTCTAAGCAAAAAAAGAAAAAAAGAAATAAAGAAGGAAAATACATATATATTTAACTATGTGTTAATAGTGTGCTTGTGAGTCATGACCAAGTCAATTTTCAGTATGAGTTATAGATGGAAATGGCTCTTATTATTACCATTTAATATGATGTAGGTTTCAGGTACAGTACAGAAACACATATGTGAGGTGATCTAATCCTGCTAAGTCTACAGTGTTTCTCTAACATTGCATTAGTCAGAGAAAACGACAAATCCTGGGCAACTAAGTGCATTATTCTTCTTTTAAAGAAGTAGTTTGGGTCATTAGAACCCAATTAAAATCCCCTTCCTTTCAAATCAATAAAGGTTATTACATTTAAGATCCTTTTTATTAAAGGAAAATAAAAGGAGAGAAAAATATTTAATGATATTTAGAATACTGGGTTCAGTGGGAAATAGAGAGAAAAGAGACAGGCTATTGGTGGTGGTGCTAGTGTGTGTGTGTGTGTGTGTGTGTGTCAGGCTGGGTCCTCAGGGGACAGGGCCTTCCCATAAGAGTCAGGTGCCTGGGCTGGCTCTGATCCAGTAGGAAAAAAATGGGACTTTCTAATATGAAGAGAAATAAAAAGAAAAATATTCCATTTAAGGGCCATTGTTGTGGAAAAGGAAGGGAGGGAGGAAGGGAGAAGAGAGGGACGAAAGAAGGAAGGAAGGTGAACAACAGACTAAAGTGAAAAACCTTGCCCATTCCAGCCCTGCCAAGAGTTTGCTGTCTGATTCCAGCTGCTCATGTCACCTCTCTGGGGCCATCTGTGAAAGTTGCATTAGAAAACCTGCAGTCTCTACCAATTCTAAAATTCTATGATTCTGGGCTATATATCCTGAAAAACAAAAAAGATGGGTCCTTAAGAAAAACAATCTAATAAATAAGAAGGTATTACTACAAACTTCAGTTTGGCTACTATATAGGGCATAGAATAATCACATATATGCCACATACCAGGATTATATGTGTTCTGCACACTGGATTCTAGTCTCCTAGCAGATCCTTGTCAACTTGACCCTTACTTTCAGTATTGGTAACAGGAAATGAATACAAGACAACATGACATGAAGCTTTCCTCTGAGTAGCTTTTCTCCAGAAGAAAGTCCTGGCAAAGAAATAGTCTATAATGCTACACCAGTGCCCAGTGAGATTCCCTCAAAGGTATTGCTGAATTCCAGCTTCTTCCCTCTCCAGGATGGTGGACCTGTGTAGGGTTGTTGGCTCTTCCACGTGCTCCAGCCAAACTGTACCACTCGTAGTGCAGAGAACAAGCCATGCTCTCTTGTACCTCCACGCTTTCTGTCTGTCCTTCTTTCTAACCGCCACCACTAACCCTCCCCACCCCTACACACATACACACACACACACACCTTATCCTTCAGTTCTCAGCTCAGTCATTACCATTTCTCAAAAGCCTCCTTAAGACCTTCAAGCCCGGGCTTGGAGGTCCTCACAGAATACACTAGCCCTGGTGTATCAGTCAGCACTTGCTGCACAAATAGGCCACCACAGAGTCTTAGTGGAATGCAACAGTAAGCACTTAATTCTCACTGATCCATCTGCAGGTTGGCTGGGACAGCCCTTGCTCCAGTCATGGTGATGCACAAGCTCAGGAACTCATGCCCAACCTACCAAGTCCATTTCAAGCCTCTGCTTGTATCCCATTGGTCAAGGCCAGCCACATGGCCAGTTCCAGAAGCAAGGGCAAGGAAGGACAATCCATCCACCAGGAGGCCATGGGAAGGGTGGATATGTACTAGTACTACTACAGGGAAGTGAGGAATTGAGACAAGTAGTTCAATCTTCCTCACCTACATTAACAGTGCGTATCACAGTGTATTGTCGTTGTATAAAGCCTCTCTCCAGACTGTTACCTTATTAAAAACAGAGGCTGGTTTCTTTTTTTTTTTTTTTTCATCTTTGTCTTTCCAATCTGGTATATAATAGGCATTTGAAAACATTTGAGTGAATGAATGAATGAATGGGAGCAGGCAGTACTTTATCAGGCTCTGTCCCTGGTCCTTCGTAACGTCGCTCCTGTGTGCCTACTCAGTGTTCCTACTATGGTCACCAACATGAGAGAAAAATCAGTACAGATGAGCCCTGGTTTCTGCTAGGGTGGAGAATGAGAGAGAAGGGACTCACATTGTAAGTCAGTTGACCTATTTTGGCCCATGTCCTTGGTTGCCATTGGCAGCCTTCCCCAAAAGAATTCTCATCCTGTCTAGCCTGGGTGGACGCTGAGATGCCACAGGATCCCAGGCTAAAGTGGTGGGACTCTTGAGCACGTTTTTAAAAGATATTTCAGAATCCTATCTGCCGCTCAGTAATGTGATTTAGAGCAAAGAGAGGAAATGGAACACATTTCTAAGCAAATACTTCCCTGATTACTTACACATGCAAATTCATGAACTAAGTTTAGATGTGTAATTAGGCATCTAGTTATTTTTGGGCCCATATTCATAGGCCAAATCAGATGCCCAAAAGAGGCACGCGGGTGTTTTATTTCTGTGTATTTGCTTGCATTTTCAACTCTGGGCTCTCACCTGAAAAAAAAAAAAAAAAACGCATTGGCTCAGAGATCTCAGTGATCCAGTTGTAGGCCTAAATAACAAGGTGAATCAAGGGTATGCCAAGTTTTGTGATTTTAAAGGATGCGTCTGAGGAGAATGCTGCTTCTCTGGGCAGAGAAATGATGGCGATGACCCCCTCCTCAAAAGCGGGAAATGTGGGCAAAGTAGGCGCCACCCTCAGCCCAGCTGTCACTCTTGTAATTACTGATTAGGGGTCAGCTGGCCAAAGCCAACATTGGTTTGCCATGTTGCAATTAGTTTTTTATATACTTTCATCATCCATATGAAAACGTTAATGTCATGCAATTTTGTGCCAAATGACGTGCGCAGAGGCCAGTTTTACACATGCAAAGCAGATGAGTGGTTTGGAAAGTTTGTGTTCATTGTTGCTTTACAAGCAAATGGCATCACCCCCTCACCTCCTAGTCACAGTGGTCCACTGTTCAACGTCCGTTTCGCTTTTCCTAAAAGCATCATTTGCTTAAGAGTTTCTTCACAGAGCATCCAGTGGAAAACACTTTCATTGGGAACAGGGATTTTTGACTGAGAGCTGGTTGAAAACAGGATGGTGATGTCTGGGCTTTCTTTGGGCATTGATGGCCTGCTTTGCCCTGACATCCTGTATCACCATTATGGAGAAAGACCTTTTCTGATGGGCTGTTGGGCCATGCCGGAACACTCAGCATGCCTTGTGCTAGCAGCTCTTTTCCTCTACCTTCACTCTCCCACTCCTTTCCCCACCATTAGCCTCCCATGGAGGATGACTCCAGAGCCTGTTCTCTGCTAACCAGGAAAAGATGTCCTCTGTGTCTAAGGGAGTGTAGAGTTCATGACGCACGCATAGGCTCTTCTCTAAATATCATTTGGTGAGAATGCACCACATGCCATGGACTACACTTACGAACATTAGTATATTAGCACTTTAGTGACAACTCGAACAACTTTACAAGCTAAACATTATTATCTCCATTTAACAGATGAAACAACTTTTCCAAGTCCCAAGTAAGTGAAAGAGCTGGCATTCCAAGCCAAGCCTATCTGATTGCAAATTCCAATCTCTTAACAAATTCATACAAGCCTCCTCTACTATCCCTATGGATACCTACAGAAGTCTTGCAATGCCCAAGTCCAGTTTTTAATTAAAATAATACTTGTTAATAATGCCTTCCTTATAGTGTATTTCATTTCTTCATTGGGAGATATCATTGCATCTGGAAAAGCAATAAACTCAATTTGGCTGAGATATTATTTTCTGAATGTGTACTTTCCCCTGAATGTCTAAACGAAGATGCATATCCCTCCTTGTTTCCACTTTCCCCCTAGGCAAAAATAGTATGACCATATTGAAGTCTTATGTTCTCTCATCCACTGCATTTTAACAAGCAAAAGCGAGTTCTGGGAGAGCCTAAGATTGTATTCTTCATAAGGCATATCCCATAGAGTTCAAAAACATCAAGTGGTATGTTAAATAAGCTTATGGAGAATAAAGTGAGTTGAGAATGACCCCACAAGGAGAAAAACATACAATCCATGACTTTTCAAAACATGATTTGCTCCAGGCGAGAAAGCTCTGGAGCAAGCCTGGTTTGCAATGGATACCTCTTTGAGTCCATCATGGCCCCATAGCTAACATAAGGTTTCCTTGGGGTTCCCCCGGAGGTAAACAGGGGGTAGGAGTCTGGCTTTATCCCATTGATGTGCCCAAAGGATTTATCAAGAGAGGGATGACGAAGACTTCTCTTCCAAAAGTGTCCAGAGTCACTGAGACCCTCCCTGTATTTTGTACCCTATCCCTGACAGGTAAAGAACACATCACACAAGGCACACATCACACAAGGCCATATCCCTGGCAAAGGGAGATGAGAGATGGAGAGCCAGGGGTTAACATTCAATCAAAATGGAAAAGAAGAATTGTTTGTGGCTAAAGGAAGTATCCAGAAGACATGGCAAGATCACCTTGCTTCCTTTTGTCAGAACTTTGCTTTCCTTTTGTCTCCAAAATTCAGGAGATGAAAACGGACCTAAGTGTGTGATATTCTAGAAAGCCCTAGGAACAGTTCTAAGTCTAAACAGCTTTTGCAGTTCTCACGTTCACGACCCTTCTCTTCTTGTTGATGGGAAGTGATTGAAATACTTCTTTGGTGAACAGTTTCATGGTCAAATTAGGGCTATTTGCCTTTCCAGTAAACACACAGGCTGTACCTCTCCTATGTAAAGCTGTGAGCAACACAAATATGGTACACAGTGCTCTGCTGCTGAAATCAATTTAAATAATTAAAGAATAGACCACAGTGCAAATGAGCCAATATGCTGCTGCTGGGGTCTTAAAAAAATACTGTTTTCCTTTATTTTGTTACCTTAAACTTATCTTTTAAGCACAAATGTTCTGTGCTTCTAAATTTCGTGTGTCCAGAAAATGGTGGATACAATGTAGATGAGATTACCCCAACCCCCTCTATGATAGGGAAATTAGATGATGCCTCTGTTGCCACTGCTCGGACCCAAAACACACAGCACCAAGACTTCCTGGTGTCTTGGTTCTCCACTTTGCGCTCCCATTAAAAACTGTTTGCTCCAGAACACTGTCCACCGCTCATCAACAACATTTCCATCATGGGGGTTACATGTGATAAAAGGGGCTGCCCAGGCTTGCCTCTTCCTCTAGCACTCACAGGAATTTCTGTTGGCACAGGGTACCCATGGAGAACATATCTCCAGAGAGCCCAAAGAGTTGGCATGACTGTCTTCACAGTTATTTCTTGATCATATGCCTTTCTAATTAATTTCTGACTTTTTCAGGAATGTGTGTGAGAGAAAGGGCACTGGGGAGAAAAGCCTTCTATGGAATATTATTTCTCGTTTATTTTGATTCTAAAAAATAAAATCCTACACACCCTTCAAAGCCCAGTTTCAAAGCCACCTCCATCGTGAAGCCCCCACCAGAATTTAAGTCAGAAGTCACCTCTTCCTCCACTGTACTTCCCTGCCTTTTGAGGATACCTCAGTCACAGGCCACATCTCATTATGTCTGATCTTTTAGTTTTTTAATTGCAAATCTTCTAGACTGTAAACTCCTGGTTGGCACTGATAAAGTCTTGTTCAACTCTGTACCTGTATTCTACATCCCGCGTGATGCTTTGTATGTAATATATTTTCAATAAACATTTGCTGAAATGACTGAATCTATGAAACTTTATTAAAATATAATATTTCAGAGATGCTACCATTTTGGTGAGCAGATCTAAAGCACATAGTATATATAGAATTTAGTAATATCTATGGTTTCAGACATCCACTGGAAGTCTTGAAATGTATCCCCCGGGGATAAGGGGTACTACTGTATAAGTATAGCCAATAAGCACATAAAAATGTTTTCAACATTGTTAGTCATCATAGACATACAAATTGAAACCACAATGAGATATCATTTTACACCGATTAAAATGACTCAAATACAAAGTATTACAATACCGACAATTGATGTGGATGTCGAGATACTGAACTCTGAAACATTGCTAGTAGGAATGGAAATGGTACAACCACTTAGGAAAATAGTTTGTCAGATTCTTATAAAATTAACTTCTCCATCTATCCTACAACCAGCAATTCCATCCTCAGTATTTCTCAAAATAAATGAAAATATATGTCCACAAAGAGACTTGTACAAGAATATTCAGAGAAGCTTTTTCATAAGTGCCCAACTGGAAACCACTCAAATATTCATCAATAGGAAAATGGATATACTACGGTAGAGTCATAAACTGGACTGCTAATCAGAAATGGAAAAATTACTTATGATGCAACAACATGGATGAAATTCGAAACTTCCAGTTATGCTAAGGGAAAGAAGCTATGCAAAAAGTATATACCATATGATTCCACTTATATGAAGCCCCAAAATAGGCAAAATTAATCTACAATAAAAAATATAATATAAACAATAGTTGCCTTTTGTTTGGTGTAGTCAACTGTCATGATGTATTCAACTGTCAAAATCACAGAACCAAATACTTAATACTTTCTGGTAGATTGTATGTAAATTATACTTCAGTTTTTTTTTTTTAAAAAAAAGCAACTACATCTGGTAGATAGCAACTACATAAATAACTATGCAAGGTAAAGATTGTGCATTTAACAAACATTTATCAATAACTCATTATGCACCAAGCACCGTGCTATTAATAATATCTGGGAATACCAAGCTCTATAAGACATGATCCCAGCACTGAAGAATGCATGGATTCTGAGGGAAGGAAATGCACAAAGAATTACAAAATGCTGCAACAAGTGCTTTAATGCAGCTATAGACTAGGGCTGCATATAGGGGGTCAGAGGAGCAAGCAAGATGTTACAGAATAGGATAATGGCCTCTTGTGTTACCATGGTGGCTGAATCATTGCTTGGGGACAGGGTAGAACATTGCCTTTTATTTTTGGCCTTTGAGACTTGGGATGATATTTTTTAGCAGGTATAAGGATTCTAAGCAACAGTTCCCAAAACTTTAAGACAATGATTTTTTCGCAGTAGGAGATTGGGGATACTTTTTCATCCCAAGAATAAGCAGAAAAGGGCCAAAAATTTCCTAAGTAATAGATTCAGAGGGAAGCAGATCTCTCAAGCCAGGGTCCCTATGCCATGCTGCAAAGCAGCCCACAAAACACCCTAGAGGATGTGGCTTGCTGGCCACACCCCTTAAGGCATGACAGCCCTGCCAAAGAATGTAGGGCCCCAACAAAGAATGTTCTGAAAGCCATTTAAGAGCCTTCCAGGAAAACCACAGCCAGCGATCCACCGCTTGCAATGTGTGTGGCTGGGCTCCTGCTTCTCCCTGTGTTCCTTGGCTCCTTGAGCTCCCGCTAAATCCCAAGACTGCTCCAAAGGAGGTGCAGGGCCAGGTGCAGTTTGCTTGCTGGTGATGCAGAGGATGAGGCACCTGCCTGCAAGTCTCCAAGGACAGCACTGGGGGGACCTTTGTCAGAGTGCCCTCAGGGTCTCCCTGCAGAGCTCCACCTCCTGTAAGATGGTGATTATGACTCTCAACAGATGGACCAGAGAGAGGAGGCTACGGGGGGAGCTAGGTCATTTCCAACCAAACTGTACTGGTTCCCTATTGCTGCTACAACAATTGCCACAAGCTTAGTGGCTTCAAACAACACAAATTAATTGTCCTATCATTCTGGAGGTCAGAAGTCTACAACAGGTCAACAGGGCTGTGTTCCTTCTGAAGGCTTCAGACAGAATCCATTTCCTTGCCCTTTTCAGCTTTCAAAGTCCACCTTCATCTTTTGGCTCGTGGCCCCTTTGTCCATCTTCAGAACCAACGTCTTCATGTCTCTTTCTCTCTGCCCCTCTTTTCTGTCTTCACACCACCCTCTGTCTGACTCTGACTCCTGTATCCCTCTTATAAGGACCCTTGGGTTTGCTTTGAGCCCATTTAGATCATTTACTATAATCTCCCCATCTCAGGATCCACAACTTGATCACACCTGCAAAGCCCCTTGTGCCATATAGGGTAACTTCCACCGGTCCCAAGGCTCACGATGTGAACATCTTTGGGGGATCGGTACTCAGCCTACCACGACAACTCTAAGCCAGTCTTACCTCAAGACAATAATAATAACAGACACATCTGTTATTGAGTGTTTACTATGCAATATAAACATAGATATGGAGATAAATATAGGTATCTACATACAGGGAGATTTTTATATAGATATATATTTCTACATTTAGATTGATAGATTATATATTTACACACAAGTATTTTCTTATCATAGCTCTGCAAGGTGATCCCACTTTACAAATGAGGAAACTGACACCTAAGGAATTTTAAAAAAACAAAAACAAAACACTCTGCATAACTGATAGTCAAAGCAGGTTTGGACGACTCCAGAGCCAATGCTCTATACTTTATTGTCTTCCATTTCTATTCCATGTTTTGGTGAGAAACCCAGATTATGAATTCTTATGTGTATGTTTTCAACCTAATTATTTTTTCCTACAAATGAGGACTGGAGAAGCCCACATCTGTGGCTTGGAAGGCCAGGAATCAGTCATTTCCAGTTGGCCACAACTATAGAAAGCTCACAAAATTATCCATTTCCCTGCTTATCCATGGTGTTTTGTTTCTTTTCTTGCCTTACTTCCTCCAGTGTTTTTACTTTTCCTTATCATTCTCCAACCTCACTGAAAGATGCATTTCCAAGCAGAACCATTCACCAACCTAAATCTTTCCTTCATTTTTGAAATCCATTTCTTCATATAACCCATCACCAATTGTTCAAGCATCCTGGAAAGAGAAGTCTAGAAATACTACAGTAAATGAAACAAAATTGGGGGCTGAAAAATATAAATACATCAAACTATGGTTAAAAAATAAAATAGAAATCAGTATCCTATGAAACAAAAATTGAGTGAAGGTTTGTTTTAACAATATTACCTGGACAACATCATTATCAGTTTTCTTCAGTGGGATTTATTTTTAAATATTTGAATATGTGGATTAAATCAGAATAATTAAATTTTCAGAAAACAGAATCCCTTTCTCCAAGACACACCTTAAATGGCAATTGTTGTTGATTCTTATTTGCAAGAGCCTGTTCATCTCCATTATGGTGAATATTGCCCTTCTAAGCATTTTGTTGAGGATAAAAATGAAATACATTCCTGATTTGTATATGCCTCTTTTACTGTAAAATCATGTGCTTAGGGAATTCTGGGTCATAATGTGTAGATTTTTTAAATTACCACCTCCTCAACAAATGGCTCATGAGTATTTATTCATAAGTATGACCATGTTAAAATCTGAATCATGAATAAATGATTTCAAATAAAATTGGGAAAAACTAGGGCAGTAGGAGTGGGAAGGTAATGAACTGAGTTTGGGGGCCCATATCCTAACTGTGATAAGTACACCAAGGTAAGGCCACCCTGATCGCCTCCTGGTGCTCAGGTAAGGACCTCTCACCTCACTGGGACCTTCCTCCCTTCCACTTTCCCTGGGTAGGACATACCGTAGCAGGACCATCACAGGTTTACAGAAAATAGTGGAAAATGTTCTTGCAATATGAATAATTATAATTGAGCAATAGGTTCTTCAAATTTGTATTTCAAAATTCTTAAATGCTTGAAATGGATTTAATTATCACAGCATGAGGTGATAAGTGAGCATTTCTGAAGATCTTAAAAGGGCCTACTTGGGTAGTTCCAAGATTACCAGAGGTTGTTAATCCTCATAATTTACTGTTTACTTGAGTCTTTTAATATTTGTCTCCCTATATCTCCAACTAGCTCTCTGTACTGTAGTCAGAATTCTTTCAAAATGCAAACCTGGTCAGCTCTCTCTCTTTCTTTCTCTCTCTCCCTGTCGCATACACTCACATGCGCCGACGCATGCACACTCATGTGCACACTCACGTGCACACTCACGTGCACACACACGCCCACTCCTGTTTACAAAAAAACTTTCGATGCCCTTTCATTCTCTTAGAATTGAAAGCAAAAACCCTTAACATGGCTGATCTATGTTACATGATCTGTGACACATGACCCTGACTGTCTCTCCAACCCAGTTTCTCACCATTATCCCCATATTCTCTGTGATCTGATCACAGTGTCCTTTTGGTTCCATAAAAATCCTAGGTTTCTCCCCACCACTGCAGGACCACTGGTATGCTTAGCGCCTGCCTGGAATGCTCCCCCGCCCTTAATCCCCCCACCACACACACACCATTCAGCTACTTACCTTCCCTCCTCCTCCTCCCACAGATCTCAGTTCAAGTGCACGCTTCCTCAGAGAACCCTTCCACGACCCCCTAAACTGGGCCAGGCCCCTGACACACGCTTGCTTCACCCAGTGATTTGCAGTGCCTGGCACATAGTAGGCGTTCCAGAAGTGTCGGTAGCACAAGCAAATTAAGAAACAGACTTTTTCTTTGATACAGATTGTCACCAGCACAAGTCAGATAGGTGGGCACTTTTTTTTTTTTATGAGGAAGAGGCTGGAAAGCACAGATTACCCTGAGGTAACTATGCAAGAATGTTAGAGGAAGTGTAAGGTGGATTTGGATTTGAATATGAGAAAGGGGTTATCTGAGGTGAAAGTCACTCTATGAACTTCGAATGACCCAGAAAAATATTAAAGGCAGAGAAAGGAAGAAGTTGCTTGTTGCTATCAGCTTGAGAGTTTTGTTTACAAAAAGTAATCAGGGAATGAAGGGAAGGGGAGGCAGAAGCCACCGACACGTGATGAGTTTATGTTTCCAAATTTTGTTATGAAAGGTTTTAAAGAACTTTACAAAGATGCATTCAATACAGTAAAATAAAATATATTCAAAAGAAGTAATAAACAGGAGCAAACGCAATTTATATGCGTGAGATTGGCAAGGAGTATCTGCAGTTAAAGTATAAACCCTTTAGCCAATACTGTAATTTGACAAATATGGAAAATATTTCATTGGCTTTTGAAGAAACTATCTATAAATTTTATGGAAATCTATATTAATATTATCCATATGATATATATAATTTATGTAAAAACTGTATGTAACTATTTTTGTATTACTTAGAAAGCACAGAACTGATCTGGAGGAATACACAAATATTTACCAAGTGTGAAGGTGGTTACCTCTGAAGAGGGAGAGGGATGGGAGGAGATTTAGATGTAGAAGAGATTTTATTTTTTGCCTGATATATGTCTAAACTTTTTACAATGAGCCAAATTCATGTGTAACTTTGTAATTTAAAAATTATTTATAAAAATGAGCTGGGCATGGTGGCATGTGCCTTTAGTCCCAGCTACACAGGAGGCTCACTTGAGCCTAGGAATTGGAGACCAGCCTGGGCAACATAGCAAGACCTCATCTCTGATAATAATAATAATAATAATGAAGCTCTAAAAGACACCAATAATATTCACCTTAGATATGGACAGATATTTTATTAGCATATGTATCTAGTCCTTCACTGAGATCACATAGTAATAACAACATTCAGAGCACTTCCAAATGTTCAAAATGTTTACCCCTGTTATCGTATAGCAGCCCCTCAATGACCCTTCAGAGCAGGCAGGGCCAGGCAAGGCAGGTCTCACTTTCTTATCCCCACTTGAAAAATGAAGAAACAGAGGCAGGGAGCAGCTGGATAATCAGCCCCGGCCAGGAGCTAGTGAACAGCAGAGTTTGCAAAGGAATCCAGGCCTTCCGATTCTTCCCCCGACATACTTTGCTCCTTTTTGTCCTTTGTTCACAGTGTGACTGAGAAGTCTTAGCATTTCGAAGCTGAAATAAGAAAAATCTTTTGACTGCTGCATTTGATTGCTTATAAAAATGCTTCATTGTAAACTGTCCTATAACTTCTGAATTATGCTACATAAATGGTTTGAGGGTTTCTCGTTATTGCAGAAGAGGAAAATTTACTGCTTTCATTTAAAGCCCTAGCACTCTCTAAAGAAAAGTTGCAGTAGCCAGATACCTTTATTATATTCATACCCTCAGAGCTAATGTCTTGAAAATCCCTGTTGGGTGCACACAATAGTGTCAGGCATTTCTTGATTCAGAGACATAAGGTGCTAAAGCATATTGGTCTCCTTACAACGTACATTACTCTGGTGATGGATACACTAAAAGCCCCAACTTCATTGACTGCACCAAGATGCAATATATAACAAAAATGTAACAAAATTACACTGTACCTCATACATTTTATACAAATTTTAAAACATAGTCTTGGACAGGTACATTTCTCTTAAAGATAGGCACTCACCGAAGTATCTGCATTACATGTATTTATTAGGGCGTTAGTCCATCAAGGCACTGACTTTCTTTCTCCTCTGTTGTAGTTTGTCTGCAACATGGTGGTGCCAACGCCTCCATTCCTGTGCGTGCTGCTACTTCCATCACGAGGTGGAGTCTCCCTTCCGTCCCCTGGGCTGGGCTGGCTTCATGTTGTGTTGTGATCTATAAGCTGTGATGGAGGTGAACCCTTGCCAGTTCTGGGCCCTTGTCTCAAGAGAACTGACAGTCCCACCATTGGCCTCTTAGTTCCAGCCCCCATTTAAGAAGCTCAGGCTAGAGTGTGGAATGATATGAGCCCTCAGTCAGAGGGGCCCTGGAGCATGAGGCTGGCTGGGATGGAACTCCCAGCTGAGCGCAGCCTTGTGAGTGGCCCCCGCGGACATCGTACGTAGCAAAAGGACCACGGAGCTGAGCCCACTAGACCCACAGGACAGTGAAACAAAATAAATTCTTGTTGTTTTAAGCTACTGAGTGTTGGGGAAGTGTGTTACCCAGCAAGAGATAACTAAAACATGCCCCCCTCACCCACTCGGTGGGTCCCTGAGTATCTCTTCTGCTCCTTTTCTGTGCCGTCACTTTTGTTTAAGAAAAAGGGAACAGTTTTTCATAACTGTTCTTCCCTCCACACACAGTTCTCAAGTCCCTACTCTGAGCCAGGCACTGTGTGGGGCTTTGGGAACACGGGGACGAATAGAACACGGCCCCGCTTCATGTGGCCCATCAGTTAGGGGAGGAGACACGCCAAAAAGTGAACCTCACTCAGAACTCCTTGCTCCCAGCCTGTGAGCCCACAGTTCTTAGCATGGGTTGACCCTAAAGTCCATTCTCAGAGTGACACAGGCAGGCAGTAGAGACAGCAGTCAAGGACTTGAACTAGATTTGTTTAAGCTCACTCAAAAATGATACATTTTATCTCTATCAGATATGGGGGTATCTTGTCATTTGGAACCTAACATATAAAAGTTAAATCTTATAAAATAGATACATAAAGGGACAATTATCCAATGTATAAACCCCGATCTTTCACTTACCTATAAATCCCTTTAAATTACTTGTTACCGATAAAGCAAAAACATAACCATGAAGGAACTAGCTTTTAAACATATATAGCTTTCACATCTTTCAAATCACTTTCACATAGATTGTTGAATATGGGATAAATGGGGCATATTATTATTATTACCCCATTTGACAAATGAGGATGAAGCCAGATTATTGATGACTGTGAAATATGCTGAGCCTTTGATGTAGGAGGTCATGGTGGGAGGTCACGTGTGGGAGAAAGCTAGGACAGAAGTTTAAGACTCGTCTCTTAAATGCCTGATGCCTTAGATCTTCCTAACACATTACTCCGTGCTAAAATGACTTTCTATTTTAAAGCATGTGTCTGTTGTTGAACTTCTTAATTAGTCAAATGCCCAGTGGTAATATCCTATCAGTAGCACTCAGGAAAAAATCAGAAGGCTTCAGAGGGCATTAGAAATTGGCTTGTATGAGAAAAAGGAAGCTCTTCTAGGAACTAATTTGACTCCTGCAAATGACTCCCAAACCATTTCTGAGTAGCAGAGCAGGAGTCATTTAATTGATGTGGCTCTCAGCATTTGCTTGTTTTCTTGGCCTCTCTTTTTTCCCCTCACTTTCTCTCCACTACCAATGCAGAAGAAAATTTGAAATACTCCAATGAATTAAATGTGTTCTTTCTTTTTAACTTTGTAGTCGATGTATATTTTTAGATAAAATCACAGACACTTATCTTGGAGCCGTTTTTGCCAGTCTGGCCTCCACTCACCACGCACTTGTAGAGTTCATGGGAGCTGCTCTCTGGAGGCCACATCACAGACTCCATCATCACATGAAGCCAAAGTCACCTCCAATGTTAACCACTCTTGACCTGAGCCACCCAAGGACAAGCCTAGACTCTGTTCTGCCTAAAATCCTAAATTCCATGGAGGATCCCCAAGGCCAAATGACCCTGCCAGAGTCTGAAAGCCATGTCATCCTTGGTCACTGGACAAAATGCTGCCGATGCTCCTGTGACCTTCTCACCCATGCATTCATCTTATAGGGCTCTAAGCCTCCTGTCTCTGTCCAGCCACTCCTCCCCCAGCCCCTGCCTCATAGCTATCAACCGTGTCCCCTGGAACTCCATTTCCATGATAACCCAGTCTCTTTGCAGATACTCCCTCCACTTTCTGACCTCAACTGAAACCTGGCTCTCCCTTGAGGATATGGCTTTCTCAAGTAGCCTGAAGCTGTTCCTATATCCATTGGATTACCCCCGTAGGTGCTTCAAACTCAACAAGCACAAAATTGAAATTATCATCTTCACTACATCATCTATCCTCCTTTCCCCAACCTTCATGACACGATGACATGGAAGTTACTCAGTCACCAAGAGCAGGAATCTAGGGGTCAGGCTAGACTCATCTTTCTCGTTCATCTTCCATATTCTATCATCACCAAGTCCTGCCAATTTTCCCAGCTAAATAGTTCTCTAATCCATTCCTTCTCTGTGCTTCTATTATTACAGCTCAGTTCAAGGTCTCAGTCATCTCCTGCCCAGATTATCACATTCTTTTCCTGCTTTTAATTCACTCAGGAAATCCATTCTCCACCCAGCTGCCAGAAAGGTTGCTCTAACACAGAGTTGACCACGTTATTCTTCTGCCTATAGTGGTCCAGCAACTCTCCCAAGCCTGACTGAGCCTCCTCTTTGAAAAGACAGGCCCCTATGATATGTCCTTACATGTCTCTCCATTCTTATCTCTCCCAGATTTCTGCCTCCCACTTGATGCTTTAATAATACTAAACAACTTGTCCTTCACCATATTCATCATGCTAAAATGCTCCTTGCCTTGACTCATGCAGTTTTCCTTGCCTGAAATGTTGTTTCCCACTCGACCCCATTCTTTGCCTGGTTGTCTCCAACACACTAAGTTTTGATTGGTGTCATCCTATCCAGGAATAATTACCTGAGGCTCTGTAACCCTTCCTGTGCATTCCCAGCATCCTTCTCTTGGCTTGTATTAACCATGTGAGTATCTGTGCATCTTTCCCCTCTATCTATTTTCCTGGAGGTCAGAGACTGAATTTTTTACATTTTTTGCATTTCCATCTGTGGGTCTAGCAAAGAGACAGGAGCATATTAGGTGCTTAATAAATATTTGATGCACCAAAATAATTTCCACTGAAAATGGATTTGCCAAGCCCCAGTGGTCTTCGTGCATGCAGGTATTCATTTACTGTTGCTCATTCAGCAAAAGAACATCTACTAAATATTTATATCCTATTTATCTAGCATTCTTGACCTCTCTGCTGGTTAAATATGCTGTAACTTCTTGAAATGCCTCAAATTCAGTTTCACTCAGAAGCACTCTTTCATAGGAACTACAGGGTCTGGCTTGTGCAAAATAACTAATATAGGTGATCTGGGAAGAGGCAAAACTAGGACAGCCCACGTCCTAATGGAATTTACAATGTGAACTGCCTGTACACATAGGCAATGTTTGGCAATACATAGTTTTTAAAAATCTTTCAGCAAATGTAAATTAATAAAACATGAACTGAATACATAAATTTCTAGAGAACTCAGAAAGAAAAAAAAATGGTCAGAACTGGGTGAATTTAATAAGAACTAACCATATAAGAGGAGGTTTGTTTTTAGTGTGAAGACTCATGAACATGAATAGCTTAACAGGAAAGAAAATAGCATTTCAGGTTAAAGAAATGACACAGACAAAAGAAAGAAAAGAAAAGAACTATAGAGAAAAACAGCAAGCCCATTTACTTGACTGAACTACAGAATCTGAGCTTGGGTAAGAGAACAAGTCATTATTAGCCTGCAGGACCTGCACACAATAAGTCTATGAAGCTGAAGAGAGTCGTTAGAGCCAACTGTTGTAGGGAGTCTCCAAATCAATTTCTTTCCTCCTTTCTTTCCGTGGAGGGGCATTTTTGTTTGAACCCTCTTGAGACATTGTAGTAGTTGTATCTCATTGGTAAAAAGAACAAAATCCACTAGAATGCAATGCAAATAGTGAAGCTATAAACATAACTACAGGCAGATAGAGGAGATATTTAGCAACCAAGAAACTTGCCTTTGTTTTTGCTAACTCACCATGTAACATCTGGTTAGATGTGACATAGCATGTAACCAAACTGAGGGAAGAGCAAAAACATGCAGTGATCGGGCACTGTATACTATACTGCCTTGCTGCGTTAAGCTGTGATGGGTCCCTTGTGTTTGAAGTGTTCATACTATTATTTAGTGGCACAAAATGTTAGCATATGGGGAACACATAAACCAACATTACTTCTTCATTATTCTGATATCATTCTTCTATTTACCAACCATATATAAGCTAACCTGCACTACAGAAACTTGTTGATACAAGATACTGTATTTCTTTATTTCCAAGTGACTATGCTGGCATAGAGTAGGCAGGCAATTAATGCTGAAAACAAAAACTGAATGAATGAATAAATGAACTGAATCCAGAGATAGGGTATGCGGATGAAATTGAAGAACCATATTTGAAGAAGATTCAGCTATCTACTATAGGATGTAACACATAAGGTTGAGACAGGAAACATTAAAATTATCAAGTTTTTGTTACAGTCTAATTAGGGGTCGTGAAGACCTGACTGGGGTAAACCTGTGGGACATTATAGATAAAAGAATTAGCAAAATGGCAGCATGGTTAAGGCCAAATTCCCAGTCTTTTTTCCTCACCAAATCTCCTGCCTAATTATATGATATGGCTGGAAGCATTGCCAAAGCCTTGTTTTAATTTTGCAGTGACAGCACTATCTCAGGCCCTGTTTCCTTTCCCCACATCCAAAACTGTTAACTCCTACTTCTTCAGCTATACCATCTCAAAAATAAATCCTTTGAGACCTCCACAGCTACTAAAAAATTCCTTGTCTAAGTGTAACACCCGCCCCAGAAAACCCTTCCACAAGTTCTCTAGATAATTAGTTCCATAAAATATTGCTTTTGCTGGAACACTCTGCCAACAGCCCCAACTTGCCTAGTAATATCTGAAATAAAGAACAGGTGTTTCTCTTGCCAACTCTGTCACTACAAGATTATTTTAATAGAAGTTTAATTAACAGGAAGCAACATGTAATAAATAGTATAAGTAAATGACGAATGGAAACAGCAATTCCTAGTCCTGCCAAAATCTTACCTCTTTACATATACATTTTTCCACCTCGCTATAGTGACTGATGAGGTAGAATGCCTTTCTGGCTTGGCTTCCATACCAGCTTCTGTTAGGGGTCCTCTGATGGGTCCCTCCTGGCTCTCGCCTTCTCCAAGCATCTTCAACCCTTCTGGAATCCATGCATTCCTGAGACAGCCTCGGCCACATGTGTACTCAGCTATGCAGGATCTTGAGAATTCTGTTCTTCTGACATCTTAATGGAAGGGCAGTTGGAAAGCCTCCATTCTTTGCTTTGTGTAATCCTTGTGGACACTTCCCCCCTTAAAGGTTACTCCAATTCACATGCTCTTCAAGTAGTCCGGCACCACGGCTTGCCTCTGCCAGCTCTGCCTTGGGCCTCTGGCTCCTCACTGCTAGTTCACCACCTGGATCTCCAGGGCACTGTCCCCTCCATAGAACTCTGCTTCTGTCAACTGGCCTCAGCAGAATGTGACACTTCTCTCCACTGTCACATTCCTTCATTTGCCCCTTTCCATCGATAACACAAGGCTGTTGGACTTGTTTAAGGGTTTGAAGGTAGATGTGATTATACTTTTTAATATTAAAATTTTAATACTAAATTAGCCCTAAACATCACTAATGGCCCTAAAAATGACTCTGTTCCCAGGATCTATGAAAAAAACAAAGAGCAAGTTAAATCCTTCATACATATTCCCTCAGGGGTACCCTGGTTCCTAGCCTTGCTCTCCGACCTTCTTCAGAGATCGAGAACATTCTTAAATCCATCATGTGGCAAGTTTTACCTTACTCTAGGAAACTTTATCCCCCTACTTAAGGGGACTGGTCTTGTCCTAAAACACAATTCCCCAGTCCCGGCTAGGACAGTCATGAGACAATATCTCACAACAGTATCTCCTCCAAAGACTGAGTTGTTCAATCTGGAACAACACTACAGACCTTCAGCCAAACCATACACACGCACTTCCCCAGAACAAGTGTAGTCAGAATCTCTCTATAAATACAAGAAAGAGAAACATTGCCCTAGAGGAAACATAATCAGTAGAACTTGCCTGAGGTCACAATGGAGATAGCATTTTTAAATTATTGGCACAGAGATTTTAATTCTCCTTTTCAATCTTCTGTTTCCAGACCTTGTCCAGGCTTTTCCTTATGTAAACCAGCCAGCCAACAAAGGAGCCCATTGAGAACATCAGTGTCATTCCCTCAATGGCCACTCCTAGCTTTTCTTTACTTTAGACCAAATTCTAGTGTACACAAGACTTCCTCCCATTCTGGTCTTGGTGAGAGGGCAAAGACCAACATAAAGATGCATTATTTCACCAAAGCCCTTTGTTTCTTCTCTGCAGGATTGATTTTTCCCTATGTTGCTGGGTATAGAGTAATATTTAGCTTCCCTGTAAGTCTCTCTTTCCCATTCATCCTCAGATCTCATGTTCTTTCTGGGTTGCACCCTGTCTCCCATCAGTAAGAACCCCTGGCTACTCTGGCAGCCCGTTGTTGACACCTAGTTAAAGCTAAGTTACATCAGCTTTAGTGATACAACTTTTTCCTTAAAACATTTCTCTAAAACTGAGCTTGCTCTATCCAAAGCCATTTAAGGTCATCTTCTGCCAAAAGGATCTTCGCATTGTAGATACCTAACCTTCTAACTCAGCCTTGGCTAAATCCCTTTATTAGCTCCCAGTTCCTTGTCAGATTTTACTTCTCATCCTTACCCAACTCTGATCCTACCGATTTTCAATCTATTTTCTCCACCTCCTCTGTTCACATCATTTTTGTTTCCAGTATTCCACTTTTCCTGACCTTTTCTACTCCACATTGCACTTTAATTTTTTAAAACACTTGATCTCTCTCTAGAACAGCTTCTGACTTCTGACTTGACGAACCAGCTTTCAAAGCTATAAAAATTCAGGGAAATTTCTTAGCAACCCCACAGCACTCTGGAGCTAATAGGGATGGAATCAGTACTGCTGGCAGGACATAGTTCTGAAAAGACCAGGACTCAAAATAAACTTTCCTTAATTAATCAGGGCCTTGATTATTATATTGCAAGAGCATAATATCTGCATTACTTCGGCTACCTTATGAACTAGAAATGTACTCCAGCTGCATGAGTTCTTAAACAGCTTTTGTGGGCCAGCCCAAGAATCTAACCACCATTTATAGCATTATCTGTTTGGAAAATTAGGCTTCCATTCTAAATAATCACAAATAAACTCTTGGACTTGTTCACACCTGGCACCTGTAGACATTGTCGTAATTTTTCACCCACGTGCAAACTTCCTCTGATGCAAGAAACAGCAGCTTTTCTGTTTCAAAGACTTGGATAGATCCAGAGGAAATGCATTGCTGCATGCTGGAGGAAGCCCACTTGCTGCTGGTAATAGCGATTACCATTTATTTATTTATATCCTGTATATTTTCACCTTTTTATTGCATTTAATTTTCAGTCACTCTTAAGATTTTCAGAGCCAACAACATGGATTTGGGCAAAGAGTAAACTATAATACTTAGAGACAGGGGTCCTGGCTTGAGGGCTGGCTCTCCTTTTTACTAGACGTGTACTTGGCTCAGTCACTTAATCCTCAGAGCCTCAGTTTCCTTAACAGTAAGGCAACAGTAATAACAACAACACTATCTTTCCTATCAAACTTCAAGAATTTTCAGTAAGGCATGGCAGCAAGACAAATTGGGGGGCAGGGTGGAGCTACTAGGACAGGTGGGGGCCAGAGTGACAACAGAAATTCAGACAAGCAGGTAGGGCATGGAAACGAGGGTAACTGAGCAATGTCCAGACATAATGTAAGCAAACACCAGGCTAGAAGGCAACAGTAGGAGGATGGCCCCACTCACAGCCTGAGCCATGTGAACAAATTGAGTGGATGCTAGATGGAATCACAGTAGTTCATGGAGATCTATACCAAAGCCAGGCTCCACTCCTTGAGGAGAAAACCCAGCAATGAAAAGTACAGGAAAATCAATTAGATATCCAGAATTGGAACTAAAGGGAAGCCCAATTTTATGAAATGAGGGGAGAGAGGATACTTGGCAACTTAGGAGGCAAACTGCAGTGATGCTCTAGGATGGCTAAACAATGATTTGAGACAAATAAAGGATTCTAGCGATCAACCCTGAGACCCCATGTCCCAGCAGCAAAGGAACCTTGGACCATGATATTGAAGCTCACAGGGCAAGTTATAGGTTATAGAAATGTACATCAAGTGAGCAGAGG
>VBSM01002608.1:146296293-146313668 GCA_008086735.1 Cheirogaleus medius
ATCACTAATCATCAGGGAAATGCAAATTAAAACTACAATGAGATACCATCTTACCCTTATCAGAATGGCCAATTTTAAAAAG
Source organism: Cheirogaleus medius (assembly GCA_008086735.1). Lineage (NCBI taxonomy): Eukaryota > Metazoa > Chordata > Mammalia > Primates > Cheirogaleidae > Cheirogaleus > Cheirogaleus medius. The sequence goes on from VBSM01002608.1 coordinate 146,296,376, forward strand.
TCAAAAAACAATAGATGCTGGTGTGCAAGCAAAGGGAAAGGAACACTTATACTCAGTTAGTGGGACTGCAAATTAGTACAACCACTATGGAAAACAGTATGGAGATTCCTCAAAGAAATAAATGTAGACCTACCATTCAATCCAGCAATCCCACTGCCCCACTGCAGGATATCTACCCAAAAGAAATGAAGTCATCTTATCAAGAAGATACCTGCACTCGAATGTTTATTGCAGCACAATTCACAATTTGCAAAGATACGGAATCAACCTAAATGCCCTTCAATTTATGTGTAAAGAAAAGGCAATACACACACACACACATACACGCACACCCAACACACACCATGGAGTACTACTCATCCATAAAAAGGAATGAAATAATGTCATTTGCAGCAATGTGGAAGGAACCAGAGGCCATTATCCTAAGTGAAGTATCTCAGGAATGGAAAACCAAATGCCGTATCTTCTCACTAATAAGTGGGAGTTAACAGATGTGTATACACAGGCACAAAGTGATATAAAGGACATGAGAAACCAGGGAGCAGGGAGAGTGGGAGGGTGGGTGTGGGATAAAAACTTACCTATTGGGTACAGTGAACACTATTCTGGTGACGGGCATACCAAAAGCCCTGACTCAAGCATTATACAAGATATTCATGTAACAAAAACACTTGTACCTCCTTAATAAAATAAATAAATAATAAATAAAATTTTAAAATAGAGTTAAGGTTGACTTACCAGTTAGCACCGTTGGTTGGGCTCTGTGTGTGCGGCTGGGTGCCCCCTCCCAGAGCAGGTGACTCCATCCCACTGCCTCGTGGCCAGAGGCCTCGTCTTTGCTCCCACCAGTTACTCTGTAAACGCTGGATGCCCGGCCACTGTGGACACGAGGTGGATCAGCACCATAGCAGGTGCTCAACAAGTGTCAGATGAATGTGTGGTCAGAGGATTGAATGAGTGAATGCAGGGGCTTTTTGTACAAAGAAAAGTATGAAATATTAAGAATAGGATCTCATCTTTTGTAATTAAACCTGTAGACATTGTTAGTTCTCCACTTTCTGTACTTTGGAAAATAGAATGCAGCCCCCTGAATGCATTTTAAGAGCCATGCAGGAAAAGACAAACAAGCTTAGAAGAATTTAGTGAAATATGAGAAGCCAGTTGTCAACAACAAATTCAGAGCTCCTATTCAAGGCCAGTCAAAACTAGTAAACAAAAAAATGTGTTAAGTAGAGAGAGTTAATCACTTCATTAATACTTTAAATGCCTATTTGAAATTGACTGACTTATCAGTCCTGACATATCTCCTTTGCAATGCATTTAAGGAGGAGTGTAATATAGGATGGAATCCAAGGTGTCATGTGCTTGGCTTACTGGTGATTACATAAGGAATGTGTATGACACCGGAGAGGTCTGCCCTGGAGCCCTGCTGCACCCAAACCTGTGTGTGAACCCCAGCGAGTCCCCGTGTCGGGGAGAGACATGTGGACCTATGTTCCCCAGCACTCATCCCCAGCAAAGGGCTCTTCGCATTTCCTAATTAGGTTATATTCAGTGTTCACAGGGCCGGTGATGGATGAGATACTGAAGTGTAATCACAACTGATATTATTCACATCCCAGGAATGTGCAGTCCAGGCTGCTCTGCTAGCTCCAGCAGAAAACAGTGGTGTGGTTGACAAGTAGCCTTTTTACATTTCAGAGTCTGATCCAGATTTATTCCTTCTGTTTGGTTATGATTACAGAGCAGGTATCCAGAGAGAAGAAATAAACATGCTGTAAATTCCACTTCCTGGGTGTCTGAGGCTCATTAAGTCATACACAGACTGGCATAACCTGCCAGTTAGAATGCACAGAAATGGGGCTAACTGGGGCAACCTCTGTATCTGCTTTGAGATGTTTGGTTGCCTAGAAGCCCAAGTCACCCCAGAAAGGATAGTTAACTGAATCAACAGGTGCTGTGCCAGGCATTGTGCTAAAATAGCAGTTGCCTATTCTGAAATGATTTGCAATCACATGAAAAAGCCAGACAAAATATGCCAGTAACTAACACAAGTCAGATGCAACTCAGTGCTATAATGGAGGGATAAACAAAGTATAAATGACTCGCCAGAGCAGGGGGCGATTAACCCTGACACAGGAGGGGGAGGGCTATAAGAAGGAAGGGGGTGGGTTATATGTTCCAGGAGACAGGAAATGGTACTGGGCCATGGGCAAGGAGCTTTAACAACTCACGGGATGGATAACAGCCCAGTGGACAGTACCCCAAAACACTTCACAGAGGAGGTGGTGCTTCTGCTGAGCCCTGGACTATGTGGAGGTGGCAGGTGGTCAAATGGATGGGGAAGGGGCATTCTGGAAAGAGAGGGCGGCACAGCACACACAGACAGGTGAAAGAACATGGCAGTTTGGGATTCCATAGTAACTACATATGTGTGGAACCTAGGCATGGTAGAAGATGAGGATGGAGAAGTAGGTGGGGCCAGGGCATGACAGAATTATTTTGTAGCTGGCTAAGTATTAATACTTCGTATTTTATCCTGATGGCTGTCGGAAGCCACATGAGGTAGCTCAATCTATTTGACTTGGTAACTCATTGGATATGGGGAGTAGGTGTAGATAAAGGATCCAGGTGAGACATAGTGAGACCCTCAATCAAAGGTAAAATTGACAAATAAATGGTTTTGTGGGATCCCATAGGTTTAACTAGGTCGAAGAAGAAAATGGAATAATTCTCCTACCTGCTCAGTAATATTATTTTACAATGATCACTCTCTACCTTGTTTCATTATTTAAGCAAATGTTAGTGCCTCTATTCAATTATCAGTTCCTTGAGGGAAGGTGAGATTGATCTGTGTCTAATTCATCTTTGCTGCCCACACTTTCTAGCACAGACCTTACACATATCAACCATTCTGAAATATGTCTTGAATAAACAGAAAACACAGAATTTGTATGTATTTGGGTGGGGGGAAGTTGCCAGGGTCAGTATTTAAACCAAGAGAAAGCCCTTCAGATCCCTCCTTTGCAGAAAGTGTTACTTGTTCTGTCATCCTGAACATCCACACGACACTTATGGCCCACCAGAGACCTTCAGAGAAGGTTTCAGAGCATCCCTGCTGCCCATCTTCTTGGAGTCTATATAATTTCTAGAAGATTCCAAAGTAGATTGCCAGACATTTGAAAATGATCTGAATTCACAAGTCAGTCATTCACAAGGGCTATATACTTGTCAGTGCCAGAACCAAAGGGAACAGAGCCTTCTGGTCACAGTTTCAAGATACCCACTCACCTATTTATGGATACCTAGGGGCTCAGCTTCACCAGGATCCTTTAACGCCATCCATTTCCAAGTGCATTCGAAAGCCAGCAGTATTTTGTATACTAAAGTTATACAGCAACATAGACTAGCTGAATTTAGTGTTTACTTTTGTCATGGAACATTCATGTTTTCATTTCAGTAATGCAAATCACAATAGTGCAGTGATCAATCCTTATCAACAGTATGGGAAAAAAATAGAGTCCTAACCCATGTTCTTGCTTATTTGTTTACTTCCAGTTTTCTGCTCTTTGTTTTGCGTGATGTAGTATTTTCAGCTCTTTATTTATGCTGAGTTAAAATTTAATCATTTTATTATTTAAAAAGTTAAACGTCCAAGCCCTAAATTGTAGAACAATGAGTTAAAGATAGAAACCAGCTTTAAGCAAAATGACTAAGTGTATATCCTCTTCTTAGCATTTTTTTAAAAAATTACTTTAAATTAGTTCTAGACTTCCAGAAAAATTGCAAAGATAATACAGTTCCCATATACCCAATACCCATTCTCACCTATTATTAATATCTTACACTAATATTGTCCATTTGTGACAATTAATGAACCAATATTGATAAAGTATTTTGAATTAAAGTCCATACTTTATCCAGATTTCCACAGTTTTTACCAAACATCCTTTTTCTGTTCCAGGATCCCATATGACATACCTCATTACATATAGTTGTCATATCTCCTAAGGCCCTTCTTTGCTGTGACAGTTTCTAAGCCTTTTCTTGTTTTTGATGACCTTGACAGTTTTGAGGAGTACTGGTCAGACATTTTATGGGATGTTCCTCAATTGGGAATTGTCTATGCTTTTCTCATGATTACACTGGGGTTATGGGTTTTGGGGAGGAAGACCTCAGAGGCAAAGTGCCATTTTCATCATATTACATCAAGTCTGCATAATGCCAACATGATTTATGATTGTTGATATTGACCTTAATCATCTGTCTGGGGTTGTGTTTGTTGGATTTCTCCACTATTAAGTTACTCCCCCTTCCCTTTTTATACTGTACTCCTTGAAGAGAAATCACAATGTGCAGCCTACAATTAAGGAGTGGGGATTTTTATACTCTACCTCTTTGATGGCACAATATCTACATAAATTATTGGGAATTCTGCACAGGAAATTTATCTTTTGTCCCCTGTTTATTTGTTTATTCAATCATTTATTTATATCACTAGGGATTCATGGATATTTATTTTGTGCTTTGGGTTATAACACAATAACACTTTATTTTGTTGCTCCAGTTGTCTCAGCTTTGGCCATCAAGTGCTCTGTCAGCCTGTTCCTGTGTCCCCTTAACATAGCCCTGTCATTGTGGGGTTTTGTTGAGTACTTCTTTACTTTCTGGAACTACAAGATGCTCCAGGCTCATCTTCTATAATATATTTTTTCCTGCTTCAGTCTGAAAACCAGTCATTTCTCCAAAAAGCCCAGTTCTTTTACTGGAGAATGGTATTGGAAATCAAGATCTGGGTGCACTCCTTGCTGCTGGGGTGTTGTTGCTTTTAGGTTCAGCTGATGGAGAAATAACATATATGTGTATATATTAACTCATGTTTATATACATATATCTATAAATATTTCTATACATAACTCTCTGTACCTCTATTAAGGTAAATATGAGTTGATACTGATGTTTCCAACTCTAACCCAGTACTGCATGGCTAGTTCTAGTCTTCTCCCCTCCCTGGTCAGTACCCTCTCCCTCCTGCAGTGTAGAACCCAGCTCCCACCAACAGCAATCCATTTACTTAATTGTTCAGTTCTAGTGCACTGTATAGAACTTCCGTCATTGTTAATCCATCCCCTTGTAGAAAATAACTTTATAAACTAGAGAGTGCTTTTGTAGAGTTCCTCTTGCCTTTAACCTCACATACTCCACTCCTTTCTAAATTTACCTGAGTCAGCACTTTTCATCACACCTCCTTCAGTGAGGTTGTTTCATGCATTTGTAATACATTTAGATTTTTTTGTCATATTTTGCATTTCATCCTGGGATCCTCCAACCTTCTTAATGATGTTTTAGATTTGCATAATTAAGGTTCTCTCTTTGTACTGTAAAGTTATATAGGTTTTGACAAGTGCATGGCGTTGTGCATCCACCATTATTACAACATCGTAAAGAATAAGTTCACCACCTGGGAAAAAATAAATCCTCAGCAGTTAACCTATTCAACTCTTCCTTTCACCACAAGTCCCTGGAAACTACTGATCTATTTACCATCTCTATAGAGTTTTGCCTTTTCTCGGATGTCATATAAATGGAATTATACATTATGTAGCCTTTACAACTGTTTTTTTTTTTTTTTACTTAGTAACATGCATTTGAGTTTCATCCATGTCTTTCTATTGTATGGATGTACCACAGTTTGTTTAGCCATTCACCTACTGAAACTTGCTTCTGGACTTTGGCAGTTATAAATAAAACTACTATACACACTCTCACACTGGGTCATGTGTAGACAAAAGTTCTCAGCTCAGTTGGGTAAATACTTATTCATAGGAGCAGGATTGCTGGCTCCTACAGTAAGACTATGTTTAACTTTGTAAGAGACTGCCAAACTGTTTTCCAAAGTGGCTGTTACCATTTTTAATTCACACCATCAACAAATGGAAGTTCTTGTTGTTCCACAAAGTTGTTGATCCTTGCCAGCAAAGAGTACTGTGTGTGGTGGGGGGGAGGGTTTCCCTTTAATTTTAGTCATTCTAATAGGTGTGTAATAGTTTCTCATTGTTTTTCAACAACTTTTGAAACTATTAACAGTTTGTCAGGAGTGAGGAGTAAAATTTAAAATCTAAACAAGAAATCTGAGTCGTCTGCACTAACCATTGAGAACAGTTTTGAAATAGCTCAAGCCGTAGGAGACGAGGGGCTCCTCTTTGGGATCCCATTAGAAATGGGATGCAGAAACCATCAACTTGTTTGCTCCACTTGACTTTAGCTCCTATGTTCTCCATCCTCAAATAAGAGAACAAAGAAGATGTGGGAGCTAACGCTTTACATAACATCAATGTGAGGGAGAGAGAGAGAGAGAGAGAGTGCGTGAACACACAGTGTAGAAAGTAACTTTTTGAAACACAGGAGAATATTATTTCCAAGCCAAAATGAAAAATATGCTCAATAAGGGAAGAGAAGGTTGTCATCTGGATAGAGGGGACAATCCCAGAACTTGATGGCTCCTTTTTGTAAGAGTACCTGGGACTTGCTTTAATCAGCTATGGTAAGATTTGCAGACACAGAAAAGACAGCCATAAAGGAAGATGTTTTTATACTTGCACATCCCTAAAAACAGGAGGCACAGCACACCACGCAGGGCCCCGTGGAGAAGCCCTGGTGTCAGTCAAGGGAAAGGAGGGAAATGTGGGCAAGAACCTTTGCTGTCATTTCCACAGGCAAGGCAAGGCAAGGCAAGGCGAGTAAGCAGGCTTGGGATTGGCTGGTTAGAATACTTTCAGAAGGCTCTGGGGCCCTCTCTAGTCATCTGGTATCTGGCTCTGGCCTAGGGTAATGAGAGTAAGGATGGTGCGTCTGCTCCTGAGAGCCAGATAAGGCAGTGGTTGAGGTGCAGGCTTTGTATTGGTTGGTTTGCACATGAAAGACAGGCTCTCAGGCAAGTAGTTCACTATCTCTAGGAATTAGATAACCCTGGGAGGAGGCAGTCCCTTTCAATGCCAGCAAGGCTCTAAGATGTTAAAGCATCAGGATAAAAAGACATGTGTGATGCACTCTTCCTTGCAGCATTTCCAGTCTCTTCCCCATTCCTGAGGTCTGAGCAGTGTTAAGACTCTCCAGAAGCTTGAATCAACATTTCCTGCTTCAAATTCCATAAGGTGCGGGTTCTTCTGGTATGGATGGCTTATACACCTGTTTTGTCCTTCATGCTTTGCAAAGCACATCAGGTACAGCTGTTGTCTGACCCCATGTGAACCCCTGGAGGTGGAGGAGTCGTCCTTTACTTTTATTATCATTTAACATTTCTCAAATCTTTCCACTTGCTTAAGATCTAAATATTTACAGGTCTCCCTATCCACATCTCATCTGTGTTCTGTGTCCCTTACCCTTTTTCTTTGCCCAGCTTTATGTACCATCCTTTCTCCTAGGCCACTCCTGATGCTTCCTTCATCGGACTCTGGGACAGGAATTGCGCCAGGGCCCGGGGACACAGAGATGAATAAGGCTATCCCTATGTGGTGGGAAAAATAGATATGAACATATGTTTTGAGGCCTGAGAGCAGGGATCTCAACCTGGGTTCCTGACCCCAGGGCACATGCTTCTCATCTGGATGCCACAGCCCTCCCACAGACACAGCTCTGAGTACCTTCCCATCCTAACCCTTGCAGGGATGAGCTTCGGTTTTCGAATAAAAACAAAATTATTTAGCAAATATGTGTGTGTTTGTTTGTGTGTGTGTGTGTGTGTGTGTGTGTACACTAGGAGCCTCTACTATGAACTGGATGATCTTGAGAAAATCACTAACTTTCCTTAGGCTCCTATTTCCTCTGTCATAAGATTAGAGGGCAGCAGGACTATATGACCTCTAAGATCCCATTAAGCACTGACATTCTTTTAATTGATCAGATACATCTGCACGTTTATTTTGAAGAACCATGCTGCTTTGAGGTTGCGAAATACAGGAGAAGGAAGGCCAGGGAAGGCAAGGAGCTCATTTGGTGATAAAAAACATCTCAGAATATTCTTAGCTGGTGTTTCTTTGTCAAAATATGTCTTTTGGTGCTGCAAACTCAGTGCACTGAAACCATTGCATGCTGGTACCAGGGTAAAACAGAAGGAAGCCAAGGTGTTTTTAAGACCAAACTTGACTTGAAAACATGAAATTAAAACACCTACTGTGACCAAGCTGCCACCTCCAAAGCTCGCTGAACTCACTGGGGCAATCCTAGGGGTCCACTCCATCCCACCACGCTCACTGACTCTCCTCTGCTGGCCACCCAAGGCCAAGCACAGCCTGGTGAAATGGCCCCAGACTGTCAGCCCACTTGGGCTCCATCCTGTCCTTGAACACAGGCACGTGTTCCAGCCTCTGCACATTTCTCATGCCTTCTCTCCACTGAGCTACCCTCTTTCCTGTCTTCACATCTGTATTATAATAGTTTGCTGGAGCTGCCATAACAAAATATCCCTGGGTATTTTTTTACAAGTAGGTGGCTTAAACAACAGCAATTTATTTCTTGATAGTTCTAGAGGCTAAAAGTTCAAGATCAAAATGCAAGCAGTATTGTTTTCTCCTGAGTCCTCTCTCCTTGGCTTGTAGAGAGCTACCTTCTTGCTGTGTTCCCCTCACACACACCCCTGGTGTCTGCTGGTGTGCCCAAATTTCCCCTTCTTATAAAGACACCAGTCTGACTGGATTCGGGCCCATCTATCTGACCTCATTTAACCTTAGTTACCTCTTTAAAGGCCTTATCTCCAAACATAGTCATTCTGGGGTAGCGAATGTTAGAACTTCAATATATGAATTTTTGGGGGGACACAATTGAGTCCATAACAGTGTTGGAATCCTACCCATCCTTCTACGCCCTGCTTAGATGCATTTTCCCTTCAGGAAGCCTGAAGTTTAGCCAGTGGGAATCTCTCCTTCCTTGTAACTCCTCCCCTCCAGTCCACCACTTAACAAAGGCCCAAAGGAATGTAAGTTCCTTGATCGAATGAACAATGTCTTGATTTAGAAACAGTATCTTATATTATATTATTATATCTCCCAATGGTATATAACTTAGTGCCTCCTACAGAGTAAAAATTTAACAAATATTCAGTAGGTGAATAAAAAACTACGGTACATCCAGACAATGAAATATTATTCAGCACTAAAAACAAATGAGTTATCAAGCCATGAAAAGACATGGAGGAACCTGAGATGCATATTGCTTAGTGAGAGAAACCAATCTGAAAATGCTGCCAACCATATGACATTCTGGAAAAGGCAAAACTATGGAGACAGTAACAAGATCAGTGGTTGCCAGTGGTGCCAGAGATGGAATGGATAAGGAGGGAGGGAGGAACGGGAGCACAGAGAATTTTGGGGGCAGTGAAACGATTCCATGTGATACTAGTAATACAATGGTGGATACATGTCATTCTATATTTGACAAAACTCACAGAATGTACAACACCAAGAGTGAACCCTAATGTAAGCTGTGGACTTTGGGTGATAATGATGTGTCCATTTAGGTTCATCAGTTGTGACAAAGGTGTCATTCTGGTTTGGGGTTTTATAATGGGGGAGGGTGTGCATGTTTGGGGGCAGAAGGTATATGGTAACTCTCTGTTTCTTTCTGCTCAATTTTGTTGTGAACCTAAAACTCCTCTAAAAATAGTCTGTTTAAAAGGGAAAGAAAACTTTAACAAATATAGTTTTTAATTGAACTGAATTCTCTGCACAACACTCATACTTTTGAAAATCTTAGTATTATGTTCATCTATGGGTTTTCCATAGCCCTGTTTTCCATTAGAGCTAACTAGGTCACCAGCCTGACGGGATAATAAAGCAATTAAGGAAGAGAAAGGTGTCCGAGACTTGGTCATTCCTTCATCATAATCCTAATATTTGGGGATTTCAGGACAGCATGAACTTCAAAGTAGGCAGCCCACCTCCCTGGCAATGTGTGAAACTTGTTAGCTCTACTCCAAGGTGGTATAAAGCTTTGATTAGCAAGAGTGCTATGCTAAAGCACTAGGGTTCTAGTTCATCGGCCTGTGGCTCTGGAATGTATCCTCCCTCCCAAGCCTGCCCCACTTGGAGGCAAACACAGCATTCCCCGAGGATGGCACTGTTCTCCTGTCATTGCAGCACCCAGGGTATGTGCTTCTGGGGTCCCCTGCTAAAGAAAGAAAGGAATGTCAGGATTCACTGTGAGTACTGCTGCTGGCAAAAGACAAATATCCAGAGGAGCCAGGGCTCTGGGCTGAGAAAGGGACGGCAGGAAGTCACTTGTAGTGGGATAGACAGGAGGAGGAGGAGGACTGAGGACCCCACGTGGGACCCACATAGACCATGGAACTCACTAATCAGTGACCCTCACTGACACCCTCTATGGAGGCCATTTACCTGGGTCATAAAGATCTGTACCATGTATAGGTGCTCTCAGACCATGTGCCCCAGCCCTATTCAGTGGAAAGCCCAATAATCACCCCATGTTAATCAGGCCACCCTGATCTCTCCAACCGGAAGTACTCTCTCCACTATCTGATCATCTCTTTGTGGTTAAAACTGTGTTTCTTGGAGTTTGTCTTAGTTTGTTTGGGCTCCTATAACAAAAATACCACAAAATGGGTGGCTTAAACAACAAACTTTTATCTCTCACAGTTCTGAAGTTTGGAAGTCGAAGATCAAAGCCAAAGTTGGTGTCAGGTGAGGGCCATTTTCTCACTGTGTCCTCACATGGTGGAAGGAGCAAGGGAGCTCTCTGGGGTCTCTTTTATAAAGTCATGAACCCCATTCTAAAGGGCTCCATTCTCATGACCTAATCACCTCCTGAAGGCTCCACCTCCCAATACCATCACCTTGGGGGGTTAGGATTTCAACATATGAATTTGGAAGAGAACACAAACATTCAGTCCATAACAAAGCCAATGAGAATCAAGAAGAAGATATCATGAAATTGATGACATTTATCATATATTATCTGGTGGTATAGTTACCTGTGTGCTTCTTTTATCATCTACAAATCTAAACTGCTTAAGTGTAAGAAGTGTATTCATCTTTGTGTCCTTTAGAGTACCTGTCACAGTACCTTACACTCTGGCATTCAACACATATAAATAGAATGACAATAAGAATGTTAGGTTATATGCACTAACAAGTAGAATTACATGGTAGATCCTAAGAGTTAGAATGAACATGCAAAATTCTTAGGTTAGCTTTCTAAATAGACCCATAATTAGAAACAATTTCGAGATAAGACTTTACAAATCCTAAAGGAAGTTGTAGACCACTCTTAAGAACACAGATTTTAATATGGGGCCACAGAGGAGACTACTATGTTTGAAGAAATTCAGCATCCAGTGTTCATTTGTGTAAGTCTCACAGCATTTCTGGGCTAAGGTACAAAACATAGGGTTACCACGTATTGACTCTTATATGGGTGCATGTCCTGATGTTCAGACAAGTGACCTGACTACAGTCAGGGACACTTAGATGTCTCTAGAAGGTTCAGATGGAGGCTTTTGAGAATACAGTTTCCACATTAAGTCACAGGTTTGAAAAGATGAGAGAAATATAGGTCAGCCCAAGGAGAGTGCCAGCATTGTTGTCCCAATTCCTCAGTACAAAGAGGGCATCCAGTAAATATGTACTGAATGTGTGAAATGGTGCCCTCCCCTCCAGCTCCAACCTGTTTGGTCAGTAGCCAGGTGGCTCGAAGCACTGTCCAGGTCACACACCTATTTACTTGTCTGCTATCTCTGTTGAGGTAAACACCACAACCATTGTTTCTAGAGAGTTGATGACCAGGAGAAAATCCACTGATACTTTGGGGTGGCTAAACAGTGGCCTTCAGAGCATCCACTATACCAGGTAGGAGAGACATGCTCCAGAGCCTGGCACATCAGCCAGGTGACTGGCAGTCAAAGACCCTGGCCCTAAGCCACCTTGGGGCCCGAAGAAGAGGAGGTGACAATTGCCAGATCTGCTTTACAATATCTTTATGGGATGTTCTTTGTGATATAAATGCAAGGACAGTCCTGGGTGTCCTCTGCTGAGCATTTGCTGGTTCTCTTTAGGGAATCCAAATCAAGTGACCTGTAATTAACCCTCAGAAGATCTGTCTTCTGTGCACACTGGTAGGTGTAGGGGTGTGTCTTGTGTGCGTGTAGGGGGCAACCTGGGTATGCGTCCTCTCATGCATGTGTATGAATGTATGCAGGGAAGCAGGAGATATGGAAGAGCCCTCTCTCTCACCCTTTCTTTTTTCATCTTGTTTCTCACTAACCCAGAACATTCACTAAAATGATCATTCTTCCTATTCATCTTATAATCATTCTCATGGCTCTATAATGTTTGTTTTATTCAGGTATCAAATAGGATGAACAAAGAAACTTTGACACTACAACAGTCTGGATTTGCTACCAGGTATATAGATGAAGAAGGCTCCAAGAAAGAATTAATAGGGATCAAAATCTAGATAAAGCAAGTTATCACTACCTGTATGACCTTGAACAAATCAGGGATCTTTCCCTAGTTCATTCATGAAAGCATTGTTTTATTCAACAAATATTTATCACATGCCAGGTGCCTGCACTAACCACTGGGGATACATTCATTCATTCAGCAAATATTCATTAAGTCCCTACTATGTGCCAAGCACCGATCAAGGGGTTGGGATACAGCAGTGAATAAAACAGGCAGTGTTTGCACCCTTATGAAGCTTAAGTTATAGTGGTGTGGGGTGGGGGAGATTGTAAACAAGTATATGCTCAATATGGCAGGTGTTGAGTGCTATGAAGAACAAAGGAGGTAAGGGATGAAGAAGGCCATGGGTGAACTTTATATAGGATGTCTTGGAAGGCATGCCTCTGGGGAGCTAACATTTAAGCAGACATTTAAGCTTTCTTCCTGAAGAAAGCTAAGGAAGGAGACATACAGGTATGTGGAGAAAAAGCACATGACAAAGAGTACAATTGGAATGACTCAATCTATTATACCTCAAGAAATGTGGGGGTGAGGAGAAGGAATGAATGACTCATTATACACAAAAGCCTTCTAAGTTGCCTCAAATCCCTTCTGGAAAGAGGAAAAGTGTAAATCAACCATAAATGCCTTACCTACCCAACATGGACAAAACAACCTAAAACAAGGATAAAATGAGATGAATGTTAAAGGATTTTCAAAGGTATAGAAGGCTATATAAATATACAGTAATGCTATGTACTAGTCATCAGTTTCCACTAACAATCAAGACCAAGTATGCATCTATATTTGAAGATCTTATGCACAAATTAAATTGGTGCCAGCCTGAGTCCAAGAGCTAATACAAGTGCTAAAATTGTCCTAGGATTTGGTGGTTATAGTGAGTAACCGTCTAACCTGCTTAGAGCTGTACTCTAAGCCTGTAGTCTGCACACAAACGCAAGTGCAGTCTCATAGTATACCATTCCCTGCTGCATTTGATTAGGCAAAACTGAAATCTTCTAGGCAAGATGTGACCTGAATTTCTTTATTTACAAGGAAATCACTGGTTAGAAAATTCCTTAGCCTTTGGCAATTAGTCAACCAAATTCATTAGCACAGGTTGATATTTTTCCAGGACTGGTGAAATTCTGATTGAGCTTGAATCCTCCAGCTACAAGGAGATTCTCCTTCAAAATGTTCTAACCTTCCAGCTTCTCTTACATTTTTCTTTAAATCTAACTTAGGGGGATAATCGAGAACATACACACACGAATTCAGCCTGAATGTGGCATTTTGGAGGAAAACCCCAGCTGAGTACACATCAATGTGTTTCAACTTTGCCAGAAGAAAAATAGTTATGCATTATACATGGACTATAAAGACATTTTTTGTAAGCCTTACTTTAAAATGTTTGAATTTTAGAACTTAAAATGTTCCATGTGTTTAGTATTTCTTGTTCCGTTAGACTAAAGAGAAGTGGTTGAAAATTTAGTCTCAGCTAACATATTCCAAGAATGTTTCATATATTATTATTATTGTAGCTATAGCGTTTGTAAACATGGCTTTTACATTCATTACTGGTTGTAAAGGGTCATTTATTCAATAAGTATTTATTATCTACTATGTGTTGGGTCCTGATTCAGGTACAGGAGATAAAAAAGCAAATAAAGTTCATACATTAGAAGAAACAGGCATACATAAATTTATAAATAAATATATGATGTCAGGTAATGAAGCAATTATTCTTCCTGTTTTATTTAGGAAAAGGGAATGTGGGTGGGGCTGCTGTTTTCCAGGGAAAACCTCTCCCTAGCATTTGAATAAAGATCTTAATGATTGGAGAGGGGGAGGCTTTTGGTGACTTGGGAAAGCAGTGTCCCAGGCAGATAGAGTGGGCCAGGTCCTGTTGGAGCCAGTTCAGTCTTATATGCAACCCCATGTCACAGGGTTCTTGTGCCCGCAAAGTGGAATGATCATTGAATGATCTGGCTTCATTTTTTGGAGGTTCAAGTGATGATAATGAATTGCAAGGAGAGCCTGCTATCAAACTACAATCTCCTCATTCAGTTTCACATTAACACACATAAAAATGGACATTTACTGTTTTCCATCCCAGGCCTATTTACCTTTGCATTCCAACAGCCTGAAAAGCCCTTTTTACTACTCTTCCTGTCTAATTTCTGCCAGATTTCAAGGTTTCATTTAAACTCTGCCTCCTGGGAGAATCATCCCAACCCTCTGACTGATGCTAAGTCACTCTTCTCCCTTTGTAACTGGAGATCTGAACCTAGGACTTCCCCGACATCAATAGATGGGTCTTCAGAGGAACCCAAACATTGTATGTGAAACAGTTCATGTGTAATTCTCTGCATGTTTTCCCAACAATGGTGTTCATAAATCCTGTGAGATTTTAAAACAAGTTTGTAACTTAAAAAGGTCGAGAACCACAAGTATTCTTGGCCAGTGCTTCTCAAACATTAAATGTGCGCATGAACTATTCTCTACTTTATTAATATGAAGATATCAATTCAGTAGTTTTGGGGTGAGGTTTGGTGCTGTTGGTCCCAGGACCACACTTGGTAGAAAGAGACTAGAGTGTCATCAGCACGTGCTTGTGTACACTGGCACGTGGCTCTGCCCCTTAGGTAGACTGTAGGTTTCTGAGCAGCAAAGACACTGCCAACACTACTTGGCTCTTCTCCCAGGTAGGGACTAATAAACAGCCTACTGATGGGATCGACAGGTGTTCTACAGGTATTAGTCTTAACTAAGCTTCTAAGGCTACCACCAATTTTTTAAGGCTAACCCTTTCCAAAATTCAGAGTGGAATCTCCAAACTCCTAAAATCTCCCTGAAGCAATACTTTTTCCTCTCTTTCAGTAGTCCAGTCCCCTAACATATTGAAATCTCAATCCATCAAATCTAAAAGCCATAATGTTTAGTACAGGGAATGCACTCATTTGGAAGGATAATTCACTAAATTAGGGCATTTTTTTTTTCTCAGTGAAGGTGTTCGGTATAAATAAATAATGTGGGGCATCAAACGAGCCAGGATAAATCAGTCAACAGTACCAGGCTCTCTCTGGCAGATTCTGGATAAACTGTTTAAAGCCCAGAAGCAAAACCTCATTTAAAAAGAGCAGAGAGGGAGAGGAGGCCTCTAGAAGGTGAGGAAGGGTGCACAAAAGTGAAAATAGGGTTTTCACTATTGTGAAATTGTCATCTCAAACAACTTGCCCGCTATATTTGCACAAACTGTAAAATAAGTTATTTACTTAGTCCTGTGGAAATAAAGTGATTTTAACAGCAGCTAACAATAAAACAAATGAAAAAATTACATACAAGACATATGTGTAAGGAATGTCTTAATGTGTGCAAAAGGAATTTTTCATGTGGTATTTTATAAACATATATACACATATTATTTGGATTTATAAAATACCTTATGTAATGAAAGCTATGCATAAATATTTATAAAATACCTTTTCTAAGTAGGCCAGTAACATTTAATATTTTTCAACAAATTAATATATAAAATATATACATTAGTGCCAAATGGAACATATATTTTGAAATATGAACCCCAAGTGAAACTCTCAGGAATCTGGAATAGAATCCAGGTATCTGCCAAAGGAAACTTTGGACCAGTTGTCATTTGAAGAAAGGAAACAATGCCGGGTCTCTTATCTACATGGACTGTTTTACTTGTCAAACTTTTAACATCCCTTCAGCAGAGTTCTGTATTTGACTTCCAACCTCATGGCCGTTGGACCTGCCAACTATTATTTTCTTTGAGGTTTTTTAACGCTCCACCCAATATTTTGCTTTCCAGAACAGTTGTGTCCGTTTCCTTTTCTCTTCACCTTAACGTCAGCCTTGGTTCACGATGTCGCCGGCTTAACGTGCGCCCTCTAAGGTTTCAGACAGACCCAGGGCATCGCGGGGATGACCTGAAGCTGATACCGCCCTGGAAAGCCAAGATCCCCTGGAGGTTCTCTGCTTTGTGCCAGGATTTTCATCCAACCTGAGAGTCCCAGGGCAGAGGCCAGGCCCAGAGAGTCCGAATCCCCCGGGTCCCAACCCCCTCCCCAGGCTGACTGTGCGGGCTGGGACTTCACGCCGGAAAACACCGCCCTTTCCTGTCGCCTACTTCTTCCCCAGGCGGACGACAAGAGGACGAGAAGGAGACCGATTGAGAAAATTAACATTAATTAACCGGGTTCACGCTCGGCCCCGGGCGCAGGGGCGGGGCGCGCTGCGGCGCTGGCCGGGTGACCGGCAGGCGCAGGTGCAGCCAAGGGCGGAATGTTACGCTCCCGAGCCGGCAGCTGCGCCACTTGCGCCTCGTCGCGCGTCTGGAGCAGCCGCCACCTGCTTGCCCTAGCTTTAGGCAAATCCCTTTGAAAGACCCCGAGGGAGAAGAAACGCCTCCCTCTGGACAGGAAAAACCTGCAGCGTCTGCCGTTCTTCGCGTGCACACTCGCTCAGCCCGGAGCCCCTGGCGTCTCCAGTGTGCCAAATCCACTCTCCGGGTTTTGGCTGCAGCTCGAGGGGAGCGAGCTACCAACTGACAGAACGCGACCCTCCCCCTTCCCCGCCCGGACTGCGAGTGGCCTGGGGAGCGGTGGCCAGGCAGGGAGGCTGGCGCGGTCAGGTGGCCCCGCTTCCCTTCACGGCTAGGTCGGCTTGTTGGGACCGGGAGAGGTGGGCGCACGAAGTTCAGTGCGCGTGACCGGGATGCGGGCGGAGTCCTTTTGTCCTCGGGCACCCGGGCGGCAGCACCCCGGGATCTCTGTTTGAGCCGAGAGTCCCGCGACCTTTCTTTGTGCCCAGGGAGCCGG
>VBSM01002608.1:146313768-146335245 GCA_008086735.1 Cheirogaleus medius
ATTTTTTCGTTATGAATTATTATGCTCCATCCCCCTCTCGACTTTGGGAGGCATGTGTTTCATCTTATAAATAGAAAGTAGCATATTTTTTGGCAGGACCTCCTTTATACTGTGCAGTCTAGGAGAGGTCAGTTTAAAAATAAATATGCACTTGAATGTTACAGTACCGAGAGCCAGGCTGTGGCTGGGACAAGCTGCGTGGACAGCAGCATCAAAGCCCGGAGCACAGCTGTGTTGAAAGGAGGAAAAGCCCCAGAGTGCAGCCCAGGCTGACAGTCAAGTAATTACATTTTGTTTAAAGAAAAAAAAGTGAATGAATTAAAATGAGGGCAGGAATAGGAATGTCAGGAGGGTATTGCAACATGAATCTTCCCAGCCCTGGTGTATTTGGGGGAGTGGGTTGCTGCTGTGTGCTGAGGGTGTAGAGGGGTCTGGGGAGGGAACTGATGAATGTGTTAGGGAGACAGAGATTCCCTCCCCACCCTCCAGATCTTAGTCCTCACACTGTCAGAGAGTTTCTTGGAGGTATTGTCTTTGAAAAAGAACAAAAATTAGGAGAGTAGCAGGTGTCTATTTTAATAGCAAAGCCAGTCTTAGGGACTTCCCCCTAACATTGCAGGGAATAAAAAAGCTCACCAGGAAGCATTGATGATGCCCCAGGGGTATCCTTAAGGTGATTTAAAAGGCTCATAAAATGTTCTAACTTATAAAAGAGCTTTCATCTTACAACCAGGAAGTGCAGCTTCTCTTCTTTTCTGGACAGTTCCAGAAGTCTTCTCTTTGCTACCACCTGAATTTTGTATGCGCTCCAGTTAAGAATAAGCTACACCGGTTTGTGTGTGACACAAACCCTTTACAGAAAAGATTCAAACCCTCAGAACTAAGTTGGGGCAGTTGTGAAATGTTTAGCACTGTCACATGTGAAATAAATGATGAAGGCTGTTTATATTTTCAAGGAATGGTTGCAAGTTCTTCATTAAGTCTCCCAAAGAATGTAGGTTTCCCAATAGGCCTCACCCATAGAATAAAACACTCAGCACCAGCCTCTGGCTGGACTCACCGATAAGAACGTGAGACGGGAAATTTGGAAGTGTTTCTGGACCCATGGCAGTTTCTGTTTTCTAGTGGTATGATCTGCTAGAGATTTACATTATGAATTCCATGATTGGAACATGGTGCTGAGGCTGTGGCAGTTACAGACTTGAAATAAGATGAGCTACCCCTTCCCTCAGTTTGAGCAGTGAAATTCTGTTTTCTGTCTCAATAGAACATGTAAAGGCAGCTAGAGCAATAATTATTGCACTTTTTTTTTGCTTTTTATTGCAAATTTAAGTGTGGTGCAAGATGAATAAATACAAAGCCATAACCATAATTGCAGAAGGGCTAACATGAGTTAGTTTGCCCTGTCTGTGTTTCAGTTTTTCCTTTAATGTGGTGTTTTGTTTTATGTCCAACATGTTCACAAAAGCTGCCCTTTTTCACTTATAAAATTCCTGGTATTCAACAGTGTTGGGGATAAAGTTGCTTTAACCTATATCACCCCAAGATTTTTTACCACGCTATAAATTTTTCACAAGCTCTTTGCCCATTAGCCATAGCATTAGTCCAGTGGATGAAAAATAATTCATAACCTGAAAACCTCCAAGAAGACTGCTCTGATTTATTATTATTATTAAGGTCCTTGCTTTTAATCTTATTTCGTCTAGTTCCAGCCTGATTTCTTTCTAACCAGAATCCCTGGACCTGTTTTTCTTTTAATTGATTGAATAAGAACTTAAATCTATTTTTAAAAGTGGTATATTTGCCGGAGAACAAGTATAGCCATTTGAAACTACTAGATAAATCCAGCCACAAAATCTTCTGAGCACAGACCACCAAGATTTCTCCTACTATATCACATTGTTCATTACTTTGGATGTTAAAAGTACTTCTTACATGAACCCCTTCTGAGTGCCAAGTACTCTTCTTAACCCTTTATTTCAATGAACTCACTTGTTTCTAACAAATACCTTATGAAAGAAGAACTGCTTATATTCTCATTTTACAAGGATGGAGACTGAAGGCAGACCAGTCATATAACTTACCCAAAGTTGTACCATAAGGAGAATACCTCAACATGCATATGCAATGTAACAGCACAGTATATGCATGCATGAGTGGCTAGTCCTGCGTGAAAGCTCTTGGGTTAAGGGGATGGGAAAGAACCCTGAGGTTATGAAGCTTCCCTAGGTCAGATTGCCTGGGCACATGTCCTCGTTCTGACACTTAACACTTGTGTGCCTTTGGGCAAGTTACTTAGCCTGTGTACCTCAGTTTGTCAATTGTAAAATGGGGATAATATGTTTCCCTGAGGATTAAAGGAGTTAAAAAATACAGTGTACTTAGAACAGTGCCTGGCCAGACTAGGCACAATGAAAGGTTGATGTTTTCGTTGTTGCTTTTGTTGTTTTCCTGTTTTTTCATTTAATATGCATAACTATTCTTTGAGATAGATAGTACAGTAGCTTCCTCTTCTCCATGGTTTTATCTTCTGGGATTTCAATTGCTCACAGTCAACCAAGATCCAAAAATAAGTGAGTACAGGACAATAAGATATTTTGAGAGAGACCACATTCATATAACTTTTATTACAGTATACTGTTATAATTTTTCTATTATTAATCTCTCACTATGCCTAATTTATAAATTAAACTTTATCATAGGTATGTATTATATGTATAGGAAAAAAATAGTATATGTAGGCTTTTGTACTGTCCGAGGTTTCAGGCACCCATGGGGTGGGGAGGAGTCTTGGAACAAAGTATCCCTCAAGGATAAGGGAGACTATTGTATTGCTCTTCTTCTCCAGATAAGAACACAGGCTCAGAAAGCTTTAGTAACTTGGCCAAGGTCACACAGCTAAGTAAGTAACAGAATGAGAATTTGAATTCAGGTCTGTTTGACCCTGTACTAAGTGCCACACCCAACCACGGGGAAGGAGGGGCTTGGAAAATATTACGTCTAATTCTTGGTATGTCTTTTGGCCTCCAGCAAGGAAGTCATTTCGGATTACCCTGTCTCTCATGTGGAAGAGGAAAGTAATTGGCACTCTCAGGGAATACTCTGTGAATTATTTTATTATTAAAGATGGTTCAATCCCACATGTATGATAACATTCTTCTCCTACAGTGGATCCAGTATGAAAACTGCTAGAGTTAACATAAGAAGTTTAATTTATGTCATAAGTGAGATTTACTAGGTGAAAATGTGGGACTTTGTAATGAAGAAAGCAAGTTATGCCACAGCCAAGGATGAGGAATTTGGGGGTGCCAGGGATGAAGTGGAGCTCTGATGTAGACTGTATCTTTGCTTCTAAGTTCTAGAGTGTCGAGTATAGGGTCCAGTAACCACGTCTGGACAGTCACCAACTTGAGGCCAGCAGCCCCATCCGCAGTGCCTGGCCCTTCAGTAGCTGGCACTCAGTGGACATTTAGGACATGTTTGGTGTTGATGTTGTTCCAAGAACTGAACAAAGGAAGAGCCACAGGCAAGGTGGGCAGGAAGGCTCTGGGCTCTGGCCTTGGCAGAAGTCAGGCCCTGTCACAGCTCTGCATATGCCCCTGACCCTGCTAGATAAGCTTCTGGTGTGAAAGATAGAGCAAGGAGGCCTTTGAAACCCGGAGTGTGGTCTGGGTAACCCATGTGGCCTGCTAGGCCTCCACTGCCTTTGATGCTCTGGGTTTGTGATTAGCTGTGGGAGTCTGCTCCGGGGGCTGCTCAGACTGAAGTGGGGTTTCTGGAAAGGACAGCTCGAAATAACTCACATTGCCTCAAAACCCAGAGTAATAGCCTTGGAGCTGTCCAACTCCGTTTGGAATCTTCTCTTCTCCTGTCCCCACCCTTGGAAGGCTGCAAAACAAAACAACACCCCACAAACCAGAATAAATAAGTAGCCAGATAGTTCTACAGCAACAGTCTGGTGTGTTTCTTTCCTTTTAGAAAAAAGCCTTCCTTGGTCTTGATATACTTCAGTGTCAGATTTCACCAGAGTCACATGATGATGGCCTGAGTTTGACAGTACCTCTGGTGGAAAAGCAGTTTTCAAAATTTAACCGTATAGTTTTATAACACGAAGGATGACATTGACATTAAAAAGATCACTATTTCTAAATAGCCAAGCAAACTGAAAGCTGACAGGTTTCAAACTACTCTTTGCTTAGTCCTTACTGCTTGCCTAATGTCATGAATTCATAGTAGAATTCTAGAATCCCAAATTTAAAATTGAAAAAAAAAAAGGATTTTCAGTGATTTGAGTTTGATTTGTATATTTGAGAAAGTTATTAATATTGGCCTTCTAACCTTTGGTTGTTTGTTAAACAGTGTTGCAGAGATCACACACCTGTGATTAGCTAGCTGGGCACCCCCTAAAGTGTATATGGAGACATGAAACGCATCAGAAAAGGATTCTGTGGGACCCTGGTTTGACGTCTCTTTCTGCAGGACTTTTCAGAGCATAAGCCAGTGTGTACAGAGTTTCTCAAGTAGTTTTGCCCGCAGCAGCTGCAGGACTAGCCTGGCAGGAAACACGCCCTGGGAAATGCAGAGCAGAAGCCACAGACTGCTGTGTGCCCTGCAGAGCTGAAGGAACCCAGGGACATTTTAGAGAACCGCAGGCTGTATAGGAAGAGAGTCCTAAGAACACACCAGAAGATTCTGGCAAACACCCAATTGTTCTGCTGTTTGATAAAACCAATGCAGAATTAAATAGGAGACAATCAAAAGATACTTAAAGAACTAGAGATGAATAAACATAGGTTCTGGTCTTAGCTCTTACCTAAATTATGCAACTTTGACCTCTCAGGGTCTTTTTCCCATCCCTAAAATGTGACACTTCATGCAAGATCATCTCAGATAATCCCTAGCTCTAGAGTCAGCAAGCCAGGATCAGTGGCACCTATTACCATAGCTATCTTACTAATAATAATGTAAGACCCTGGGTTGAAAACCAGACCAGTGCAGATGTCTGGCAGAGCAGCCTGAGCAAGCATGGAAGGCGGGAACTTCAAAGTCTGGCCTCTATTTAGACAGCTTCCACCTTTGGGAATCCGTCATGTCCTAGTGACATCTTGAAGGTCCTATTTGTGCCGGTGATAGATCACCATCATGTGTTTAGTTGAAAAAGACTTGTTCTGTTCAAATACATCATAATCATTTAGGCTACACACATTTTTAAAACAAGCAAAGGCATTTCTGGTGAAATATGGCTTTGCCATTTCGGAATGTGTTTGATTTCTCTCCCATTTATTTATTTTTAAAACTTTATTTTTGCCAAGGGTCAGTTCAGACTTAAAACATTGATTTTAACACAGCAGGAGATGAGGCTCCAAGCCTTTGACTGACCAGCTAGTCACAAGGCAAATCCCTCCCCCTCTCTGGGCGGGCTCCGTCCCCTCCTCTGTGAAGAAGTGGGGGAGGCCAGAGGCAGTGGATGTTCTCCAAGCTTCCTCCTGACTCTAAACTGTAATCCTATTCGTCTTTTCCCTTGTGTCAGAGGTGTTTCTGTAGTGCTTTGTACCTTCCCTGCCTTAACTGTTATTGTTTAAATTACCGTTTACTGACTCATGTGGCTGCCTAATAGGAGCTGCTAGCTCCTTGAAGGTAGGGACTGAATCTAGTTTATCTTGGCATTCATCTTTTTTACAATAGGACTTAATAATAAAGCGGGCGGTCTAGTCCTTGCCATAGTATCTGATTCTTCCAATAGCATCATCTTCTTAGTTGTTATCAAGTCAGAAATCGTTATCACTTTCCTTGCTTATTTTCAAGTCCTGCTGGGGTACAGTTATCCCTCCCCAGACTACAGAACATTCACCTGCAAGGGGAGTCACCACTAGTCCTTGCTTCTGATGATGATGATCATCCACCGGCACTGTGGAAATCAGGCCCCCACTGGAACCTTCTCAAAGTCTTTTCAGCTGAGACTCTTTCTCACACCCCAGGGTGATTGTGGCAGCCTGGCACCCACGTGTCCACTCAGATCTCAGAATAAGGGTGGTTGTATTTCCTAGTGCTGCCTGCACCTCTCACCAGCTGTGACCCTGTGAGCCGTTTATTTATTGGAGTATTTACTTAGCACCAGTCTCTCCGCAGTGGAGTGCATCATTGCCGTGGCCTCAGTTTCTAGAATAGTGCCTGGCTCGTAGCAAGCCCTCTGTAGATGTTTGTTGTTGAACGATACCTGAGGGACCAGCCAGGGTCCTGGTGGAAGGCTGTCCCTAAAGCCTGCCTCTCACTGCGTGCCTGTCATAGCACCAAGCTGGAAACTGTTTTCTTGCTCTTAGATGACTTCAGAATGGAATGTCTTCCAAAATAGCATTGACTGTTACATGAAGTGTGGTGTCAGTTCATGCTGGTGGGCGGGCTTCGTTCTGCCTTCCTCCAGGGCTCCCCCTTGGGGGAAGGTGGCGCTTCACTTGCCAGCAGAAGTATCTTAGGTGGCGTGGGGAAGAAAACAGGACTTCTTTCAAATTCCAGTTTGTTTTCTCTGATTAGGGAGTTTAGACTATCAAAACCAGAACATTTGGGAGTTTTTCACACGACATTTGAAACAATCAGTTTCAATTGGTGCGTCTGTTGATTCGAGCTCACTGCCTGCCAGGTCTTTGCCAGGCACTTGATGTGCTTTGTCTCCTAAGAAGACTCGTCCCATAGCTATTTCCACTTCCCAGATGAGGAAACTGAGGCTTCTAGAGGGAGTCGCTGGCATTGCTCGTATCAGGACCCTTAACTTAATACCAGGAAGGATGAGAAAGGATGATGAAAATTGTATAAGCTGAGAAAAAGTATTTTGTGTCTAAGAGTAGTCTTACTTTTATTTTTAAGGTTACATTTTTTTCTTGAAATTTTCTAGAAGCTAGATGTTTCTACAGATACTAAGACTCCCAGAGCCCTAACATTTCACACATGGAAGGGACCTTATCTCGGCCCCACGCTCTCATTCTGATGTGATAAAATGGAGGCCCAAGGGAGTTCAAGCGACATGCATGGGAGCATGAATTTTCATTCTTGGCCCCAGCTCTTTCAAACTTTTTTTTAAGCCTAGGAAAAGAAAGAAAATCTCAAACCCAATATATGAGCAGATAATAACATAATTTCTTTGGTTAAGGAGGAGAGAGGTTGGCCCTCCTTAGTAAGTATTTAAAGAAAATAACAATATGCCCATCTATATTTTCTCTTATCTCACACATCACCGATTCTGGTGGGGTCTATCCAGAGAACCTCAGATGGCTGTATCTTTTTTCCCAGGCTGTCGGCACACAGCAAGCACGTGGTGGACTAAAATGCTCAGGTCCACTTTTCTAAGAACTTGCCAGCCCACACCTGCCCCATAGTGTGCTAATGGGATCATATAATTAATTTTAACCCAAACGCAGGACTTCCCAGTTATCACCATTCAGTTTATCCCTGTGGGTGTCATCCCACCCCTGCTCTCATCTGTCAAGGTAGTTTTGGACCCAGTTTGTCGTCAGCACATTGAGGCTCTCCCCACTTGTCTCATGATATCTGTAGGTTTGATGAGTGTGTCTTCTGTGTCTTTCAAGTCAGTTGGCCTGTTAATAAGATGCCTTTGATGCTTGGTTAAAATCAGCCTATGACAAGTAATCAACCCATCAGCCCAGTCCTGTGTCCCATTGACAGAGGATTAACCTCTATTCAAGCCCTCCGGTAGGAATCTCTTCTGATTGTGGAGGTTGTTCACAGGGTGGGTACAAACCATCTTAGCCTCATCTGCAACCATTTTATTGATGATTGATACAGACCACATGTAAGGAGAAAATGAAAGTGGTTATTTTGGCAATTAGAATGGTTTCCCTCCACACTGTATTTTAATAGATAGGCTGGTTTTTCATTTGGGAAAAAGATAATGCCTTGTGTTTGCATAACACTCCACAGATCTTCACACTCAGCTCCTGTAATCTCCTGTGGTTATGATAAAGGTTTGGGATCATTATCTCCATTTTACATGGGAGGTAACTGGGACCCAGATGTGTCAGGGTCCTTGCAGGGCTGGCTCAAAGTTTCAGCGAAGCTCTTCCCTCCCAGAAGGCCTGGAACAGCAGTGACATAGATGTTTCATTGACCCATGCAATAGGGGTTGTGTTTGGTAGGTGTTTCTGTAGGTTTTTTGTTTTTTCCAAGTATCTGATCTGTGCCAGTCACACAATGATCTTCAAAACAACCCTTTTCTATAGAATGTCCATTGTAGTTTATTGAGGTTCCCTTGTATATTTTATTTGTATAAGCCAAGTTCTCCCCTTAACCCATTTCCTTTTGAAAGGAAAGGTCAGAAGAGGAGGCTCATTGTTTTTCTTGGGCCTCATTCTTTAAGTTTGACTTAAATATTATATAACCAATGAGTCTGAATTCAGGGAAATGTATTGTCAAATTTTCCTCGAGTCCTACCTCAGTATTTTCACATTGCAGCTATGAATAGAAGTCATTTCCCTTTCCAACAGCATGTCCACAAATACTTGCCTTAATCCCAGAGATCTGTGTGATCCTGCAGATTTACCCTGGCTTGCACTGATACACTGTTAAATCATTACCCTGCTCGGATAGAGGAAGGTTAACATGTCTTATTGACAGAAAAATAAAAGAAAGCCTTTGCCACAAGAAAAGAGGCGA
The DNA here is from genome assembly GCA_008086735.1 of Cheirogaleus medius. Taxonomy (NCBI): domain Eukaryota; kingdom Metazoa; phylum Chordata; class Mammalia; order Primates; family Cheirogaleidae; genus Cheirogaleus; species Cheirogaleus medius. The sequence continues at coordinate 146,322,433 of VBSM01002608.1, forward strand.
CAGCTTCCTTGTTAAATGATTTGTTTTGGTTTGGTTTTTTCTGTAGGAGTCACATTAATAGAAAGACTCCATCTTGCAGTTTCAGCAGGGCAGGCAGTGTTAAAGAGGAAAAGTTGCATCAGTCTCTTTCAAGCAACTTTCTCATTTGTTTATTCATTCGACAAACGTTTATTCAACACCGGCTATGAACAAGATGCAGTTCTTTCTCCCAGATGGAAGCCTCGTGGGGGAGAGAGTCGAGTGAGCAGTGATTACGGGACAGTGTGATAGTTGGTGGGTCTGAGGTGCACACAAGGTACTCTGGGAGCTGGTAGGGGATGTCCCTGCAGGAGCGGGTGGCCCCCAGATTGCTGGGGTGGGCCTCACAAATTATTTTATATATTATCTCCAGGCTACAAGGGCAGACCTGCCCTGAAAGGGTTTTAAGAGGAGAGTGACAAGGTTACGGGAGGATTCTGGAGTGCTCATCCTGGTCTAGGTCAGGAGGTAAAGTGGAGGGGTGGGGAGGTGCATGTCCCCATGCAGAAGAGAGATCACGGGGGCCAGAAGTAAAGTGTAGGCAGTGGGGGTGCACAAGGGGGCCAGGCTAGGAGCAGTCCAGACTGGTAGGACTGACTTGATGTGGACGGGGAGGCAGGGAGACAGCTGGGCTTTGGATTCAGGTGACTTGCTGTCACTATCTAAGAGAGCAAAGTGCAGGAGGCAGATGCCTGGGGCAGGCAGGGGGAAGAAAGATGGCAAGTCCCATCTGGGACAAGGTGAATATGGAGCATCCGAGGGAGACAGAGTAGAGAAGTCTGGAATATAGAGGGAGGAACGTCCAGGGCTTCTCAAGCTATCTGGGAAGGGCCACTATTGTTTGTTTGTTTGTTTGTTTGCTTGTTTCATGATGCTACTGTGCATGGTGAATATGCAGCTTAGGCCACACACAACCCCCTTGCAAGCTCAACAACCCACAGCTCCCAAACTTGCCAATAGCCTGTTCAGTGAGGAGAAACCCACTGGTCATGTGCTTGATTGTTACGGAAATGTCAAAAAGTTTCTGAGAGGTTACTTTCAATTTCTGTACTTACTTCATCATGGACTAGCCCTGGTCCATGGACCCACTTTGATTAGCACTGGTCTAGACTTAAGTAGGTCTGTGGGGGATTAGGATACTGATTTGGAAGTTATCATCAGAGAGGTCGTTTAAGCCATGTACAGTGGAATTGTTGAGGGGTGGTGGATGGACAATGATCCAACCTTGTAGAAATGCCAACATCTAAGGCTTTTTCTATAAGGACTCAGTTAATATTTTAGGCTTTGAGGACCACATATAGTCTCTGTCCCAACTAGTCAACTCTGACCTTTTAGGGCAAAAGCAGCTGTACTAGGGCTTTTCAACTTCACCACTAGATGTGAGGCCAGGTAATTCATTGTTTTGGGGGATTGTCCTGTGCATTGTAGGACATGTAAACAGCATTCCTGGCCTCTACACACTAGATGCCAATAGCACCACCACCCCCAATTATGAGAATCAACAGTATCTCCAGACATTGCCAGATGTCGAAATCACCCTCATCTGAGAACCACTGAGCTGTACCAGGGGTCCTCAAACTTTTTAAGCAGGGGGCCAGTTCACTGTCCCTCAGACTGTTGGAGAATGCGCACTGTGGGCCCAGGACGAGTCAGCTGCTAAGCAGGACAGGCAGCGGCGGCAAAAACACCCGGCGGGCCAGATAAATGTCCTCGGTGGGCCGCATGTGGCCGGCGGGCCGTAGTTTGAGGACGCCTGCAACAGTACATAAATGAATAGGCATAGGTGTGTTTCAGTAAAACTTTATTTACAAAATCAGGCAAGGGGCCAGGTTTGGCCCAACTACTGTAGTTGTTAGACCCTTGATCTAGGGATGGGCAGAGGGAAAACTAAAAGAGTTATTCAGTAAAATTGGAGGGACTTCTGTGTTCCCAGCTCAAGAGGAAGTTCTGTAAGTGATCCAGAATGAAGAGAAAGAGACTTTTATCAGTAGTGGCTCTCATTTGTAGCACTTTTACTTACCTTATTCTTTTTGAGCTTACCACCTACCTGGAGATATCAGATATTAAAATCACAACACCAGAAAACAGGAAAATAACAAATCACATAATATAAGCTCTACGGAAACCCTAAGAAAACCTCCAAGCAAGGCAGTAGTGAGGCTGGATTACGTGAGGTGAATTAGAGACTTCCTCCAGGAAGGAAGTGACTGAAGCAGGTCTCAGAGGATGTTATGAATAGAGTTTGATGGGAAGAAGGTGGGAGAACAGTCCATGTAAGGAACACAGGGTTCTTAGTTTCAGAAAGGAGGGAAGTGCGGTGTCAATAGCGAGGGAAGGCAGCTATTGTCCCTGGTGAAAGCCGCGTGACTGTGCGCTGTCCCATGCTTGGGCTTCCTCTGGGAAAAGAATTAACAGCACTTAACTAACACTATTTTCTAAGAACAGGATGTTTGTTTTTCTCTTCGAGGTTCAGGGGGTTTTCTTACTTTAAAATTTTGATCTTTTTTACTTTAACCACAAAGTCCAGAACCATTGTTGAGATTCATTTTGACAATAGCAAAAACATTGAAAAGTCCTAGTGAGTTAGAGCTGGAGGGGCCCATGTCTAAGACCCTTTTTAATCCTTCTTGGTCTCTGACAAGGTCAGGTTAGCATCTTCGCCTCTTATCGATTTTGAGATGTTAGCGCGTCATTTCCTCTTGGTGCAGCTGGACGTCAAGACAGAAAGTCCTCAGGGTGACAGTCCTCACAGCATCAAATCGGCAGTGGTTCATGACTGCAGATGAAATCCTAGCTCCTCCACATTTTGGTTGATTGCCAGAGACATGGGCTTCGTCTAAGACTGTTTCTGAAAAGGCAAGCACTCAAATATTGACCATTATTCTTCACATGTAAATTCCTTAGAGAACCAGCCATTTGAGATTTGCCACTTTCTCGAGAGCCTCTGCAGACTTGCACTACAGGGCAAACCATGTGCAGGGGATTGTTGAGGGGTGGGGGAAGGACCACAACCAGGAGCAAACCAACCCATCTCTCATGACAGAAGGTCTAGAGGGCATTATGGATTTAACACTTGTAAATTTGAAGTTCACTGTGTGTCATGTGTTGTGGGAGGCAGAAAGATGAATGAGACCCCGCTCATGCTCACAGAAGAGCTTTCAGCCTAGTTACAATGAATGAATTCATTCATTCATTAAACAAATATATGTGTACAGATGAGTATACAAATACTACCAGGGAGTCTGTCATGGAAGTGGGTTGAAAATGGAGTGGCTACCACCAGATTCCAAATATACCCAGTGCTGGCTGCTATGGTGAAGAGAAGCTATGTTTCAGCCCATCCAAAAAGCACAGATGATTATAGAGGGCCCTAGTAGGATGTCAGGATAGCATGAAAATCCCATATCTGTCCCTTCACCCTGTCAGAGAAATAGAGTATTCAAGGGACCTAAATTTGAGGATGTGGCATAAAGGCAAAAGACTAGCAACTTGGTTTTCCAAGGTGGTCTGGGTCGAGTGACCAAAATCTGATCATCTGGACACTGTCAACTTGTTATTTTGGGTCATTTGATTTTACTATTGCCAGAATTGGAGTTTTGCATGGAATAATTACTGACTTAAATATTAGTAGTTTTTTAAGGGCAACTGAGCAGCTTTACAAGTTCTTTGCTTGAGCAGAGTTTAGAGTGACTATCCTGGCTAAATATTGCTGAAAACTTCAGAGTCAAGTTCTTTTCCTATATTAATATTGGCCTTGCAGCCTTGTAAACCAAGTCAGATCCACTAGTTAGGGAAGCATGTGGCCTTATTAGATTCATGTCCACCCAGGGTGCCTGCTGGGTGCTTCTGTCCAGCCCCGAGGCTGAGTCCCGTGGAAAATGAGTCGTGATAAATGAACCAGGCGAGAGAGAACCTGCCTTCCTCCTGCTTTGTCGTAACTGTCAGAGATCAGTGTCCTCATTGAGTCCTCCCCAATAACTCATTTTTATAAGGAAAAAGGTCCTAATGGCCTGTCTTCAAAAGTATAGACTTTGTACTTTGTGAGGTGGATGTTCTGGCTTCCAATTTTGATCTTTCAAATTAGATTCTATAAATGAGAGGAGTGTACACAAATTAGGAATGAGTCTCCCATATGGTATTTGTGGGTCTCTATATAATCATGGTTGTAAAGAACAATAAATTTAGGCTGTAGCTGAATCATAAACAAGAAGTCCATTTATAAATAATGGAAGGTGAAAAGTGTCAGACTTTCAGAGTGGGTCTGTAAAATACTGCCCGGTCTGGCTAAGTTCATTTGGATGACAGCCCCGAGCAGCTGGGAACCCAGCTAATAGTTTCACAGTCTTATGGCATAGAGCTATGTCCTTACTTTAGATGCTATGGATAAAGAATCTAATAATAGAAAAGGCATCTTTCTATCTTCTCAAATGGGTGGAGTAAAACAAACTAAAAATACTAAAAGTATCCCGTTCAGGATGCTAGTTACTGGCTATTCATTCATTGGGTACATTGATTTCTGTCCAAAAATTTCATTTAAGTTCAAGGCTAAATTTCTAATACTATAATTTTTTTTTTTTTGCTTGAATTTTAAAATTCTTTGTCTGATTTGGAGAAGCCCTCCTCCAGAGGCTTGCAAAATGACTGGCATGCGTGCCGACATCATAGTAATATTTTAGTGTTTCTGATCCTAAAGGTCGGCTGGTCGTCTCTGTACTGGTAAAAACACAGCCGTGTTCAAAGAAAGCCTCTTTAAGGGAAAGTCTATGAGTGTTTTTATATGGGAATGTGACTTGGGACCATAAGGAAATTGGCAGTGATGGTGTCCCTATCTAGGAGACTCAATGAACAGGGACATGACCACCACCCTTTGCACACCGTCGGGGAGGCTCAGGGTGACTTTGCTCATCTGTGAGGTCCTCATCCCACGTCCATACTTACTGGCCTTCCCCACGGCAGCCCATTCCATTCTTCAAGAAACCTGGGTTCTTCCTTGGAAGAGCCAAAATCTGTCTCCTTGTAGTTTCTACATGGTGGCTCTAGGGCCAGAACAAGTTAATATCTTTCTCATTACAATTAAATGAATCCTTCAGATCCCTAAAGATTAGTTTTCCCTCTCTATTAGTTTTCTTTAAGCTGCTCTACTCCCTCACCTTCTTCTCACATGTCCCGACCGAGTTCCTTCATCTCCCAGGTACTGTCCTCAGAACATGTGGGAACATGTTCCAGGTCACTTTTATCCCTTCTAAGTGTGGAGCCCACAGTCAAATATGGTTTCCTTGGGGGCTGAGCACAATGGAATTATTGACTTCTTCTGGTCAACGGTGGAGAGAAATACTCCAAAGATGGTTGGGGCGAGGAGGTGTTAGAGGGAGTTTGGCAGAGTCATCATCCTTCCCTAAACCTTCACGTTGGTCCAGATGTGAGGGAGGAACCACTGAACATGTTGGCACGGGGCCCAGATCGTGCAGGGGTACTGTGGCTGGCTGCTAGAAGGAAGACTGCCTAGATACGTACTGTGCTGAGGCAGAGTGAAAAGTGATGGAGTGTCCTTGAAGGATGTGACAACCAAGCCAGAAAGGGGATGTGGTGCACAGGATCACGTCCTGCAAGGAGGAGAAAGGTCGCTCAGGACGGTAGCACCCCTCACCCCACTTGCCCCTGTTTTCAGACATGTGTGTTTTATATTAACATTGCAACATTTTACAAGATGCAAGAAATTTTTTCACCCTTTCTCTCTACTAAGAATTAATCTAAAAACAATTAGTAGGCAAATCAAACAAAAAACAATTAGTAGGCAAACCAAACATTCATTTCTTAAAATAAATGGATTTTTTTTTTCATCCCAACATCTTTGTTATTTTCAGAGACCTGTCAGTGGCCAATACAAGTCAACTCTAAGTAATTCAGGAACTGAGTTTTCAGTCCGTTATGACCCTTGGCTGTCCCACCTCTTGGCTGCTGCCCTGTTTTGGTATTTTCAGCATCATTCTGTTTGCCAAAAGGATTCTAAGGAAATGAAGCAAAGGACCGTTTCAGTTATTTTGTTAATTGAGTTATTATTGCTGTGATTATTTCTGCCAGTATCACTGTCATTTATGCTTAAGTCAATCACAAGAAACCAGAATTGTCAAGCCTAGTGCGGAGATGACAACTTGGCTCCCTGCCTTTCTTACCAAAATTGTGGCTCTAACTTCCTCTCAGGTTCTTTTGTGTCATGAAATCCTTGCATTTCTCCTAAGTACCTGTAAGTGGGAATGTGACCGTTTGCAGCTGGACTCTGTGCCCACACGTCTATGCGCCGGACGTTCTGTCTCACCTTGACAGAGGGTGTCTGACTGGCGAGCCAGACCCTTTTGTTGGTGAATCTTCTCTCTAGTTCCTTGTTTTCAAAGGAATCTAACTTCCCAGATGAATGTTATCACGAGTGTTCTCTAAGAGGAGCAAACCGTGATCCTAGAACTAGGAGAAAGGGACAAGCAGTCTTGGAAATTCAGTTTTCAGGGTCAAGGGAAGGGAAGAGTTTCTGAGAAAGGGCTGTACATAGGAACCCCTTGTCTGTCTATCAGAAGATTTGGGGACGACAGCAGGAGTAGAGGAATGATAGCCATGCCGAAAGCTGGAGAGACAGAGTAAAGTGGAGACTTGGATGCTGGAAAGGGACTAAGGGTGGGGAAAGGAGAGGCCCCAAGTGTGGGTGCCCAGTACCATGGGATGGCTCGATGTGAACGAGTTAATGCTGGTGGTAGGGTCTTGACTATACACGAAGCTACAATTCTCTTCGTCTGGCTCCTGGGGCACCCGGTAGGGCTCACTCTCTGTCTAATAATTCACTTCTGGCCTGTAAGCCCTTCCTGTTAGCTCTTCCTTTTCTCTTCTCCCCTCTTCCCCCTCCTACAAGGCGGTCCCTCTCCCTTCTGGGCAGAGAGCAGAGCCCCGGGGTGGTCCCGGCTCCAGCTCTCCTGCTGTCTGACTGATTCCCAGCCCTGTCTCCTGCCACGTTGGTCAGCCACCAGCGGCCTCCTGAAACGCAAGTCTTCTTTCCTTAAAATGATGAGGAGGGGTAGGATTCCATGTCACAGCACTTGGGGCTGTTCCGCAGTAGAAGGTTGTCTGTGTCACTCACCACTGCCCATCAGAGCCCGGGCGGCTCCACCTGCCTGTGCCTTCCTCCGTGCGGAAGCCCTGCCTTCCTGCTGCCCCTCCGACATCCATGTGCTTTCCCCCCTCTTGCCCTTTCTCCTTTTCCTCCTGACTAAAAGCACTTCTCTTCTGAGATCTTTTCCACTCTGCAAAATCCAGGTCGATGTTGCCTCTTCCGCAAATGCCCGATCACAGAAAGAAGTGATCAGTCTGTGCCTTGGCCAAGCTCTGGTGGGAGTAGCTCAGCCCTCTTGTGAGGTCTTCATGTGTCCACACACTGCCGTCCCCAGCGTTGCTTTTGGACACGTTTCCCTGTACAAATGGTGGCATTATGATCAGTAACTCATGGGTTCAATAGGCTTTTCAGGACCTAAGGGCCTTGTGTAAAATTGGCTCTCCAAGAAAGTGTAACCTGAACCCTACACATTTATTTAGCTAGTTTTAACTTTTGTAAACAGCTAATTTATTCATATGATTTGAAAATCCAAAATCATAAAAGGATATATAGTGAAGTTTCTTTCCCACCCTGTCCACTTCCCCTGTCTGGGGGCAGTCACTATTATTACTTTCTTGTGTATGTTTCCAGAAATATTTTACAGATACACAAGCTAATACAAATATATTTACACACTCCTGCACCTGTCTTTTCACCTTTGAAGATGTACATCTTTGGGCTTTTTCATATGAGCATATTAAAAGCTGTTTCATCCTTTTTTGGACCTGAATAATAATCATTTGTGTGAATGCACCTTAGTTTATTCAACCAGTCCTCTGTAGGTAGACAATTAGGTTGTTTCCAACTCTTGGCTGTTATAGACTCTGCTGAGTTGAGCAACCTTGTGTGTTGTTTCTCACACATGTGAGTTGGATAGATCCCTGTAAGTGGAATCGGGGGTCAAAGGGCATATGATTGGCAGTTTTGGTAGATATAGGCAAACTGCCTTGCATAGAGGTTGGCTGTGTTCATGCTTCTGCCATCAGGGTGCGCACAGCCTACGCCCACCCTCATCAACCCAGCGTATTGTCATATGTTTGTGTCTGAAACAGACTTTGATAATTTGGGAGCTGACTGAATTCCCAGGGAATGTGTTCATTAAGTGTCACATCAAGGCTTCAACGCTGGGAGCCCGGCCACCTGACTTAGTGCATGGTAGCCGTGCGGCCTTGGCAGGGTGGCTCATCGTCTGTGCCTCAGTAGGCCCTCGTTTGTAAAATGGGGAGAATAATAGCAGAGGCCTCAGGGGATCTCCTGGGTCAGCTGGTCCCTGTCAAAGGTCGGGACAGTGCCCAGCACTCAAAGGAGCCCTCAGCACATATTGACTGTCGTATTAATGGCCGCTGCTTCCCGGGAGGTGCTCACACTCCCGGTCTCCGGGACCGGCCACTTCTTGCCCGGGAAGAAGCCACCGCATTAGATTTCTGTATAAGCAACTGGCAGAGATGAAGCTGAAAGAGCAGTCGGCCTGGAGAGCGAGAGGGGAAAACTGGTAAAGCTGCGTGGATTTAGCCCCGCGTACCCAGAAAGGAGAGGAGGACCGGTCGGTGCAGGAATCATCCGCATCAGGGTGCCTCCCCGGGACCTGGCGCGGCTGCCCCTGCGCTAGAGGAGGAAAGATGGCAGATGAGGTGCAAGGACTAGGTCAGAGTTGCCAGCGTCGCAAACATCAACTCATCTCAAGTTGTAAAACTGACGTTTTTGCCCAAAATTCCTTCTTTTTTTGTAACTTTCAAAGTATTTGGGGGTTCCTAGGACTGGCACATAGTGGAAATTCAATGCAAATTATGATTTCTAAAGTCCTAGAAGCCTGCATCCATGTCACACAGTGTATATAATGTAAATATTTGTAGAAAGAAAGAAAAATACCTTTGAAGGTGCTTTGTCTTTACTGTCCCACTCTCCAGAATCCCCTGTCTGCAGCATAGGTCGCCTCCTCACCAACTCTTCTCTTACCTTTTTCCTTATTTTTGGCCATGTCTCTCCATACCACTGACGTAAAACCCAACTTCAAGCAGGCCGAGCGAGCCCCTGGCTGGAGGCTCCAGAGCTCGTGACCGTGGCCTTGGCCAGGCAGGGAGTGGAGTGGCCGCGGGCCAGGGCCCGGCCTGCACCTTGCCCCTCTCAGGTCCCAGCCAGGAGGCCTAAGGACTGGGCCCTCCTCCCTGCGCTCTCAGAGAGCAGCAGGTGTTTCCCCCCACCCCTCTCCTCTTCCTCCTCATCGCTCCAAATCCTTATTTAAGTAGAGGGTGGATGTGAATGATCCAGTCAGAGGAGTAGGGAACTGCTCTCTGGCCACATCTTCATAGGACATTTTTTTTTCTTCATAATTTAGAACACCCTGCCCTGGGCCCTGGCCTTGCATAACCCCGGCTCACCAGCTGACCACAGGCACCCTCCATGCCCTGAGCCGCGGCGAACACACTGTATCCTTCCGTGGCAGCTGCTCTCCCAGCCGCGTGTGCTGAAGACGCCACTCCAGTGGGCAGCTGTCCCTCAGGGCTGTGCAGCTGCTGCAGGCAGAAAGCCACACGGTGCCCAGGGAGGCAGGAAGGCCACCTCAGGGTGGCAGGGCCTAGGCCAGTCCCCAGTATCGTGCACATAGGTAGGAAAGAAGTCCTGATGTTTTACTAGGAAGACCCCAGGTTTCAACTTTTGTTACTGTGACAAGACCCAAATTAGAGCTAGAACTGTGAGAGAGAATGTCAGGAACCACAGTCGTGCCAGGCTTGGCGGTCCGTGGTCAGCCCACTCCGCGTGGGTGCAAACCTCCTCATGCTGCCTCGGCCTCCTCGCACAGCCAGCACTGGGGTGGGGCGGGCTCTCCCCAGCTCGTCGTTCTCGGTCTTTTCGGGCCTGGGTTGCTGGATGCTGACACACTGGGCAAGCTGCTTCCCAAGCAGAGTTCGTTGTTACTGTGCCAATGGGCAGTGGAGAATAGTTCTTGTCACCTATCACTGGTAAATGAATTTATTATAAAACTCTTGCTGAAAAGGAAGAAATATGGGGCAGATGCAGGCAGCCTCCAACTGCTTTAGAGCAAACGTGGCTCCCTTCAAGCCATCAGCTAACCCGGCCCTTGGAGTAGTTATTTGCATGCTCTGTGGTGGGGTGGGAGAGGTCACAGCAGAGCTATTTGGGGAGTTCCTGCAGTGGGGAAGGTTGTAGCTTCTCCATGTCAGCTGATGAAGCTGAAGATATGGAGGATTATTTTCAAGAGATAAGAGTGTCTCATCAGTAAAAGAGGGCCTAATGTCCCCAACGCTTTCTTCTAGCTCGTCCCTTCTAGTCTTGTCATGTATATGCGGGGAGGATGTGTTAGTTTTCTATGTGGGTAGCAAACTACCACAAACTTCGGGGCTTACAACACCACCCATTTATAACCTCACAGTTTCTGGATGGGGCTAAGTTCCAGGGTCTCACTGGGCTGTAATCCAGGCATGGGCCAGGGCAGTGATCTCATCAGAGGCTCAACAGGGGAAAGATCCACTTCCGAGCTCCTTAACACTGTTGGCAGAATTCATTTCCATAGGTCCTCGCACAGCCTGCTTACTTTTTCAAAGCCAGCAACGGGGCCTCTCCCTCGCCAGCTCAGATGGAAACTTGTATAACATAACCTAATCAGGGAGTGACCTGTCACCTTTGCCATATTCTCTTAGTTAGAAGCGAGTCACAGGTTCCACCCACAGAGGCATTAACACCAGGGGAAGATCCTGGGAGCTCCCTTAGAATTCTGCCTGTTCCCGGAGGGGGAGATACAAGCCTTATCAGCAATATTTCAAAGTGTTCCCAAGTGAAAGCCCAACCTATTACACATGATCACAATGCTTCCTCTTTGAAATGAACCAGTCGATCACAATGCTTCCTCTTTGAAATGAACCAGTTTTGTTCTTTTTATCCCATCTCAGAATGCTTCCAAATACAGAAGTCCTTGACAGCCCAGTACTCTCTGCCACAACTTAATTCCAACTCTAGCTCTTTTGTTTAGTTGCTATAAGTTATTAAGAAATGGTGATTTTTTTAGGGGGAGGAGTTTTCTGAATCTCAAGATTTCTCATCTGTATAATGCATCCTACTAAGATTTTTTTGGACACTAGCATATAATAGTTATTGTCACTTAGTAAATGATATTTCCAGCTCTTTCCTAATAAGAGTATTCCTTTTATTGCATTAATTTTATTTATATACAGAACTAAACAACAAAATATTATCAGTCTTGCTAGTGTACACACCAAAGCAAAAGAAAAAATATATTTTAAAACAAATCCATTTGTATCCAAGGAGCTGAAATCACTGGTAATATGCTGACAAGCAGTTCTTAGACTAGAGGAAAAGGACTAATACCCTAGACACATCCAGAAAATTGTGTCCACGGCCATGTCTAAAAAAATGCTGATGCCAGAGGTCTGGGGTTTTTAAGTGTCACTCATGCTCTCCTTCTCTTTGTTTTTTCTTTTTCCCTCTGAAGTAAGACTAAGATTAGTGAACCCTTGTTAAGATTAAAGTTTTGATCCTGCTTAATGGAGGGAAGTAATAAGTTAAGTTCAGCTTTAGGTGGGAGCTGGCCCTGCCGTTATTTACAGGCTTTGTGAAAAGGCAGGCCACTGGGAACACTGAGGGTAGATTATAACCTGCTCTGGTTTCTTCTCCAGGTTTCTCCTCGTTGTGGAAGGGACTGGATGATGTAACTGGCTCTCCAGGAAGCCCTGTTTGGCCATAACCTCAGGACGGTCGCTCAGACCCCATCTCGTTTCAGAGCCACTTCTGAAGCCACTTAAGAAAAATGATGTGAGGGTTCTCATCAAAAAGGATTTTTCAGAAACCTATAACATCTGTGAAGGAAAGTGGCCCCTTTTCCCTCTTGCAAAATAGACGTTCTCAAATTCCAAGATGCCAGCCAAGACCCCGATTTACCTGAAAGCAGCCAATAACAAGAAAGGGAAGAAATTTAAACTGAGGGACATTTTGTCTCCCGACATGATCAGTCCTCCCCTCGGAGACTTCCGCCACACCATTCACATCGGCAAAGAGGGCCAGCACGACGTTTTTGGCGATATTTCTTTCCTTCAAGGGAACTATGAGCTTCTGCCTGGGAACCAGGAGAAGGCGTGCGTGGGCCCGTTCCCCGGGCACAGTGAGTTCTTCCGGGCCAACAGCACCTCGGACTCTGTGTTCACAGAGACGCCCTCCCCGGTGCTCAAAAATGCCATCTCCCTCCCGACCATCGGAGGGTCCCAAGCTCTCATGCTGCCCTTATTGTCACCGGTGACATTTAATTCCAAGCAGGAGTCCTTTGGGCCCGCAAAGCTGCCCAGGCTTAGCTGTGAGCCCGTCATGGAGGAAAAAGCTCAGGAGAAAGGCAGTCTGTCGGAGAGCGGGACAGTCCACCAGGGAGACACCTCGTGGGGCTCCAGCGGTTCTGCGTCTCAGTCCAGCCAGGGCAGGGACAGCCACTCCTCCAGCCTGTCCGAACAGTACCCCGACTGGCCGGCCGAGGACATGTTTGACCACCCTGCCTCGTGCGAGCTCATCAAGGGAAAGACTAAGTCGGAGGAGTCCCTCTCTGATCTCACAGGTTCCCTCCTCTCCCTGCAGCTTGACCTTGGGCCCTCACTTTTGGATGAAGTGCTGAATGTCATGGATAAAAATAAGTAACAGGA
>VBSM01002608.1:146335409-146372516 GCA_008086735.1 Cheirogaleus medius
CAGATCAGCTCACTTTTGTTGTTTGCAGACACGTAAGAAATCTGGCTTGGCCAGGACTGGCACTAGCTATGAGGGCTGGGCGAGTCACGTTAAGGAACTTTACAGAACTTCATAGCACTCCGACATTTTCTGAGCAAGAGGAAGTCAAAATTTATTTAACACCTAAGCCTTTTTTTCTAGACTCTTTTCTATATTATATTGTTTGGGCTCACCATAACGAATTCTCCAGTGTTAAAACTTTTCTCCGTTTTCACATTTGAACAACTTTGTGGGTTTTGGGGATTTTCTTGTAGTTCTTATATATCCCTATATATTATATCTATATCGCAAAATTTTGACTGTCAGCTACATGTTGGTAAGACACAAGCAAAGTATTACTGTATCTAAGTTATTTTTAAAGTTAAAATATATTTTTATGTGCCTTTGGCTTTTTATTGCAGAGTCTACATTTTATAGATAATACATCAAATGTGGTCATTTGACTTGCTTCCTTTGGGGTTCCATTGTAAGCTGTGTATGTGTGTGTTCGGAAAAGTGTATTCATTCTTAGCTTTATTTTTTTTTCCTCCATCTGTATCATACTTCTAACAGCAGCCAATAATGGATTGTAAAGCATAAAGGCACGGGTTACTCATGATGCTTCTGCAGAGACTATGGGCTACACCACGTAATGTTATGTGGAAATATGGGTATTTTAGTACAGTACATACTTGCATTACATAGGTACTTCATACAACACAATAAAGAGTAAATGTCAAATTGAACTTGCTCGTTTATAGTAATAAAAAAGAATCTAAGAGAAAAAGAATATTTTCTTTAAGTCTAGCTAGAAAAGCTGCTGCTCTAGAATGTACACGAGCCTTTAAAATAAGGTAAGAGATGATCTCTGTGCACTCTAATTTTGATTATTTCCTTAAGGTCTGAGATTCTGGAAACTGGGCCCCTCAACTTTAGGAAAAGTAAACATAGGAGGTCAGAAATTTTTTAATGTCAACACTGAAGCCACCCTCTCGATGCTCATTTCTGGCTACTCTTCCCTGACTTTAGCATCCTCTACTGCAAAATCTTGTAAGCTCAGTCTTATCTCTGTAGGACAAATGTTTGTCCATGCAGCGAGTGCCGTGTAGACAAGATTAGGGGGACTAGAAGGAGGGTGGTAGAGGGAACTTGCCTCCCCAAGGAGCCAGGGACACCTGATGTTGGTAACAGGAACAGGAAATGTACACACTGATTCCTGTCCCTTTGTCAACCACTCCTTCCCCCCAAAGAAACACTTCCACACAGTAACTGCCAGTTCTTCCTCTCAAACTTTTGTTTATCCTCGAAATGTATCCCTGAAATGACCTTTTCTCCCCACCACTTCACTGCCTTTGGAGTTGCTGCAATTCTATCATTTGAAATAACCTTTGGACTGCAAGAGAAATGCACTTCGGACAACTAACCAAGTACTAAAGGAAACAAGTCCGCCTAGAGCCTCAAGTGCTTTCCTCAATTTCCCAATTGTATTTCTTTATCCCACGACCTTGCATTGTTCTTTTTCCGTTGGACCACACCCTTCAAGAGTTCACAGTTCCAGAGACTTCCCAGCCTCTTCTAAATCTTGTTAATGAGGAAGAGTCCAGTGTAGCTCATCATCTGTAGCCAATTTTAGCCAGACCCTTTAAATACCTTCCCATCTTAACACCTTAAGGACCGCTCACAAGTTTTCTCATTTTTCACTGTAGTTAAGATGATTTAAATAACATGCAGTTTGCCCAAAAATGTACGGTCCCTGGCGTATGTCTTAGAGATTTCTATGCGATACGAAAGATGTTAATTATTATTGACCATATTCAATCTGATCTTACTCTTCATCAGTAGCATGACCTCAAGGTAAAGTTTAAATTATTAGGCAAAGTAAAGAGGAGCGCGTCTGTGCGTTTTCTCTGCTGCCTCTTGGTAAGTATGGAGAACAGCCCTGACGGTGCTGGATTTGTCTGATATAGTCTAATCACCCATCCTGCATTCATTTAGCCATTTTACTTTCTCCAAGCCCTTTCACATACACTCTTTCCCATTAGATTAGGTATAATTGAGATGGCAACAAATACACTCCTGTTAGAGGGAACAAAACTACATCCGGCTGATAAATGATTTTGTTGAGTCAATTCTACCCTGGCAGCCCTTATGATGCCTGGTTCCTTTGCCAGAAAGCAGGTGCACAGCTGGTGGTGGCTTTCTCTCCTGCAAAGAGGCACTTTAGACTCACACCTGCTGAGAGCTGAATTGATGTTCTCAGACTGTTAATTCTCAGCCTGTGAACATTCTACTTTTAACGTAATTTGTCTTTATTTGCTTAAAGGTAAGGAAACCCAAGATGCACTTTATTTGCAAACTCAAAGAGAATAGCAAACCACCTGTGACCCAACAGCCAGAAAAGAGACCTTGTGATTTGTATGAATAGAGACCCTTCTTGTTGAGGTAGGCAAGCTTCATGTGGGTGATTCCTCCCCACCCCCAGGCAGTGAGACCTAACAACAAGCCTTATTATTTCTGCTTAAATTATCTGCTTAAAAATATCAAACTATTCAGGGTACTTACCTCTTCACAAATATGAAGTCATTAATTATCACATTTCAGTGAGCCAGAAATCACTGTCAGCAGCACACACAAAAGACTAAACTGGTTGAACAGAAAAGAGAACCCGTATTTCCAGAAGCACAGTGCTTTTTATATTCCTACAAGCTACCATTTTTTTCTCAAGCCTCTCCAGAAACACTTGAAGTTCTGGAATTTAGGAAATCCATGAGTCCATGAATGAATTAACTTGATAAATATTTTAGAACAGACAAAAGAAAATTATAAATTAGGCGATGGTTCTAATCCTCCTCCTAATATAAAACCTGAATCATTTTATTGTGAAATATTCATATATATGAACACAATAGAATGAATCAGCATGATGGTCCCTCTCCAATAAGAGTTTATCCTTTGGAAATTTAGCAGCCTAGCCCCAAATTTAGCAGTTCCAGTAAACAAGATTCTCAGATTTTAGAATTAGTTGACCAGATTAATCAGAATCACTCTTTTTCTTTTTTCTCAGACAAGTCAAGCCATACAAATAGGCTTACTGACTATACCTAAAATGTTGAATGCTTTATTCTGATGGTACACCGTTTTATTTAGTGAGCTTTCCATGCAGGAATGTTTAATTTTGACCTTATTCTTAGAGCAAGTAGGTCTAAATATTTGTTAGTTGAGTTGTCAGGGAGTCATTATTCTGTGGTAAAATGCTACAAAGAACATCATGTGGAAGAATGGGAACTATGCTGATTTTATGAAATGATGTATAACACAACAAAATCTGTTTTACAACTACTGTGCTGCATTTAATTATCTTCCATTTTTACTTTGAAAAATCCAATAGTGATGTCACTTCCATTGGCTTCCAAGACAGGTCAATAATATTCATCCTTTGTAGGTCAGCCAAATTTCCTTCATGGAAAGCAGATTGACACAGGCAATAGATAAAAACATCTGCCCAAACCAAAGCTGCCATGCAGAATAGAGTTAATATTCCGATGACTTATCATGCAGACAGAGATGTCTGCCATACATCAAAATTATCAAATCTGAGTAAGTGAAGTGGGCATTATACTCAACATAAAGTGCTTATTGGAGTATGTCATAAAGTATGCATCTGATTAATTGCCAAAAGGATCATTGGGGAAAAAGGGCTTTGAGTTCTGGGAAATATGAGACCTGGGGCAGCTTCATGGAAGAGAAGGAACCAAAGGGGACCTCAAGAAACTGATTAGATTATTTTAGGGAGAGGGAGCATTCTTGGGAGGAAGAATATTACAAGCAAACAAAAGCATACACTCCCATCCTAGTAGTAGGCTTTCTATTCAAAACAGTCCAGGAACAGGGATTGAGGTTACAAAAAAATGCTCACTTCCAGGCCTGAAAGATTGGACCCACTCCTGAGACTATTCTCCCAGTGGAAGAATAAAAGATTCTGAAATCAGACCGCTGAACAGGTGGTTCCCAGGGTTAAATATTTATGTGAGATTATCTAACATCTTGTGAAGGCTCATGCCCAGTCCATAGTGCCCATTCCGTGACCGGAAGCCACAGCAGGGATGCTTCAGTGGTGAGGCTGATGTGAATGTTCAGGGAAAGTCATCTATGAAGACGAAGGATGTGAGAGAAGCTGAATTTCCCTTGAAACATCTCCCAATAAAGCAAGTCTGTGTTACGGTACCCAGACTGAACACGCCTGGGCAGCTGTCCCGCCAGTAATACCCTCAGGAACTTCCTCACGCCTCCCCTCAACCCATCTTTTTCTGGGCTGGTTTATACTTTTTGAGTATCCCCAGGATTAAGGGAGAAAGTTCCTCAGGAAACAAGAGAATCCAAGTGTCTCTGAAGAGTCTCAGCTGAGAATCTCTTTTTCCTGGGTCCCTGGAACCCAAGCGGGTCAGGGGTTCTAACGTACAAAGTAGGAAAACCAACTCCATGGAGTAGAAACAAACAGCCCTTGAAGTTCTCTCAAACTCCTCGAAGTTCAGACTCACAAAACTAAGGCCCGGAGAGAGGCGGAAGTCCTAGACTTCTGAGAATCTGCCTCTTCTCAGAGGTGACTTCTGGACTGTCCACCCCTCAGGGAAGACTACATTCACTCCAAGGGTGAGCCCTTAACCCTACATGACACATCAAGAAAATGGTCATCTCAGTATAGCACAAGGTTGCCAGCATTTACACCACAAATGTGTAAAATACAGATGGTCCCTGACTTAGAACAGTTCTAAGTTGAAAACGTACTTTCAATTTAGAATATTTTCAACTTATGATTGGGTTTTTTTGGGATGTAGCCTCACTGTAAGTTGAGGGGCATCTGTAGTGAAAAGATTCTTTCATTACATTTAGGTCTTGAAAATCCCAACAAAGAAACCCTTTGAGGTACTTCTTGCACAGAAAATTCCCATCTTTAATATCAGTCACAAGAAACATTCATTAAAACTCCAAAGGATGTTGTCTTCAGACCCACAGCCAGCCTTAATTATAAGTGAAATAGGCAGAACCCGAGTAACCCTGGAAAAACAATCCTGCTCAAAACAATTTCTCCCCCACTCAGCTGTCTCAGGGCTAGAAAACCCACTGCTGGAGATGGTTCCTTTGGGTGAAGCATTGCGTTAGGCATGGAGTCCCCTTAGAATAATCCCAGGAGTGACAGCATCTGCAGGCCACCAACAAGGGGACGTGAACTCACTTATCAGCTGCCTACCCTAGCAGCACAAGTCCCTAGCGATCCACCAGTGCAAGGGAGCAAGAAAAAAAGTTCCTATGATGCATAAATTTACCTGGGACCAAAAAAAAGAGAGGGCAGTGAGGAGATGGGCTTTTCTAAGAGCTTTACCTGTCACCAAATGTGGCCTTCACTGGGGGAGATAATGAAGGTTATTGTTGGCTGGTCTCCCTGGTGCCAGAGGAGTCCATGCAACCATTGCAATTAAATCTAATTTTGAATCCACCAAATTAGATAGTACAGAAGATTAATATAAAGCTCTCAGTGACTGACATGGTTCCATTCACCCTACAGGCCACAGGGCTTCAAGGCATTAATTAATGCCTTTGACGCCAAATGTCGATGTTTCTAAATCACTGTCTGATCTTCCCTCCGCCCCATTTTGCCCTCTTAACAACAGCATCTTAGTGACATGATTTCCTTAAGGAGATTATGATTTTATCCTGAAGTCTCCTTTACAATAGTTTTTTCTGCATATTAAGGTAAGCCATTAACAAAGCCCCAGGAACACATAAAACTTCGAAAAGCCTGAAACAACCTTAAAAATTACATATTGACTTTTTTCAGAGCGAGCAGTAATGTTCAGCCATAACTTTGTAAAGTAAGCAGGGGCATTATTAAAAGTGGGAGAAGAAAATTGGTAATTATCTTCCAGCCTCTACTCCCATTGCGTGAAAATGAAATTGAGATGGAACTAGAAACAAGAAACAAAACATTTACGGTGCTCTGGCAGCAGATTTTTCACCATAAATGGCAAGAAGGAAGAGCAGAGGAACACAATCTTAGATATTAGATTAGCGGCCAATAAAATTCTCCCATCCTAGTATCACACCAGGGCTCCTGTGACCAAATAAAGCACTGTCTGTGAAGCCTCACTCTGCAGGAACCTCTCTCTCTTTTTCTCTCTCTCTCTTTCTCTCTCTCTCTTTTTAAAGTAATGAGTTTACTGTTGATTAAAATTGCTCATTTTCAACACAGCTGGCTCTCTGGACTTCATAAACACATTGAATGTTCATCAGGCACCTTAGATGATGAAGAGGAAAAACTGTGATGTGGTAGCAGAACACAGACAAGAGGCAGATTCGGTTGCCTAAGACCAGGGGAAGCATGACCTTCGTACCAGAGTCCTCACTCCTGGAGTGTTCTAACCAGAAGTAAACGAAGTAGTGAAAATGGAAGTCTTCCAGGAGTGGGGTGCCCATCCCTCTAACCAGCCATGAGCTAGGAATGCGTGGGAGAAACTCTCCTTTCCTCTCACCTCCCCAGAGAGACTCCGCAGCCCCCCAGCCCCTCTGCTCAGGCCTCAGCAGAAGGGCACAGGAGAGGTCAGAGCCAGGGGTCTAAGGCGTGGCTGGAATGATCCTGCCTGGACACACCCAGCAAAGACATCTTTGCATCTCCTGCCTGTCCAACAAGGGCCCTCCTTGTAGGTTGACTCCACTACTAAAACATCAAGTGATATTTTATGAAAATGTTCCTATGGTAGGCTGAGTAATGGCCCCCAAAGATATGAGGTCCTAATTTCTGGAACCTTATTTGGAAAAAGGGACTTTACAGATATGATTAACTTAAGGCTCCTGAGATGGGGAGTTATCCTGGATTTTCTGGGTGGGCCCTAAATGTAATCACAATTGTTGTTACAAGAGAGGCAAAGGGAAGTTTGAACCAGCAGAGACACTGTGACCACAGAGGCAGAGACTGGAGTGAAGCATCCACGAGTCCAGGAGTGCTGGCAGCGCCCAGGAGATGGGGGAGGCCAGGAACCGTCCTCCCCTCTAGTGCCTCCAGCAGGCGTGAGGCCCTGCAGACAGTTGGATTTCAGCCCAGCGATACTGATTTCAGACTTCTGGCTTCTAGAACTGTGAGAAAATTAATTTCTATTGTTTTAAGCCACCCAGTTTGTAGCAGTTGGTCAAAGCAGTCATCAGAAATTAATGCCATACCCAAGCAAAGGAGAGAATACAGAAAAATGGAGAATGTTTAGGGTAGAGAATGTTATGGACTCAACTGTGTTCCCTGAAAATTCATATAGTGAAGCCTTAACCCTCAACATGACTATATTCAGAGCCAGGTCCTTTAAAGAGGTAATTAAGGTTGAGTGAGCTCACAAGGCTGGGACCCTAATTGAATAGGATGCATGTCCTTATGAGAAGAGGAGGAGACCCTAGGGGTGCACGCGCACAGAGGCAAGGCCATGTGAGGACTCAGTGAGAAGGTGGCCAACTGCAAGCCAAGGAGACAGGTCTCAGGAGAAACCAAGCCTGCTGGCACCTTGATCTTGGACTTCTCACTTCCAGAACTGTGAGAAAATAAATTTCTGTTGTTTGGGCTGGTGGCAAGGAAGGGGAGAACAGTCCAGGCAGGAGATCAGCAGGAGCAAAGTCTACCCCTGCACTAACATTTCCAGAAAGAATCCCCCTTAGGAGCGCACAAGAGAAAGCATCTTTCATGTGCCACATGTTCAGACAGGGTAACACAGTGTCTAATCTGACACAGGGGTGATGCCTGAGCCCACAGGCTAAGTCAGCTACCTCCAGGAGCGTCACTGTCACTCACAATTGATTGCTGCTGGTAAAAGCTTAGTTGAATATACGCTGGTGGGAAGACTTAGGGAAGATGGGGGGGGAGAATAAAAGATTTAAAACATGTTTTGAGGCTTGTTTCCAGCCCCAGACAGCATTTGATACGAGTAGAGGCCAGATTCAATCCCTGTCATCCAGATAGCAACAAAAGGGACACAGAAAAGACCGCAGAGGAGGTGCTCAGTTGTTGCTAGGGAGATACTCTTCCAGTAGAAGCAGGAATACTTCTTAGGCGAGAAGTATTCCTTCCCACACAAATGCCGGGCACAGTTAAATAGGCCTTCCCAGTATGCACAGGGCACATCAAAGAGGGGGCCAGAGGGTTCACTGGGACCCAAGAGTGATATGAGGGGCGTTACATGCCACGCAGAAAGCAAAGACACAGCCAGTGTGCTGGAGGAGGAGCCCCGCCAGGCAGCACTTCGCACATCACGGCACACAGAGAATTATGACACTGGAATGGCACCGTGGGGGAAGGAAAGGGTGTCATGGCTGACCCAAGCCCCACCCACCTGCAACAGGTGCTGAGGGTTCCATGCCTCTGCGCCCTCAGAACACATTTGACGCGGAGCATTTGCATTGTGGCTTCATGTCACCTCATTGGCCCCTGGCTATTTATGGGATTACCTTGCAGCTCTTCAGAGAACTCAGAGTCCTCTCTGAAGGCACAAGCGGGTGAAGGACAAGTGTAGCCCTAGAGGGGATGCTGATGCTGAGTGTCACACCAGGTGAGGCACAACTTGATCTTGGTGGCAGTGAATGTGGCCACAGTACGGGCGCAGTAAGTCCTTCACTTGTGATGGGGGAGGGGGAAGGGGGCAAACCCAGAGCGGCCTGGGAGCCCTGGGGGACAACTCGTGAGCTGAGAGAGCTCCAAACAGCAGATGCTCTCAGTCTGACAGCGGGAGGAGTAGAACAGACCGCCGCCGACCACCCACGGGGAAAACAGTCTCTATCAGGGGCGGCTGCGGACAACACGCTCTCCCTCTGAAACCAAACTCAGCCTCGCCTCCGGCCATGAGCCACTTCCACACCTCAGCATGTCTCCATTGCCTCACCTCACACTCACTGAAGC
The DNA here is from genome assembly GCA_008086735.1 of Cheirogaleus medius. Lineage (NCBI taxonomy): Eukaryota > Metazoa > Chordata > Mammalia > Primates > Cheirogaleidae > Cheirogaleus > Cheirogaleus medius. The sequence goes on from VBSM01002608.1 coordinate 146,344,354, forward strand.
CACTGTTCCCCGGATCCACTGCCACCATCCACGGAAGCTGCCACAGTCGCCAACAAACTGTGCTCCTGAAGTCACATTCTCCACCCTCCTCCCTCCCTTCTCTGTAGCACCTGACTCCTTTCACCCCTTCCCTCTGCTCTTCCCTCTCCCTCTCTAACTGTGCCACCCTGAACACTCCCTGGTTCTTCCTCCTATTGCACCCCAGGGCCATCCTCACCCTTCTTCTGTTTGGTGAAGTCAGTTTGAGAGCTTAAACTCCCAGCTGCTTACTTACGACTCCCAAATGACCCAGACTCAACTCCTGAGCTTTGGACTTGAAGAGCCAGCTGAACCCTGGACATCTGCACTTGTTCGGCCCACAGAAACCCCAAATTCGCCAAATTCCAAACTGAGCTCACCACCACCACCAATACGCTTCCCTCCCCTTTCCCCGGTGCTGGTGAGTGGCCCTGCCATCCAGCCAGCTGCTCAGGACACACGGTGGGAGGTGACCCCTCCCCCCATACAACCCTCTCCCTCGGCCTCCTCAACATTTCTCATGTCCAACCTCTTCTCTCCACTCCCACTGCCGCCACCTTCCTTCAGGTCCTCATCATTCCTTGCTTCTGTTATAGCGACAGTTTCCTAACCATTTCCACGTCTTCGGTACGCCCCCTGCCAATGCTTTTGTTTTATTTTGTGTGGGTGGTGAGTTCTAAAAGTATTTTTAAATACTTTATTTTAAAATATATTTTAAACTTCTCTAAATGACCATCTGAAGTCCCAAACGAATAACCTTCAGAGACTCTCCTTTACCAAATAAAGCCCAAACTCTGAAGCAGGCTTCCCAGGCTCTCCATCAGCTCTTTGTGCCAGTGGCAGAATCTGGACATAAAATCCCAATTTCATGAATGTAAGTTGGATGCTTACCCTCCCCAACACCCTAATCCATACCCAAGATACTAGCTCTCCTAAAAAATGGCATGTACCCCTAATAGGCTATAGCTCCATGTGGATTGATCTCATTGCAGCTCACAGTGGAAAAAACAAACAAATCATGTAGCAACAAAGAGTAATTAAGTATTTTTAATATTTATATTCTTCTCTCAAAGAACACCAAAGGAAAATTAATTCATAATCCATAGCTCTGCCAGAATTTTCCTGGACAGTGTAGAGGAGAAGACGAAGAGGGGTTATGACTACTTATACATTATCTTTTATATCTGTTATATTTCCTAATAAGTTAGTCTATAATCACATAGAAAGTCCTTGTCTTGAGTCCTCATTCCCTCTAACACTATTGCCAGAGCCTCTGATTCCAATACTGCCCACTCTAAGTCACCACCCTGACTGCAGTACTCACAAGGTCCCCAGAGCTAGGAGACACAGTCCGAATTCTTCAAAATGGTGCTTAAGGCCTTTCCCCTTCTGGCTTCAGTCTATACATCACGCCTCATTCACACCACCGGCCCAACATGCTCAACTTCCATCACATTGACTGTTGCTGAACTCCACAAATACCAGAATTTTCAGCCTCTATATCTTTGCATGAGTATCTTCTCTTTTTCCAACCCATTGACACCTCCATCAGAAATGTCACCTGCTCTGTGATGCCTGTATTCCCGGCAATCTGTCATTCTCTCCTTTTTGGCCACATCACACTTTGCACAGGCCCCTCTATTCAGTGGGTTTCCCATAGTATTACAACCAAGTCCAAGGTCCTGATGAGATTGCACTTTCCTCCAACCTGACTCCCAACCCAGCTCAGGGGCTGTTGTTGAATGAAGGAAAAGATGAAAACATGAATAAACAGATAAAAAGTAAAGACTACAATTAATGTTCATCAAAGAAGAGGGTTTTTTAAATTAGTCCACCAGAAGTGGCTTCTCAGGGGTCTTTACTGGATACAAGAAATGTCATAAATTCTGAAAAGGAACTTTTGAGAAAAAGTAAACAAAGTACTATGCATTTCTCCAACGTATGAAAATGATATAGAGATTAATAGGACTGAAACATTTTAAAAATATATACTTGCAAATGTTTCCATGGATCTAGGTTGTTTTTCCATATTTGCAAGTTTTAGTTATTTACCTTATAAAAGAAAATAGCCCTATAGAAAATTATTACTCATTGCTGCAATAAGATATAGCCATTACAGCAGGCTTTTAAAATGCTGTTGGCTTAAAGAACAAGAATGTGATTTGGATCCTGTAAGCACTTAGAGTCCCGAACAAGCCTAAACAAACATTTTTAATCAGCATTAGTGCTTTAAGAAATTTTTAATCTGCCACTTAAGAGACACTAATGTACAAATTGGCAAAAAAGAAAAAAAACCTGTCACCTTTACCATACATTATCTAAATGTGCTAAAGCAAATGCATTTCAGATACCCTGCCCCGTTGTGCATGAACACATAATTGGATAGGAAGTCAGCAACAATGAATTTTATATCCTAATTGGTGTCATTGGCTCTTTCTAGGACAGCCAAACAATGTCAGGAATAAAGAAATATAAGTTATCTGTAATAACAAAGAGGAACAACATGTATAAATTAACTGTCATGCCTCCTGTGTGAAGCAAAAAATTGGATCTTAGGCTATCCAAATATTTTTCGATGATATAAAATATGATTTTAGTTCAATAGCTTTCAATAGTCAAAATGTAGGTGCAGAGGCATGACTTACACATAGCACCCAACTATCTCATCCAATATTGCAGCTGTCAAAAGCCACAGGACACTTGATCCACAGGCAGTAAAGAGTCCAGTTCTAACCACAGTCACTCAAGAGCACATGACAGGACATCTAAAAGAAACTCCACTGGTGCTATCCTGGGTGTCTTGGTGTTCTTAGCATGCTACAACCTGAGTGTCCAGACGTGAGATCCGAGAATGAAGTCATCCTGGACTCTCTTTCCTGTGTCAGATATGTAGCCCTCTATTTCAAGATTTTTATAGCTCCTAACGCAGGTAACAAATTCTACATAAACATGCTGTCTATATGTTAAAACAAAGTGTTCATCAGTTGTGTGCATATGTGCATGATGTAGTGTGTATGTAGTTTGTGTGTGTGTGTGTGTGTGTGTGTGTGAGAGAGAGAGAGAGAGAGAGAGAATGACTGACAGACTAAGGCAGGCAGATGACCAAAGAGACAGAGAGAAAGGGTGGCAAAGTTACCTGCCTGGAAAGAAGTTGAGGGCTACAAATATCACAAAGCCTAAGTTGATTTTTGAAAAGGAGACAACAAAGAAAGAGCCAGCTAAATGAGAAGAAAGCACGGGAAAGCACATGCCTGAAGAAAGATAGGAGCAACTACAAGCAAATGCAAGAGTGACTTCATAGAAAAGAAAATACAGTGGCACCAAACAGGGCCATCCCTAGGGTGTGCGTCCCTGGCAAATATGTTTTACAGGGTCCCTGTCTATATTCATGGGTCTATGTGAAGCATAATGATTTAGAATCATGGGTAAAGAGAGATTTTGTATTTCTTATTGTTCAATCAGTGTAAATGAAGATTATTCACAGTGTCTAGGTACCATCTCTTCCTGTGCAGGTGCCAGAACCATCTCTTCGTGTTCTTCATTGTAGATGTGCTAATTTTACATTTCTCACTGAGAGAAAAAGGTAGCAACACTGTTAGTACCCACACCACCATGGCTTTTCAGAATTTGTTTGTACTGAAACAACAGATTTTCTTCCATTTCCCTAATGTCATTTATTTGATGCTGACTATATCATCACGCATGATGCTGCATCATCTGTCCTGCCACTCATGAACCCTGGCTTCCAGTGACTATCCCAAGGGTTGTCACTGTGCTTTGTGGATGTTGCCCACAAAGTCGTCTTGCCCAGAGTATGTAGGAAACTATGAATGTTAATTCATTTTCTGATCATGTAAAATTTATTGTTTGAAATTTTATAGCATAAACATAGAACTGCACATTTTCCAACCATATCTTCTCTCGAACCCTCTAGGGTAATCCCTGCATTCCTCAAATGTGATTTCTTTCAGTGTCGGCAGCACCTCTGCCTTCCACACACTACCACTGCCATTTTTTCAGTCTCATTGTTTTACAGTTACACTGTACATACTTGAAAGAAAATAATGGGTGAATAAATGTTTCATTATAGTTATTTTTCGAAACCTCTTTTTAGAGTTATTTTCCACTGGAAACTGTCATTGTATTTGAAATGTGTGAGTCAAAGGAACTAATGTCTCTTAGTGTAACTTTATATATATATTTGAAGCAAAATGTTTCCATTCCGTCTTATTTCTATTTCAGTAATATAAAATAACAGGACATTTTAGATGATAAAAATCAGTTTTTTCAAACCTATATTACATTTATGTAATGCATAAATAATCAGTTTTCTTATCACTTGTCTGTGGTTCCCACAGCCATTTATAGTATGGTTTATGTGGAATCTACACTTTGCTTTTTTGAACAGCATTTCTTGTCTTGGGCGATGTTCCCTGCCTCTATGTTATTCCTGTGTTTGAAACAGCTGCCCCCAGCGTGCACTGGTCTGGGGCTGAGCAACGCACTCAGGCGGTGAGCTGCAATGGTTGGTGGCTTCTGCTGGTCGTGTTTCTGCCTGTCGGGAGGACGTTTGTCAGACAGAATGGAAGCCACAAGGACAGAAAAGCAGTGTCCAGGGACGGAGGGCCAAAGGCTCATGGTGTTCAAATCCTCATCCCAATTATCCCTGAGGTCCAGCCACACCCCTGGCCTCCCATAGTTCAGGTATAAGAGACAAGGAATTCCCCTTTTGCCTAAGCAAGTTTCAGTTGATCTTGGGCTATGACGTCACCCTCAGCTGTTGTGAATCACCCCTACTTGGCTTTTCCCAAGGGAAACCTCCTGTACCACTCCCCAGGTGTGTGCCTCTGGCACCACAGAAAGTAGCTTCTAGAGAATAGTGCTCACTGTAGGACAGAACTCAGCTCAATGTTTTACATTTCTTTCATCCAGAAGACCAGACAGAAACAACAGGGTCAAGGAGAGAATGACTTTAAATGACCAGGCGTGGTTTTTGCATTTATCTTTCATAACTTACACAATTGGGAACATGGTACCCAATTAGAGAAAACAGATAAAAAGCTGATATCACTGGGCTAAGAGATATCAGGGATCATCTTGTAGCAAATGGTCTGTACTCAGGGATTTGCAGTAAAATATAATTTTAGGAAAACCTAGTAAAAAAATAAGTAATGGAACTCTCTGATTTTTTTTAAGTTTTTATGATTCTTTCCTGGTTTCTAGGAACTCATCAAATAGCCATTTGGTGAGCAGATAACAGAAATGGCTACACATATGGCACAAGGGTCCAGTTCTCCCTGTATCCCCCAGGGCAGATCACTGATTTTTACAGATTAACCTATTTGATGTCCATAAGGATGAGAAGAATCAACTATGCAAATACATTTCCATCTGCCATTCAGGCAGCAGGTGCGAAGAAAAGAGCAAGCCCTTTTGGAGTTAGAGATCTGAGTTCAAGGTTCTTTATTTAAGTGGGCTACTTAAATTTCCTGAGCCTCAGTTTTCCTCTTTTAGAAATTGAGATGGTGAGATTGTTTGCTTCACAGGGATGAATAGGATAAATATATGCAAAAGAAAAGAAGTGGAATATTCTTAACCACTTGATTTTCAAAAATCTTCTATAGCGAGTAACCACTTTAATTTTCTAACTCCCCAAGGGCACCAATCATTCACATATTAGTGTGAATTAATCAATCTATTCACTGCTTCTGGGATTAGCCTGAGGAAATGGATATTCTGAAGAGATGGGAGGTAGGGATTATTTGGGAGGCGGGGTACTGCAAAGGGAAGGAAGGCTTTGACAACATTCCAAAGGAAGTTAAGTTGAACATTGAGTAGGATGAAGGGATGGCGAGGATGAAGGGCTTGTGGAGGAAAGGGCCCCAAAGGAATACAGGAGAAAAAGAAGTTGGAGGTCATCAAAGAACAGCTTCATGGTTTTCTAAGAATCAGCCCTGGGCCCTGGGCTCCTGGCTCTCCACCAAGCCCATTATGCTCCCCTCTTTTCCCTTGTGACCCAAAGGAAGGCAAGAATCCCTGTCATACCTTCTAATGATCAGTGCCTCTGCGGCAGGAGAAGGCGAGCAGAGATTAGTGGGTTTGATCTGGCCAAGGCCCATCGCACCACGGACACACCTGACCCAGGAAATCAGCAGGCCGTGCGCAGGGCCGGTGGTCTGCCAAGTGCAGAGCAGATGCTGCCAAGCTGGCTTTTCACTGCGCACCTCTCTGCCAGGAAGTGCTTTTGAAAGGCAAAGAAACAGAGAGCAGACACCTAACTTCATAAAAACTAACAAGTGTCTAATCCTCACAGCAGCTTGCTTGTACAGCTGTAGCAGGGGTGTGCGGCATCTCCTTCACCCACACGCCTGCCAACCCTAACACTCGAGCAGAACCGTTTCATAAAGGGACCAAGGGAGCCAAACGCCACCAGGGACTCTACAAAAAATGATTTGAGAATGCCCTTCCTCTCAAGAGTACTTGGTCCAACTACATTTATCTTCCTGATGTTCTTCTGTCACAGACTGTGAATTTCAGATGGCAAAACTCTATTTTCCAGAATCTTCCACATTGTAACTGCCTATTAATTACCTCCGCTTTGTCAGCTGGCCTCACACAGGGCCTAAATGTTTAGTCTGCAGTTTGTGTAATCATTCTCCTGCTTCATAATTAATCTCCAGAATTACTCAGCTCTGAAGGCACTACCACAAAGTCTGTGCTTTTCATTTTCTTACAATGGAGCATTATCAGGTCTGCATGTATAATGCCTTGCTCAGGGGGTGGGGCACCACACATCAGGTGTTGAAATGAACTTTATATAGTACTGGTCTTTTTTTTTTTTTTTAGAGACAGAGTCTCACTCTGTTGCCCAGGCTAGAGTACAGTGGCATCATCACAGCTCACTGCAACCTCAAACTCCTAGGCTCAAGTGATCTTCCTGCCTCAGCCTCCCAAGTATCTGGGACTACAGGCATGTGCCAGCACACACAGCTAATTTTTCTATTTTTTGTAGAGATGGGGTCTCATTATAGTGCTCAGGCAGTTCTGGAACTCTCAGACTCAAGCAATCCTATCACCTCGGTCTCCAAAAGTGCTGGGTTTACAGTTGTGAGTCACCATGCCTGCCTGAATACTTTTTAAACAAGTTCCCCATGTTACACCTACTTCTCAGGGGCTTAGGTCAGAAACCAGGTAAGTGGGTTCTAGGGGCAGTGGAAGGTAAGAGAAGCCCTCTCTGTTTGCACTATGCATGTGGAAGAAGGAGTTTCTACACATCCTAAGGAGTGTCCCTACTCAATTTTTCAAACTGGCCCTGACCAAGATGGAGTAGGAATGAACTTTGAGGAGTCCCCACCATGGTGTAGCACACCCATCTGCCATGGCTCATCTTCCGTTGGACTTGGCCCAGTGGAGCCAGCAAGAATGGGCCTGCCCAGTGGGGATAGACTCCTGGCTGCAAGGGAAAGGCAGAAAGGAAAGGAGGCCCAAGATGGCTCAGAGGAAAAGGGGATTCATAGGTGGTCACTATGTCTGAGTTGGTCTGTCATGGCGCATGAAGAAGCTCCTATCCTACTAGTCAAAGCCCTCTGGAGTTCAACACACTAGCTATTTCTAGGACTATCTCCAATTATTCACCATCCCGAAACTTCATTTCAGCCAGATTGGCTTAGTCATCTCACTCTTGCGCACATGGATCTGTCACCACCTCTATCATTCCACTCATGCCTCCTGCCTGTCTAGAATGCCGCTTTTCAATACTCAGCTCTAACCTACCTCCTCCAGGATGACTTCGTTTTCCTGCCAGCTCCAAGTAATCTCTTGCCTCTCTGAAGTAACTCCATGCATGCCATTTATAAATTAGCCATGCTCTGTTCTCTTCCTCCCTTCCATTGTTATCCTAAAGCATTATTCATACTTTTATGATTACTTAACTTCACATTGTTGATGTATTTTCTTTACAATTATAAGGATCTTGTCTTACTATCTTCACCTCTCTCACAGCATCAACAACAATACTCAATTAAGTGTCTTCATCTGATTTAGTTCATTTACAAGTTCTTTACCTTCCTAGCAAAAGCCAGAGCAGGAAGCAGTGGACCTGTGATTCAGCCCCTTTAGCCATGACATTTAGATGTTTAGTTCGTTTATTAATTAATACTATAATTTTAGGAGTTGCATTTATTTTCTTCCTCCTTCATTGTAACTGTATGCCTACTACCAAAATGTGTATAGTAAACTTTTTTTTTTTTTTTGCTAGACTGAGAGCCAACTTGCTTGCTACTCTGTAAAAAGGGGAATTAGTCATGGTTACTGAAAAAAGGAGAACATATTCAAAGTAAATATCAATGCATGAGATTGCTTTTCGCTCAAAATCTGAACACCCACAAGAGACTGAATTTGTAAATATTTACTGTAACTTATGTTTTAAAATATTGGCTTCCTAAGCTATATGGCTGCCAAAATATTTCTTTCCCACACGTTTACCCAGAGTTTTGGCCAGTGACTAACAACATACCCTCTGCCTTAAGTTATCCTAATAGCAATGGTAAAGCTTTACGTGTACTTATGTGGTGAGAGAGAGAGAGAGAGAAGGAGGGCTGGAGGGAGGGAGGGAGGGAGAAAGGTGGGGGAGAGAGAGAGAGAGAGAGACAAAAATAAGAAACATGAAAAAAATTAAAATGGCAACGTAGCCAATGACAAAAGTACTATTTTCAATGGTGTCTAAAGTCTACTATCTGAGTCAAGTGAAACCTCAACCTAACAAGTGCAAAAGCTTTAGAAAGATCTGGGGCAGGGATGACTCATCTCCAAAGCTGACAATTTCAAAGCTGACACAGGCTTCATTCTGCTCAAGTATGGGGAACATCCACCTTCCGCACCACAGTCTGCAGCCACATAGCAGCCTTGTATATGCATTCTCAGGACCTTGCAGGAAAAATAAGGGTAGAACTGGAATTCTCACCGAGGTCACACCACCCAGAGTAGGGCCAGCTGCCCACTGTCCCCCCACCATCCTCCACACCCATCTTCTGGCTCCTGATCCTACACGAACAATCTCTATTTTCATGTCAAATCAACCTGGGTCCAGAACTTGGCACTCTTTTAAGCTCCACAAAAAAATCCACTAACACAAAATCATGAGAAACAACAATAACCCCTTTATTGAAGATGCTATGGAAGAGTTGGGGAGAGTGAGACAGGTTACATTGCAGATCTCAAAGCAATAATTTACACCATCTTTTACTGCAGTCCTCCTGCAGGCCCTTTCTTGGCCACGTGACCACTGTGAATTATTCTCTCAGCAGAGCCCAGCCTCTACCCATCACCTGGTTCCAAAGCCACTTCCACATTTTTTAGGTATTTCTAATTAGCAACAGCCCTGCTGCTCAGTACCAATTTTCTGTCTTAGTTTGTTTTCTGTTGCTATAACAAAATACCACAAACTGAGTAATTTATAAAGAAAAGAAGTGTATTTCTGATAGTTCTGGAGGCTGAGAAGTCCAAGGCTGAGTGGCCACATCTGATGAGGGCCTTCTTCCTGGCTCATTACTTGGCAGAGGGCATCAGATGGGGAGTGGGCAAGAGCCCTGCCTGAATCTTTGCAAGAGTGGTTAGATATGAAAAAAGACTGGCCATGTAATTTGTAGGGCTCAGTATAAAGAGGAAATGTGGGGTGGAGTCTCTTGTTCAAAAATTAATAACAGTTTCAAGACCATGACCACAGAGCATTAAGCTAAACACAAGGCCCTCATGAACACGGGGCCCTGTGGGTCTACACAGGTCACATGCTCATCAAGCCAGCCCTGACCTGAAAAGTCACAGGAATTGCAGCCATTTGCATGAACTGTGTGCCACTTGTGACCAATTGGTGTGCAGCACAATAATTGTGCATTTCATAATTATATAAAGGAAAATATGCAGTCATTACATAAACGCTACTTTGTAATAACACATTGCAAGGTATTGTTTTTATCAGCTGTACAGTTTACTTTGTTGAATGGCATCTTGATTACAGAACTAAACACTGTTCATATGCAAATGGTCTTCAGAGGGACCTGGTGGCAATGCATCTACTCACAAATTTTAATTTGAAGAGGTTATGGATGATGTGACTTAAAAAGGCATCTCCTTAAACAATACCAACTATGACCAGCAATAATAGATTTAGGGGCTGAAAATAAATCTCTCATTTAATTCAGGACAAACTAGCTAATTGAAATTATACTCTAGGTCATATTAAGAGAGGTAGTTCCTAGACTTTTGGATTTTATAGACCAGTGAAATTTCCAAAAAATTTAGGAGATAGATGTGAAGTTGACACATTTTAATTGTGCCATGTAAGCACATCAAAAACCATCAATTCATTTAAAAAGGATATTTATGACAAAAATTAACATGAACATTATTTTAAAAGAAAGACAGTTCTTTAAGTTAAATGAATTTAGCATTTTAAACAACTCACACTGTCCCAGTTTTTCCTCACTTAGCCAGAGACAGGTGAGAGCTTTTCCTCCACCAGCATGGTCAGCACCCTGACACCTATGAACTGTGGGTCTAGGCACCAGTGGCTAAGGGAGGTCTATAAAGAGGACTGAAGTATTTTGCTTTAACTTGGGTAATTCCTTATGACCCATAGCCAATGTTTGTTTTGGAGAGATAATTCATTTTGATATTGTTATCCAGATATCAGCTTCCCCCTTCCTCTGCTCCCTAGCTCCAATCCTCAGAGATTTAGTTAAATCTGGCCCAAACCCCAAAATCTATGTCTTCGGACCCTTGGAAGTGCTTTGCATGTTTTCTAAGTATCTATGCCTTGGTTCTCTCTTTGTCTCCAAGCTTCCATATTCACATGGAATATCTCCTGTTCAAGTCCATTCATTGTTTCCATTTTTAAAAAATACTGACTTAGTCAACTTCTTTGAGATTTGTTGGGCATGTGATCTTCAGCCATTTTCCTCAATTCACTTCCATTCTCCATTTCCTCATTCTTTATCTTCTTAGAACAACAGATAAATTCTTTTCCTCTTGCAGAACAGTTTGGTCCCCAAGCAGATGCCTTGAGTATTTAGCATCTACAACAGCTGGGCTTCCAAAGTAGGATTCCATCTGTGAAGGAATTTTGGTGTATTTAGTGTTTTTCCCCATTCATTACTTATCATTAAGCAATTCCACATACTCATTGAAACTTTCCATGGTTACTTTCAATGACCTCCTGCTCCTCTGACTTTATGCATTGCTAAGAGTTTGTACCACACCATGTGATCTTTGTCCTGTGTACTTTACTAGTGTCTCATGTGCATCTGTCTTGCTCCTCAATTAGGTTTTAATGTGTTTGAGAGTAAGGACAGGAATTTTTATACTTCTAATCATTCATTCAGCAAGCAAGACTTTGGATGCTCATGATGTACCAGGTACACTTAATACAAATGGCAACATCTATCCTTGAGGAATTCATGGCTTAGGGAGGAGTAGAAGCAGATATATAATCAGATGAATTACAATACATTGTGGAAAGTTCTATACTATAGATGTGAAGAAAGTGTATAGGAGCCCAGAAGAGGAAATATTAACATTATGCAGGAGAGTTGGAAAAGGCCTCTGAAGGATGCATATAATATCATAGGAGAAGGGCATTCCAGGCAGAAAGACAGATATTCACAGACGCGGAGATAAAAAAGGGCAAGTCATGTAAAGAAAAATCTGATTTTTCTGATTTTCTGAGTGTGACTAGGGCTTGGAGCTTCTGGAGCAGATGGAAAAGAAGTAGAGATGCTGTCAGGCAATCTATAAAAAAGTCTTCTGAATTCCTTAAAGCTTTTGGACTATCACTGGATTTACAGTTTGTGCCTAATAAATGATAATACTGTACCTTGATAGAGCACTTCACCATCTTCAAAGAACTTTTACATTAATAATCTTTGGTCTCACAACAACTCTATAGAAAAATAATATCTCCTCCAAATTTACAGGTGATAAAATTTAGGCTCAGAGAATTTTAGTGGCATGCTTCAAGTCACCCAGCTAGTAATGTCAGGTGAGACTAGCTCTTCTATTAATAAATCCCAAACTCTTTCTACCATCCAGATCATGGGTGAGCACCCAGATCCATGGCTATGGTCATTGCAAAGACCTCTAGAGTGAGATACACTACAACTTAATAGAAAGAATGAGCTTGAGAGCCATGACATCCAAGTTCAAGTCACTCATCACCTGTGTGACCTTCGGAAAGTGACAAAATCTCTGAGCCTCTGTTTTGTCTCACTGTCAACAACATTACACCGCAAGCCTTCTTCACAGAATCATGGATGAGATCAAAGCATAGAATCCCTTTGCACATTGTAAGTTGCAATAAGAACATAAGAAAACTATTTTTGAGTGAGTATTCAACAGACAGAGGAAACTTTAATTGCACATTACCTTTCAAAAAATAAATATAGACTTATTTTCAGTTATACCAAATATTTTTATTTTGGCCCAAATAGTCTGATGTGCCCGTAAAGCTACTCATTCTTCCTTATTTTTCCTGGACCGTACTTTATGGGCTCAGCTTTATTCCTAAAATGAATTATAAACTCACTTACATATGAATCATTTGCTGTCCTCATTTCACACCACAAGGTCTATTTTTGGGGGGCAGAGAGGGAAAATTGACAGTGATTACAAGCTTCTGTAAGAATTTGTTATTTGCTCAGATAAAATGGCTCCTTTCTCCATGGGCTTCCCTTTGAAAGAAATTGGTCAAGAGGCGCCCTTTTGCAGGACCTTTGTATCATTAAACTACTGCCACTAGGGTGCAGGGTGGAGGAAGAGGACACAGAGAAATGCCATGCGAATGTCAGTGGATCTGTCAACACCCACCCCAGCACTTTTGCAGGCCCATTAGTCAGCTTTCCCTCCAAGTGTCAACATTCAGAAAAACCACGCAATCGACTTAAAAATTACCTCAAAGACCCAAACAATGGTAGAATAATGAGACAGAAACATCAGTGAAAACAGGGACCTTTTTGATGCACCCCAAATCTCATGGTCTAATTTTTATATACTCCTGCAACCCCCTCCCCAAATAACTAAGCTTCTCAATCAGCGAGTGCCATCTAGCATGGAAAAGAAAAAAAAAAAATCACAGCTCTCACAGCCAATATTTTCCACTGAGCCAGCCACCCCTCTTTTTTTCTTTCTTGCCTGAAGTTAATAGTGAAAGCCCTGTTTGTTTCATAATGCATTAATTCTTGCTGCTTGCAAGAAATTATTTTTGGAGGTATCATATTTTAATGTAAGTTTCCATGAATCTTTCCACATGATTCCCTTGCTTTTAAGCACTGCCCTCCCAGCCAGGCTCACCCAACAATGCCCACGCTTCATACACCCTCAGCCCTGGGACAGGCCAAACACTGTGTTCACCACCTAGACCACAGCCCTGGGTGCTGCCAGGGAGGGAGAGAACATTTGCAACTGAGCTCGAGTGTCATGGTGGTTTTCAGCTGGCAAAAGCATCTGAACATAGTCATAGCACTTTTCATGCTTATGAAGGGATTTTCCAAAAATCTCAGCTATGTTTTGAAATCTGCATTATTATGGGGTATAGCTCTTTCCTCTCCATTCTTTCTTCAGCTCTCTGCCTCCCAAATGGTTCAGAGCAGAACTTTTTGAAAACACAGCCAGAGGAAAGACTGACTCTTTTTGCCAAAGATTAAAACAAGAGGCTGATTAAAAGAAAAGTCACATTATATTCTTTCATATTTTAATTAGCCTAATTATCCTCATTTTTGTTTACTGACTGTGTCCTCCACTGAAAATGCCAGAATTAGCAAGTTTGGCTGCAAGTCAGTCTTGAGGCAGGAAGGCCCTCAAACACGCTATCCACTCAGCATGGAAGCCACTGGCTAGTACTTTTCTTCTTCCCTTCTAAATTCCAAGGGCTATCATTGCATTAAAAATAAATTATTTTCCTTTTTTTCCCTTAATTTTTCTATGTATCACACTTTTATCTCTTGGATTGGGAACTTGGAAACAGAATGATCAGCGTTTGAGTATAGTCTTGTCATTTAATCAGGTGAGTTAGAGTCTCTAAGGCACAGTTTCCTCTCCTACAACATGAAAACAATGCCAAGCTGATAGCTTAGGTTACTATAGAGATTAAAATGTTATATAAAGCCTGTAACACATTAACTAGCACATGATCAGTGCTCAAAAATTAAAAGATATCATTACTATTACTATTATTACTGATGTGGTAGACTGATACATTGTGGCTGCCCCCACGAATGCACTTCCCAGTATTCCCTCCGGTGAAGTCCCCTCCCACCTTGACCCGGGCTTGATCATGTGACTTGACTTGGCCAATGAGACTTGAGCAAGTGAGCTAGGAGCAGAGGCTGGACAAGCCCTTACAAAATGAGGTTTGTTTTCTTAGAAACTCCCTCTTGGATCCCAGCAGCCGAGAAAGTCTAGACTGTTCTGCTGGAAAGAGACCTCGAGGCAAGGACCTGGAGGATGAGATATCACATGCAGAGAGAAGCCATGAGGAGGACATCTGAGGTCACATTGAATGCAGTCAACACCAGGAGAGCACAAGAACTGCCACAGACTAGTGAGAACTGATAAATCAGTGCCGATAGATTAACTGAAACACCTAGGAAGAAAAAAACCACCCCACAGATTTAGAAGATAAATTTTATTCAACTGATGAAGACAACCTGGCAATACTAATGAAGAGCATGGACTTTGAAGTCACAACAGCCGTGGCTTGACTCAATTACAAGCTACGTCACTGTAGGCAATTCATTCTCCTCTCTAAGCCTCAGTTTTACCATCTGTGCCTGAAAATAATAGTAGCTACTTCATAGGATTATTGAGAGGATTAAACAAGATAATCCACTCAAATCTATGCCGGGTACATAGCTAGCATTTAAAAAGTATAAGCGATATTATCATTGTTTTCATAAGGCAGAAGTAGAAGCATAGCAATGTTGTTCAAAATATTAGGATATCCTGTTAATAATAATGAGTTTGCAGAGGACACTGACCAACTTTGTGACCCTAAGGACACACTGAGCAGGTAAAAAAGCCAGTCATTGATACCCAGGTTATGTCTGCTCTGGCAACTATGTTAAATGACTAGGGTTGTGTACACTCTCTTTTCCTTGACTTTAAAGGAAATATTGACTTTGAGTTTTCACAGGTGCTTTAGATTTACTCACTGAGGCCTTTATGCAACCACCTGTCCTTGTTTTTCTTTTACCCGGTGAAGAAGTCATGCTAACCCCAGAAGACCTGGTTTAGCTCCGGGAATCCAACCCAGGAGAAAAAGAATATTCATTGCCTTTCTCCCAGTCATGAGAAGAGTTCATCAGAGCAAACACATCAGGACCAGGTTCGGGGAGATTTAATCTGCCGTGTACCATTTGGGCAGTAGGCACAGTTTCAGTCCTAATCAAAAGCCAGGATTTTACTAAAATCCAAGCATTCCTGGAACCACATAGTCAAAAGGAAGGGGAGTTGAGAGACTATGGTAAGAGAGAGATCACCAGCAAATGCAGGCAGTGCATATTAGAAGGCACAAAAAAGATACTATTTTAAAAGAAATCAGGCTTGATCAGGGGTAGTCATAAACCTCAAACGTCCGTTCCACAGCTCATAATCCCGCACATCTTTAGAGGAAAATATTACCTTTGCTGGCAGCACGTGCCTGCTGATAATGAATCACTGGATATTTTTCAGGTGAGTATACTATTCTCTGAGTGATTTGGAAACTTTTTGTAGGGAATTGGTAAAATGGGTTTTCCCAGAATCCTAGGACTAGAAGGATTATTGAGCTGATATCCACAGCCCTTATTGTTTTGCTTGGAATTCTTAAATACTTTAAAATGTAATAGTGGCCAGTTCTTCCCTCTGTGTAATTCTCTCTCATCTTAAGACAATGGTCAGTTCGCTGGACCCTGTGGACTCTTGGCAGGCAGAGCCTGTGTTTCTCTAAGGCAGCACCTCCCTCCTCTTAGCCACTCCGTGGCTTCTGTCCTGCCCTGGCTCCTTCCTCCCAGCAGACCCCTTCTTATGTCTGCATATCAGCTCCCACAAACTTCCTGAAGGCCCAATTTCCCTGGATGTGTAGATTGCCAAGGGAAGCTCTGCTCAATTCACAGAGTCACTCCAAATACTCTCAGTCTAGCAAGTGAAAGGGTGAGATGTGGCTAAGTCAGAACAAAAATTACAGAAAGGCTGGTGCCACCAAGAAGCCAAAAATCCTATGAAAAAGGCAAAGATGTTGTGACCGAGGGCAAGGCCTAAGAGAAGTAAGGAGGCCAATGGCAAAGAACAGGACCAGGAAAGAGAGAGGCTGGCACAGGCTGAGAGGGCACGGCCCACGTTTCTGCCCACTTCCTCCATTAAGCCTCTGGCAGCATCTCACCGGACAAAGTCTCTGCCAGCTCCACACCCCATTATTCACATCTGGGCCACCAACCCTCTGCCACTAGTGCTAAGAGGATGTTAACTGAAGCCCCCTCTGATTAAAATGCCAGGCCACCAGTATGTGACTCCAAGACGTAGAACTCATAGTAGGAATGTCAAGTTGGGTCATTTAAGAGATGACCCCACCTGGGAGTACCTTCTGGAAAGGGTGTGGTGACCACAGAAGATAAGGTAGATGCTGTAGTTAGTGGGACCCAGCAAGAGACTCTCTTGAGGACCCATAGCCA
Organism: Cheirogaleus medius; assembly: GCA_008086735.1. NCBI lineage: Eukaryota > Metazoa > Chordata > Mammalia > Primates > Cheirogaleidae > Cheirogaleus > Cheirogaleus medius. The sequence continues at coordinate 146,361,069 of VBSM01002608.1, forward strand.
AGAGGATACCAGTGCCAGATCACACGAGGGCCACCAAGCAAGAACTTTCTGATCCCTTCTCTTCCTCTTCCTCTTCCCCTGCCCAGGCCCTGGGCCATCCAAGGCAACCCAGTGAGTTAAAGGGAAATAGTAAAAGTGCTCCATGGGAACACAGAAGGCAGGCATGCCTCCCCTTCCCACGGCACACACGTCTCCAGGCAAAAGCCGGCCTGCTCAGAGGATAGAAGAGCTTCTGCTCTAGTTGTGACTATTATGTGGGCCTGGACATTTTTATTACTAATAAGATGTATTTTTGTGGCTAGATGTAACCAGAGGACTTTTTCATTATTATCTGAGAATGACTAAAAAGAGGATTACATCTATATGTGATCTCATCCAAAGTCAGGAGTCAGGAGAAAGGAGCCAAGATGAGGTTTGCAGGAGCAGTCAAGAAAAAAATCCATTACTTCATGATCAAACAGATCAAACTCCAGTTGTTCAATGTATTAGTTAAATGTTCATTGGTCCAGGCAGTCTCTGGTGAGCATCTCTTGGAATCAGATCTGGCTGGGAGAGAGCAATGCAAAGGCAGCTCAAGCTGGAAGATCAGGTTGCTGAAGTTTGATGCCTTCTGTGGTTGCTGGGGTGGGGGGACCCTTCCTTTGCCTGCTTCACCTGTCCCCTCCATTTCTCCAAGAGCTCCTTCCTACTGACTATGGCCAGCCCTGCTGACCCCTGCATAGCTAACCACCCCCAGGGCCTGAGACCAGATTATTTCAAGCTTTTTAAAATATGAAAACCCTTCCTTCTTTCAAAAGAAGTTGTTGGAATTTTAGAGAACCAATACAAAGCATCCCTGTTTTATCAGCTCATATTCAGAACCAATAGAAAGGAGTGGAGATCAAAACATCATTTTTGTTACTGGTGAAGCCACTGGAGACTATGGCTGGGGTGTGAAGACCATAAATATGGCAGCATTGTGCCCCAAATTAAGTGTATCCACAGCAGCCCCAGGCAACCCCCAAGTCTCCCATGAAGGAGTTCACCCTGGTAAAACTACAGCACAAAGGAAACAAGACAGCCAGAATACACAGCCTCTGAGGCAGGCTAATCCCAAAGCTAGAAGGGAGAGGATGAGTCTGAGCCCCTCACCAGATAAATCACTCCTCCTCCTCTGAGGCGAGAGAGTGAGAGGGCGGAAGTGTTAAAACCGCCAAGTTCCTCCCACAGGGAAACGAGAGGAGTCGTGAAGGAGTGTGCACTTGTTGTTGCCACATAAGTCTTACTATTAAACAGGTCAGAGCTGTGCTTCTTGGTTGAAGAGGACTGGGGAAGTGATGGCCCAGGCACCCCACGCCTCTCACGCCATGGTGCATCCTGAGCCCACTCAGGAGACTCATTCCGACTCAGCATCTTTGGAAAACACTGTTTCAGGGCTCCTGGTAACAGATCTTCACATGGACTGAGGATATGCTGCTGCTATGACTCATTGATACTTTGGGAGATTTCATTTCTGTGGCTTGACACCCAGCTCCTTGAGTTTTATGGGTGCCCACTGCTGCCTTTGGCCCAGCACCTCACTTCCCCATCGACTCCTATGCACAGCTGGGCCCAGCACAGTTGCAGGCATCCCTGTGCCTGGGGGCTATGCCCTGCCTGTCACCCAACCCTTCCTGAGAAACCAGGAAGTGAATGGCTAAGGCAAGCCAACTCCCTCTTCCTCAGCCTCATTCAGGAGCAAGGGTCACCCGCTGAGTTCAGAACTTCCTTGGGTCCTAATCTAACTGTGGGCCTCCTTTGGGATCTAAAACCAGCCAGTCGTGCCTTGCTTGGAAGTGACTCCATTTATAGCTATTCCTCTACTTGCTTGGTCAGAAGAACAATTCCTGGGAGAGGTCAAAATTGAATGACAAAGTTTACTGACTAGGGAGGAAGAATTGAAGGCAGAGCTGTATGGATTCGTATTATTGGATATTTACTACCAGGTCCTTTTAATCTGGTAATTTTCAACTTTTGGGTAGGGAGGCAAGAGGAGAATCATGAATTCCTTGGATAAATTAATGGTAACCTATCAAATTTAAGAGTCTTTTGGTAGAGTCTTTAGGGTTTTCTGTATCCTGTAGATACAAGTTTGTATCATCAGCAAACAGGGATAGTTTGCCCTCCTTGTTCCTGATTTGGATGGCCTATATTTCTTTCTCTTGACTAATTACTCTGGCTGGGACTTCCAATACTATGTTAAATAAAAGTGGTGACAATTGACACCCTTGTCTTGTTCTAGTACTTAGGAAAAATGCTTTCAACTTTTCCTCATTAAGTATAACATTGGCTGTGTGTTTGTCATATATGGCTTTTATAATTTTGAGGTATGTTTCTTCTATTTTTGTTGAGGGTTTTTATAATGAAAGGGTGCTGGATTTTACTGAATGTTTTTTCTCCATCTATAGAGATGATCAAATGGTCTTTGTTTTTGTTTCTGTTTATGTGGTGAATCATGTTTATGGATTTGCATATGTTGAACCATCCTTGAATCCCTGAGATAAAACCCACTTACTTGTGGTGAATCATCTTTTTGATATGTTGTTGAATTCAATTTGCTAGTATTTTTTTTTTTTTGAGGACTTTTGCATCTGTGTTCATAAGGGATATTGGTCTGTAGTTTTCTTTTTGGTTCTGTCCTATCCTGGCTTTGGTATCAAGGTGATACTGGCTTCATAGAATGAGTTAGAGAGGATTCCCTCTTTCTCAGTGTTATGGAATAATTTCTGTAGGATAGGTACCAGTTCTTCTTTGTAGGTTTGGTAGAATTCATCTGTGAATCCATCTGGCCCAGGGCTTTTTTTCTTGGGAGAGTTTTTTATTACTGCTTCAATTTCATTGCTTATTATTGGTCTGTTCAGGATTTTTATTTCTTCCTGATTCAGATTTGGGGAGTGGTGTGTTTCCAGGAACTAATAATTTCCTCTGTGTTTTCTAGTTTGTGTGCATAAAGGTTTTCATATTATTCATGGATGATATTTTTATTTCTTTCATATCAGTTTTAATGTCTCCTTTTTCATTTCTGATTGAGCTTATTTGAGTCCTTTCTTTTCTATTTCTTGTTAATCTGGCTAGTAGTCTATGACTTTTCTTTATCTTTTCAAAGAACCAAATTTTTCTTTTTGTTGATCTTTTGTATTGTTTTTTGGTTTCCAATTCATTTAATTCTTTTCTTCTACTGGCTTTGGGTTTGGTTTGTTCTTCTTTTTCTAGTTGCTTGAGATCTGACATTAGGTTGTTAATTTGTGATCTTTCTGACATTTTTTATAGGCATTTAAGACTATGAACTTTACCCTTAGGACTGCTTTTTCTGTATCCTATAGGTTTTTGAAAGCTTATGTCCCTTTGTCATTCAATTCAAGGAATCTTTTCATTTCCATCTTAATTTCATCATTTTCCCAAGGATCATTCAGCAACAGGTTGTTTAAATTCCCTGATTTTGCTTAGACTTGAGTCTTTCATTTGAAATTGATTTCTAATTTTATTCTACTTTGATCTGAAAAGATACATAGTATGATTCAAATTTTTTTTAATTTGCTGAGACTTGTCTTGTGGCCTAAGATACGATCAATCTTGAAAAATGTTCAATGAGAAGAATATATATTCAGTAGTTTTGGGGTGGAATGTCCTGTAAATGTCTGTTAGGTCTATTTGTTCTAGAGTCCTGTTTAAGTCCAGTGTTTCTTTGTTCACTTTCTGCATTAATGATCCGTCCAGTTCTGTCAGTGGGGTGTTGAAGTCCCTGGTAATTATAATATGATGGTATTATTTATTTATTTGCTTTTATCTAGTAAAATTTGCTTTCTGAATCTGGAAACTCCTGTGTTACGTGCATATATATATTTAGGATTGTTAAGTCTTCTTGTTCAGTTGTTCACTTTACAATGATATAATGATCATCTTTGTGTTTTTTTACTGTTATTGATTTAAAGTATATTTTATCCGATATGAGAATGGCTGCACCTGTTCACTTCTGGTTTCCATTTGCATGGAATATTTTCTTCCATCATTTTACCTTGAGTTTGTATGAGTACTTGCAGGTTATGTGTGTTTATTGGAGACAGCAAATATTTGGGCTGTGTTTTTTTATTCATTCAGCCAGTCTACATCTTTTAAGTGAGGCATTAAGACCATTCATATTCAGTGTTACTATTGACATCTGGGATGTTCTGTTCATTATGTTGGGTTTTTTCCCTCTTGTGCTATTGTTTTATAAGAGCTGTGAGTTTTAACTTTTAGCTCTTTTTTTGTATGCTGATGGGTATCTATTGTGCTAATCCATGTATAAGTCACTTTTGAGCATTTCCTGTAGAGCAGGTCTAGTAGTGACAAATTCCCCTAGTGTTTGCTTGTCTGAAAAAGTCTTTAGTTCTCCATCATTTATGAAATTTAGTTTTGCAGGATACAAAATTCTTGGCTGAAAGTTGGTCTGTTTAAAAAGACTGAAAATGAGGCCCCAGTCCCTTCTGGCTTATAATATTTCTACTGAGAAATATTAGCCTGGTGGGTTTTCCTTTGTAGGTTAGTTGTGTCTTTTGTTTTGTAGCTTGTAGAATTTTCTCCTTCATTTTGACTTTTGCCAGATTGATGATGTCCTGGAGATCTCCTTTTTGCTAGTAATCTTCCTGGTGTTCAATGGCCATCTTGTACCTGGATATCAAATCTCTGTCAATGCCAGGGAAGTTCCCCTCAATAATTTCTTCAAATAGTTTTTCCATGCTTTTTTCTCTTTCTTTTTCTCCTTCCAGGATACCTATAATTCAGATATTGGCTTGTTTTACATAGTCCCATATTTCTCTAAGTGATTGTTCATTCTTCTTTATTCTTTTTTTTTTAATCTTTAACTCACTGATTTAGTTTGAAAGCCTTGTCTTCAAGGTCTGAGATTGTTTCTTCTGCTTTATCTAGCCTGTTGTTGAAGGCTTTCTCCTGTATTTTGAAATTCTGTAAATGACTCTTTTGTTTCTTTAAGTTTTATTATATCCTTTTTATGTTGTCTATCTCTTTAGTGAGTTTTCATTTTTTTCATTAATGTCCTGAAATTTTTTTGGCTTCTTTGTGTTGGTTTTCACCTTTTCTTCAATTCCATTCATATTCTTATTCAATTCCATTCTTATTTGCCATCCATATTCTGAATTCCATTTTTGACATTTCAACAATTTCCTTTCAGTTATGTCATACTAGCTTGTTTTTTCATGTTTCCAGAATTATTTTTCTGGTTTCTTCTTATCTGTAACCTCTTCTCTCAGCTCAGGGCAGATAGGTTTATGGTGCACCTGTTCTCCTTTGCTTGGAATTCTCCTACTTAGTGAGAGGAATGAGAGGTCCCTAGATAGTGCTTTTTTGTCCTACTTCAGGATATTGACCTGACAGGAGTGAGGAGGATACACTGAGAGCCTGTAATGCAGCTGTTTTGCATTGTCCCATTCCCCTGTGATTGTCACAGTCCAAATCAGCGCTGGATGATCTTCATGAGGAGTGGTGTGTTGTTCCCCAGGCCACTACTGGAAGCTTGGGCAGGGGGCTGTGTCCCACTCCATGGAGGCTGACATTACAAAAGATTGCACTGCCCAGTCTCCCCATGGAAGTGGCAGTGGCAGCTGGGTGAGGCTATCCAGGCAGTGGTCATGGGTGTCAGGGCTATGGGCATTCATTCCACCTGAGCCTAGGTGCAATGGCAGCTGGTTGCCACAAGGGTGGTTACCACCAGGCAGTGGATGGGAGCCACATGGGCAGGTCTGTGGGACCAAGTGATAGTGCAGGAGCCAACGGGATGGGGTCATGGGACCAGGGCTTCTGGGAAGCTGGGGCTCTCTCCCTGCCCAGGTCTCACTGAGGCATTTGCCACAGTGCTTCTTAGGTGGTGTTATTGGTGACGTTTTGCCGGAATCCTTTGTGGGGGGAGGGGTATATAGCTCCCAGTCTTGTGGTGTGTGAGAGTGTCTGCTCTTCCTGCTCCTTCCCCAGCCTTGTGTGGGTGATGCAGAGGTGGCTGTAGCAAAGCCAAGCCATGTATAGACCAGGTGCTCTGGACCTGAGAGCTCAGTATGGTGTCAGTTGAAATGACCTGGGAACGGAAGCCACTAGGTCCCTACTGTGCCCACTCTCCTGTGCAATGTTGCTGCACAGACTCCAAGCAGCTCCCCAATCAGTATGGAAATGTGTGGTGGTGGTAGAGGCCCCCTCACAGCTCACGTTGTAGTGCCAACAGGGGCAGCATGGAGTCCAGGATTTTCTCCTCCTGTCCTTCCCCATGTGTGGATGCCTCTCCCAGATATCTTCTGATCTTGCCATGTGGACCACCCCATCATCATGTCCTTCATTCAGTGTCTCCAATCATTTCTCTGATGATTCACAATGCTCTCTCTATGAAGGTCTATTCATAGATAAGCATTTACTTGCAACTTTTGATCCTCTCCTTGAGAGCAGTATGCACAGGCTGCTTCTCATTTACCATCTTACTTTTTCCAAGTCCAGTCTTTGTAGTAGAAATTCTTACCTTTGAGGGTTGCCAGTCCATCAGCTGAATGGAACCTCAAGGTACCAGCCAAGAAAACACAGAAGAGCATCTACTCTAAGTTTCTGCTGTGTGAACAAATAATGCTTCTGAATATCATCAGAGACTCACATCACTTTAGAACAGCACATTATACATGCTTATTTAACAAGCACCATGTACGGCTTACCATATGCCAGTCCCTGCTCAAATGTCACTCATTTGTCTCTTTTAACAACCCTTTGAGTGGACCGCTAATATTATCCCCATTTGGCAAAAGAGGAGATTGAGGCACAGAAAAGTTACCCAAATTACTCTGTAAGTTACAGAGGCAAGATTTGAAGTCAGGCAAACTAATTGCAGGAACATGTTTGTATTCATTATATTAGTGGTTTGGAAACTTCAGAATGTATCAGAATCCTTGGAAGGCTTGTTAAAATGCAGAAAACTGGGTCCCATCCATGGATATTCTGGTTCAGTAGATATGGGATGGGAGCTTGAGAATTTCCATTGCCAACAAGGTCTTGGGTGATGCTGATGTTGCTGGTTCTGGAAACACATTTTGAGGACTGCTTATGCTCCCTAAGCTATCAGTTGAAAACCTTCTGGGTCTATCACTTACACTCTCTGCTTAAATTGTTCTTAGTGAAGCCTAATCATTAATCATTTCTCCAATTTTCTCCAAGTGATGCTAATGTGCAGCTAGGATGAGAATCCCTGGTCTGCTTGAAGCCACTGCTTCTCAGTTTTGGCTGCACATTGGAATCATCTGGGGGATTTTCAAAACTACTGATGCCTGGTGCCCAGCCTCAGCTATTCTTATTTAATTGTTATGGCCTTTAGTTCCTGGGCATAAGGTTCTTAAAGATTTTACAAGTGATTCTAATGTGCAGCAACAATTTGAAGATCACTGCTCTCAATTCTTTTCATTTTCAGAATCCATCAATTTGCTGATGATCAGTTGCTTGGGTCCTCAGGGGTTTTCAGGGGTCTTCAGCGGTCCTCTAAGGCATGATGATTAAGTTAGCTCAGGCCAGAGATTAGGTCCTGCTACAGGACCAGCTGCCTTCTAGTATTAATAAATGTTTTAACTTAGGGCCACAGATTTTTTTTTTTACCAAGTCAGTCCCCTCACTAAAAAGGTCAAGTAAACTATTCCTGACTCAGATAATGACTTGATTTTGGCAGACTATTGAAATTCTCTCTCATTGTGTTCTCCCAAATTTGGAGTGGTTTGCATTACAAAAGGATTCTCTGTTTTATGAGGGAATTCCTGGCAAGTTTTCTTGAAAGTTGTACTTAAAAATGATATCTGATTTGCACTCACTCATAAATTAAGGTCTGGGCTTTAAATGATGATAGCTTATACAGCCCCTGATATTGGCAGAAGCATCTTTCAAGATGTTGGTTTGCTCTCCACTCTAATGTCTGATCCCTTCCCTTCTGAGTTCCTTTGTTAATTCTGCTCTCCATAAAGCCATGGTGAGTGATAATACTTTCAGACATCACTGAGCTGTTTGACCAGACCTCTGTTACCAAAACAGATATGGACAAAATTAAGAGAACAATTCAGGTGATAGTTTCTTTTGCTAGGAAAAACGTAGTCCAAGTTATTCATTCATTAGTCTTCTTGAAAAGTTCTTGATACAATAAAATGAATTTCACTCATCAGATTATACTAACAGAAATCAATTTACTTGCATGATTTTTGAACTCAGAGTGATGTATTTTCCTAGAAAAACCCTGCAACAGATTACTTGGGAGAATATTTAACAAATGGCAGCATCACTTTTTCCCACAGCTTTATTAAGGTATATTGACAAAAAATTATATATATTTAAGGTGTACAATATGATGTTTTGATATATGTATACATTGTGTAATAATTATCACAATCAAGCTAATTAACTCATCTATCACATAACATTGTTACATTTTTTTTTTGATAGCGAGAACACTTAAGGTCTCTCTTACCAAGTTTCAAATATACAATACAATATTAACTATAGACACTATGCTGTATATTAGATCTATAGAACTTTTATTCATAACTAAAACTTTGTACCTTTTGACCAACATCTCCCCATGACCACCCCCTAAATCTCTGGAAAGTACCATTCTACTCTCTGCTTTTCTGAGTACAACTTTTGAGATTCCATATATAAGTGGGATCATGCAGTATTTGTCTTCTGTGTCTGGCTTATTTTGCTTAGCATTATATCCTCCAGGTTTGTCTGTGGTAGAATTTCCTACAAATGGTAGGATTTCCTTCTTTTTAAAGGTTCAATAATATTCCATTATATACATACTACATTTTTTATCCATTCATTCATTGACAGACACTTAGATTGTTTCCATATCTTTGCTTGTCTTCTGTTGAAAAATGTCTGTTAAGGTCCTTTGCCCAGGCTAGGCATGGTGGCTCACACTTGTAATCTAAGCACTTTGGGAGGCCAAGGCAGGAGGATTGCTTGAGGTCAGGAGTTCGAGATCAGCCTGAACTAGAGCAAGACATCGTCTCTACTAAAAATAGAAAAAATTAGCAGGGTGTGGTGGTGCGCACCGGTAGTCCCAGCTACTCGGGAGGCTGAAAGAGGAGGATTGCTTGAGCCCAGGAGTTTGAGGTTGCTGTGAGCTATGCTGGCACAGCCCAGGCTACAGAGCAAGACTCTGTCTCAAAAAAGGAAAAAGTCCTTTGCCCATTTTTAAATCAAGTTATCTGAGTTTTTTTGCTAAGTTATTTGAGTTTTTTATATATTTTGAATATTAAACCTTTACCAGGTTTGTGGTTTGCAAGTATTTTCTCCCATTACATAGGTTGTCTCTTCACTCTGTTGATTGTTTCCTTTGCTATGCAGCTTTTAGTTTGATGCGATCCCATTTGTCTATTTTTGCTTTTGTTGCCTGTGCTTTGGTGATTGTATCCAAAAACATTATTGCCCAGACCAATGTCAAGATGATTTGTTCATATGTTTTCTTCTAGTAGTTTTACAGTTTCAGATCATACATTTATATACAGTGTGAATTAAGAGTCCAATTTCATTCTTTTGCATGTGGATATCTTTGTGTAGCATGGACATTTTTACAATATTAATTCTTTCAATCCATGAACACAGGATATATTTTCATTTCTTTGTGCCTTTTTCAATTGATTTTGTCATTGTTTTATAGTTTTCAGTGTATATAGATCTTTCACTTTGGTTAAATTTATTCCTATTTTATTCTTTTGATGATATTATGAATGAATTTTTTTAATTTCTTATTTTAATAGTTTGTTGATCTTTTCTAGTATATAGAAATGCAACTAATTTTTGTGTATTGATTTTGTATCCTGAAACTTTACTGAATTTTAGTTCTAACAGGTTTTTGGTGGTGTTTTTAGGGTATTCTATATACAAGATCATGTCATCTGCAAACAGACAAATTTTACTTCTTCCTCTCTGATTTGGATGGCTTTTATTTGTTTTTCTTTCCTAACTGCTCCTGGTAGAACTTCTAATACTATGTTGAATAGAACTGGTAAAAGCAGGCATACTTGTTTTGTTCCTGATCTTAGAGGAAAAGCTTTCAACTTTTCTCAATTGAGTATGTTAGCTGGGGTGTATGGACTTTATTACATTGAGGTACATTCCTTCTGTACTTAATTTGTTAAGTTTTTATCATGAATGGATGTTGGATTTTGTCAACTGCATCTATTGAGACGATTGTATGATTTTTATCCTTCATTCTGTTAATGCGGTATGTTACATTGATCAACTTTTGTATGTTGAAACATCCTTGCATTCCAAGAATAAATCTCACTTCATCATGGTGTATAATACTTTCAATATGCTGCTGAATTTGGTTTTTTAGTATTTTGTTGAGGATTTTTGCACCTATGTTTATCAGATATTGGTCTGTCATTTTCTTTTCTTGAAGCATCCTAAATGCTGGCATCATAAAATGAATTTAAAAGGATTCCCTCCTCTTCAATTTTTTGGAAGAGTTTGAGGGCAGGTATTAATTTCTTAAAAAATGTTTGGTAGAATTTATCTATGAAGCCATCTGGTCCTGGACTTTTCTTTTTTGAGAGTTTTTTTATTACTGAATCAATATCCTTACTCATTATTGCTCTGTTCAGATTTTATATTTCTTCATGATTCAGTCTTAGTAGGTGATATGTTCCTAAAATTTATCATTTCTTCTAAGTTATCTAATTTGTGGTTATATAATTATTCATGGTAATCTCTTATCCTCTGTATATCTGTGACATCGGTTGTAGTGTCTCTTTCATTTATAGTTTTATTTGAGTCTTCCCTCTTTTTTCTTAGCTAGTATAGCTAAAGGGCTTTTCTTGCTTTATCTTTAAAAAAAACTCATTTTTAATTCATCTTTTCTATTGTTTTTCTAGCTTCTATTTCATTTATTCATGATCTAATCTTTATTATTTCCTTCATTCTGCTAAATTTGTATTTTTTTTCCTAGTTCCTTGAGGTGTGATGTTAGGTTGTTTACTTGAGATCTTTCTTTTTGTCTTAACATAGATGTTTATCATAAACATTCCTCTTGGGACTGCTTTTGCTGCATCCAGTAAGTTTTGCTATATTATGTTTCCATGTTCAAATTTCTCACGATATTTTTTGACTTTCCTTTTGATTTCTTCTTTGATCCATTGGCTATTCAGGAGTTTGTCATTCAAATTCCGCATATTTTTGAATTTTCCAATTTTTTTTTTTTTTTTGTGATTTATTTCAGGTTTCATGCCATTGTGGTCAGAAGATACTGTTAGAGCCGAAATCTGCAGGACTGCGGGACAGAGAGACAGAGTCGCCGAGGCTGTAATCACCAAAAGGACTTTTATTATCTAGCTAGCTAGGGTCCAAGCCTCAGAGCACCAACGTAGTGGCCTCTATTCGGGCAGGGACCCCGAATGGGGTGAGTGTAAGCTTTTTATA
>VBSM01002608.1:146375489-146411820 GCA_008086735.1 Cheirogaleus medius
CTGCTGCCTAGTCCCGTAGGCTGGTCCCTCTGTTGGGGGCCTTGCATCTTGAACTGTGGGAGCTGCTGGGGCCACCGCAAGAGCTGCTCCAAGGTTATAGGGCAAGGGTGCATTCCACTCCAAGCCTGTTAAATCTGGGTAGAGGTTGGAGTCTGGCAACACAGGGGTGGGGCCAGCAAAGGGTGATCCTGCGGGTTGCGGGTCCTGCTTCTTGCCCTTTTTAACTCCCTTGGTGACTAGAATTTTGGCCTTCTCCTTAGGGGCAGGCAGGAGGGTCTTTAACCAGGGTGGTGGATCCTGAACCAAACCCTGCCAGACTACAGTGTAAGGAATTTGGTCAGGATGGCCGTGGTGGCCAAACACCATCCCTTTTACTTTTTCAATAAGGGAGGCGTCATCACGGTCTGCCCCATTTCTGTGGAGAAGAAATTCCAGACACGAAACAAACTCACTCACACAACCACACAGATGACATGACCGAACACGGAACAAACAACAAACCAGGGACGACAGAACAGAGAACAAACAACAGACCAGGAGACAAACAACAGACCAGGAGACAATGACTAACCTAGTCCGGACCTACTCCCCGGCCCCCCTTCCTGACCGAGCCTCCAGCTCCAAGGTCAGCCATGGGGTTTCCAATGAGGCCAGAGGACGTCTCCTTCTGACCCCGACTGACGACCCACTGGCACGTCCGCTTAGGTCCTATGCCGGTCTCCTAGTCTGGGGTTCTGATCTCCTCACTCCTTCCTCAGCTCTGAGTTCTATCCGGCGGTTTGCAAATCCCGGGCGAGCCCCCAAAATGTTAGAGCCAAAATCTGCAGGACCACGGGACAGAGAGACAGAGTCGCCGAGGCTGTAATCACCAAAAGGACTTTTATTATCTAGCTAGCTAGGGTCCAAGCCTCAGAGCATCAATGCAGTGGCCTCTATTCGGGTAAGGACCCCAAATGAGGTGGGTGAAAGCTTTTTATACTCAGTGCACATAAGCTGTTCACACGCTGATCATGCATCTGCCCTTTACAGTGATTTATTTGTTCTATATTTTGATCACGCAGCTGCCCGTGGCAGTGATTGGTAAGCTCCTTATCTGCCATTTTTTCAGCCTTTTACTTCACCCTGTCCTTGATTGGTCCTAATCTGTTCTGGGTGGGCTCTGGAATCAGCACTTTCTCCTGCATTTTGTTTCAGCCCATAATGCCCTGCGGTGAGCTGCGGTCAGCAAGCAAGCAGTAAACAGAAGCTAGAAGACAGCCGTTAGCCTAATAGCCCAGTATTCTACAATACTTGATATGATTTGAATCATCTTAAATTTGTTAAGATTTGTTTTGTAGCCCAGCATATAATCTATCGTGGATAATGTTTCATGTGTTCTTAAAATGTATATTTTGCTGCTGTTGAATAGAATGTTCTGTTTATGTCTGTTACATCCATTTGGTCTGTGGTGTATCTATGGTGTTATACAAGTTTGCTGTTTCCTTCTTGATTTCTGTCTTGAGGATCTATCCATTGTTGAAAGTGGACTATTGAAGTCCCCTACTATTATTGTGTTGCAGTCTATTTCTCGTTTTCATTCTGTTAATATTTGCTTTCTATACTTAGGTACTCTGATGTTGGATACATAAATATTTACATATAAGTATAAACTCTTGATAAATTGACCTCTTTATCATTATATAATAACTTTATTTGTATTTTGTGATAGTTTTTGGCTTAAATCTACTTTGACTGATATAAATTAACTGGCTCCATAAGCAAGAAAGTGTTTTTTTTAATAGTGTTTTTAGTTCCCTCATATTTCAAATGAGTTTTGAGTATTCACATTGTGAATAGAGCTGGCTGCCCTAAGTGGCCTTGAATTGGCAGTACCATGGCAGTGAGTTTTATCTCCACACTGGTAGCTTAGCAACTGCAGTTTCAAAGTAGGCTGAGAATAGACTGAAAACTCTCAGCAAGATTTGATGACCAAAACTTTGTAACTTTGTTGTACTAATGCATTCATTTGAGTTTCTTTCCCAGGAATGGCAGAACCTCCTTTCAGCCATGAGATAACTACAAAGTCTTGCACCACCTATTTGTCCAAAGAAGACATAATAAGCAATACTGTTAATGAATCCACAAGAGGGGTTCAATGTTGCTTGCCACACAGAAAGCCAATTACTGTGACAATGAAGATTGTCAAGAAAGAAAAAATTTATTACAGTGGATGCATCTACTGGGAGGGGGAGGTATGGACTGCCTCAAATCTGCCTCCCCAACCAAGAGGGTCAGGGGGTTTTTCTGGAAGTGAAATGAATAATGCATGAGGGAAGTGAGTATCATTACATGTTTGGGTGAAGTGCAGGGCATGCAAGTGCAGTGAGAAATCATGTTAGTACATACGTCCTATGATCAATAAATGGTGGATAAGTCCTTCCCAGGGTGGAGATTTTAGTATTATAATGAGCTAGGGGTTAATATTGCTCATTCTTTCAGCCTTGTACGCAGGCTCAGTGGGTCTTTGGGCATGACCTGTGGTGGAATATCACTTATTTTGTCTTTCCAAACAAACAGGTGGCATGAGACTTTATAGTTATCTTGTGGCTGCAAGGAGGTTCTGCCATTTCTGAGAAAGAAACTCAAGGAGAATGCATCAGTGCAACAGAAAGTTACAAAGTTCTGGTCAGCAAATCTTACTGAGAGCTCTCCATCTATTTTCTGCCCATTTGAGACTGCAGCTGCTAAGCTACCAGGGCTGAGATAAAACTCACCAACAAGGTCACTTAGAGCAGCCAGCCCAGCCACAATGTTAACTCATTTGAAATATGAAGGAACTAAAAACACTGTTGAGAAAATGTTTTCTTGCTTATGGAGCCAGTTACAATACCCCACCACAGATTGTACTCAAGGACCCACTGAGTCTACACACAAGGCTGAAAGAATGACCAATATTAACCCCTAGCTCATTACAGTACTAAAATCTCCACCCTGGGAGGGACTTGTCTGCTATTTTTTGATCATGGGATGTATGTACTAGCATGATTTCTCACTGTGCTTGCATGCCCTGCACTCTACCCCAAACACGTAATGATGCTTACTTCCCTCATGGATTATTCATTTCACCTCCAGAAATCCCCTGATCCTGTTGAACTGGGAGGAGGATTTGAAGCAGTCCATATCTTCCACCTCTCAGTTGATGTATCTCCTGCAATAAACCCTTTCTTCTTCAACAATCCTTATTGTCTCAGTAATTGGCTTTCTGTACAGCAAGCAACAGTGAACCCCCCTTTTGGGTTCCTTAAGATAAGTACAGCCATCCTTGCTCTCTTTTGATTGCCATTTGCATGGAATAATTTTTTCCATTCCTTCAATTTCAGCCTACATGTGTTCTTAAAGCTAAAGTGAGCCTCCTGTAGGTAGCATATTGTTGGATCTTGTTTTTTTCTTTTAACCCATTTAGCCACTCTGTGTCTTCTGATAAGAGAATTTAATTCATTTACATTTAAAGTAATTGTTATTAGACAAGGACTTACTATTTCCATTTTATTAATTTTTTTCTATTTTGTTTTTCCTTCATTTATTTCTTCCTCTCTTGCTGTTGAGGGAGTTTACAGCTCATGCTGTGATGGCATTTCAAATAGATTATGACTTTTGTAGGATTGCCTGAAAATTTACTCGTTTTTTAGAACATTGCTTCCGAAAGAAAGTAAATGTTGATTTCCAAATTAAAATAGTTACCTAGTAGTAGAGATATAGGGGAGGGGCGAAATTAGTGAAATATTCAGAAGGTAAAAAAGGAATTTGGTGATTCCTTGTGCATATGCAATAAAGGAGACATTAAACGTCAAACTCAGATTCTTAGTTTGGATAACTGGGTTGATAATGAAATAAGAAAGCCACAGATTAAGAGGATACAATATAAGAAATAGCTCAAGTGCTCCGTGTGTGTGTGTGTGTGTGTATGTATGTGTGTGTATTTGAAATGATCAGAGAGCTACCAAGGCAGCCAGACTTGAAGGGCCAAGATTTGACATGAACCAGATAATCAGTGATGCTTTTCACCCAAGGCATTTGTCAATTTGTAAGCATTGGTAGAGAAGCTGAGAACATAAATAGCACTTTCAATATTTCAAGGGGACAGGGAGATAAAAAATAGAACTTTAGAGCTCACCAAGAATGAGGATTCCTGATAAACAAATAAACCAAGATTTCCAAAGAACTTCACTTTAGGAATAAAGGTAAACTACAAGTAGACTATTCCTTACTGAGATCAAAAGCCTGCTTCAAGTAAGAATGGTCTCAGACTGGACTAAGGTGATCTTTTTCTTTTCTAAACCCTCTCTTGAGGAAGAAAACCTTATGTAGAGCCTCAGATTGTCACTAAAATTTTTTCATATATAATATCTGCCATTCAATCAAATCTTACAATATAAACCATAAGATCAGACTGCTGACTGAAAAATCAGGAAAAAAAAGAAAAAAGTAAATCAGATATTAGAGTTACCAGACACAAGCTTGAAAATAACTGTGATTAATATATTTAAATCATCAAACTTCTTTTTCCATTTTTTTCCAACCCCTGGCATATCTTATCACCACAAAATTAGTAGAAGTTAAAAAATTAATTAAGAAGGATGTGTAAAAAGTGAGGCATTACAAAGCAGGTGCAAATGTTTCATATCTCGATGGCAATTGTATGGTATCTTGATTGTTCTGGTGGTTTCACAGGCATACACATATGTCAAAACTCATCAAATTGTGTATTTTAAATAAGTAGAGCTTATTTTTTTCCCTCTTTGTTTAAGTAGAGCTTAGTGTATGTCAGTTTTACCTCAATATAGTTTCAAATTCCATTGCAAAAATTGAATTTAAAAAAGAAAATTTTAAAAATCACATATTCATAATGCTGATTCAAAATTAATGTAATCTTGAGACAGACCTTACAATGTCAGAGAAGAGAAATCTGTTAATTAGAAAGTTTGGAGATATTAAAGAAATAGGATGTGCTTTCTCTCTCTCTCTCTTTCTCTCATTCCCTCCCCACTCATCCAGAATTATCATTTCTTATCATTGTAGGTTTTCTTTCTCACAACTGACTCTTCCCATAGTCAAGATAGAGTAAAGGTGACAGAAAACAATTCACCTCAGGTCCACTCCTTGTAATGGGCATTGATTTTCTGCCTACTTTGCTCCTGTTCTCTATGGCTCTCCTGGTTGCTGAATTTTACCTGGACACTTGACTTTCTTCTTTATGCAGTCTCTAGAAAATCCCTTAGCAGATGTTTGCAAGGACTTTTGGACCCTGCCCCCACCCCTTGCCTGCGCTCAGTCTCTTATTCTCCTCTCTTCCTGGTTCTGATTCTACTACCTCTCTAACCATATGCTCCCTCCCAATGTTCAGCTGTTCTCTGCTTTCTTAGTACCCTGCAAGGCTATAGTCTGTGATGCAGAATGACAAGCACTTACAGAATAGTTGGCACATTAGCCAACAAATCTCAGATTACAAAATAAATTTTAAAATCCAAGTCATTGCTTCAAACATCTGTTAAGATTTCAAGGTTACATAGGAAAATAAGACTTAATTTCAAACATAAACTCTAAAGTGTTAGAATTAAAAACAGCCAAACTATTTCCTAAAACAGGAAGCATTGTTTTACAGAAATTGAAAGGCCTACTAGAATTTCAAAAAACAGTGATAATGCACCACCATCACCAATGCTTTAGGTCCAAAAAGACAGTATTGCACACCACAGCAGTTTATCACTGATATCATCAGACACAACTCTTTTTAAAGTTTCCCCTTCTCCTTTCTATTGTTCTTTCATGCCCTTGGGTTTTCTCTATTATAGTGTCTCAAATTCTCATCATATATCTCCTCCCAACTTCCTCCCTTTTAAATGGTTATAATATGGAATTTAAGACTAAATCATCTGGTGTAATCCTTAAATACAATTCTTGCTATATTCTGTCTTAACTTTAAAATTGCAGATTAAAACTGAGACACAGTATTTCCCTTTCCAACATCTAGCAAAAGGAGGGGAATTTTTTTTTTAATTTATATAAACCTAAAAGTAGAAGGAAAATTACTAACAGGCACAAAAAAAAAGAGGGGGTTAGGCTAATAATAAACTTCAAAAACTGACAAATAAGAGAAGATACGGAGCATTGTGAAATGAAACAGGTTGCATAGCCTTGCTTTTACTCCGACCCAAACCCCCAAAAGTGGTACTGCTGAACTGATTAAATCAAACCTGGAAAGAAGTCAACTGAGTCATTATCTTTTCCCCTTTCAAATGAGGGATATGGAGAGGGGAGCCTGGTAGGGAAAAAAGAGTGAAATAAGGATTAAGGATTGGATTTACAGAAAAGAAAGCTCCACAGATGTACAGTTGAAGGGGCCAAGACTACACTTCCACAAGAAAGGACAATATCCCTTAAGAAGATCTTCACACAGGACCATGAACAAAGTCCCAGAACAGTGAGTAGGAGCCAAGTTATTTAACAAAGACTTGAAATAACCCAGCTGGGCTCTTTCCTTCTGTTGTTATTCTCTTGGTTTATAGAAGAATAGGTAGAACACTGGGATACTCAGCCATTAACCTATAGCCTTGAGGAGAAAACAAAATTGTCATAGATAATGTGAAAAAAAATCCAGAAATAACCCTGAGTGCGTCAGAGCAAATAGAATGTCTAGACAAGACCACCCAAATATGAACAAGAAAAAAGAAACGGTGTAAAAATTCTATAAATTGTATTTGATAAGGAAGAAATAAAGCAAAAGACAAAGAACTTAATAGTAAGAAAACATCCGTTGGGCACAGTGGCTCATGCCTGTGATCCTAGCACTTTGGGAGGCCGAAGCAGGAGGATCACTTGAGGTCAGGAGTTCAAACCAGCCAGGGCAACAGAGAAAGACCCTGTTTCTAAAAAAAAAAAAAAAATCAAATACCCAAGGGAAAATTGCTTTATACTATAGAGTAACTTAATAAGAA
The DNA here is from genome assembly GCA_008086735.1 of Cheirogaleus medius. Lineage (NCBI taxonomy): Eukaryota > Metazoa > Chordata > Mammalia > Primates > Cheirogaleidae > Cheirogaleus > Cheirogaleus medius. Next base: position 146,382,464 of record VBSM01002608.1, read on the forward strand.
CATGATCTGGATAAAACAGAGTCAAAGGCCTGATAATAACAGCAACCTACCAAGATGGAGAAAGTGATTGTATACCTAAGAAAACAAATTAAGGGTCCAAAGAGCAACACTAAAATTAATTAATAAGTTAGGAACAATAAGAAACACAGTAGTTATTGCTGTAAATCAAATTACTGACATACAAGAATAACTTGAACTAATCACAGTGAATAAAATTAAAAAAGAAAGATCAAAGCATTTAGGGATGAAGCAATAGATAGGAAAGACACACAAATATGATCCAACATAAGGATAATTGGTGCCCTTAAAGTAACAAACCCAATGAATAAACAGAAAATGAAGCCAAACACATAATGTAAGAGACCCTCCTTGAAACTAAGGGTTTCAACACCTGATATACCCCTGGTTTTGTCTTCTATTTTCCAGGAAAGCTTGATGCAGAACACTCTACACTGAATAGAGCCAAGTTACATTATTAAAATTCAAGGATAAAGAAATAATTCTTCAAGTAATAAGTCAGAAAAGTAAATCACATACACTGGGAAAAAAATCAGACTTCTTCATAATAACAGTAAATGCCAATGACAATGGAGTAAGTTCCCAATATTCTGAAGAAAAGAGGATGTGATCCAAGAATGTCATACCCAGCCAAGATGCCATTTGATAATAGAAAAGCAATAGGTAGAACTTTCTCAAACATGAGAGAATTCATGAAATACAAAATTCATAAACATTTCCTGGGGAAAAAATATTAAAATATGAGTCAAAATAAAGAGCATAGAAATAAAACATCCAAGTTTTAATAAAAACTGATAAGAATTAAATCCATTTAAATATTGAGCTAAGTACTGAACTAATTGAACTAAGAGAATTATGGTTATGGGATAAATGTAAATGTTATATTTCTAGACAGTATAAAAATACCAACCAAATTTGGAAAACAATAGGAGAAAGTTTGAGAATGCTGTCCAAGTTTGAAACATGCATTAATATTTTGAGAATTATTCTGATTATTGTTTTTCAAAATTTTTATTTTTAATCTGAGAGGAAACTTTTAGAAAATAATATATCTTATCTAAACAAACATTTAGTTGAACTTCAACAATTCTCAATTTTTTTCTTCCATTAAATTCAAGTAAAATTATACTTTTTTCATTAAAATGTTTTCTAAATAAGGTTCTATCTTAATAAAAGTATTTCTAATTGATCTGTGTGTGTGTGTGTGTGTGTGTGTGTGTGTGTTAGTCCATTTCTTGTTGCTATAAGGGAGTATCTGAGACTGGGTAATTTATAAAGAAAAGAGGTTTATTTAGCTCACACTCTGTGCTTCTGGTGAGGGCCTCAGGCTGCTTCCACTCATGGCAGAAGGGGAAGGGGAGCCAGTGTGTGCAGAGAGCACATGGTGAGACAGGAAACAGGAGAGCAAGAGGGGAGGTGACAGGCTCTTTTTAACAACTAGTTCTTATAGGAAATAATACAGTAAGAACTCACTCGCCTTCTCCCCAGGGAGGGCATTAATCTATTCATGAGAGATCTGCTCCCATGACCCAAACACTTCCCAATAAGCCCCATCTCTAACAGTAAGGATCAAGTCTCAACATGAAAGTTTAGAGGAGACTTGTTTTATGCAAACAATATATATGCATAAAAAGATGGACTCTAAAATTATGTTCCTCTAATGTTAATGATGACTTTTTTCTAGGTGGTAGACTTTGGAGTAAATTTTTTCATCTTTTGAATTTGTTATAATGAGCAAATATGTCTATAAAAATAATAATAATATTAATAAAATATTAATACATGTTTCAATAGTTTCTCCGTCCCTCTCTCTCTCTCTCTTTCCCTCCCGACACACACTCCCAACTATGTGACTGATTCTATTCTAATTTTAACATCCCTGGTAGCTACCTTGTTTTTAAAATGGGAACTGCTTTAGCTTTTAGTTTCTTTCCATAAGTATACTTAAGTATAAGTATACCTAGATAAATATTTAATATTGGGAAGTGAAAATATGGACAATTGTTCTTTTTTGTACATTTCTGTAATGTCTAAATAAAACATACATCGATAAATTACTTCCTAGGTTTTTTTTTTAATGTTGTTTTGAGTTTTTTTCAAGGGGTGGGTGTATTCTTACCTGATATTTCCTCTATGGTTTTCTGGTTTTTGAGAGAAAATTTGTTGCCCATCCCTAGTTTAGGTAAGGATTCATTTAAGAGGGAAAAAAAGCAACATCTGAAAATTGCTGATTAATAATCACTCAAATACATGATACTTTGCTTACATTAGCAAAAAGAAAAAAATGGATTTTAGAAAGCTGTCGTCTGAAAGCAAATCATTTTATTATAAACTAAATAGTAATTGGGCACATAAAGAAATTATTCCAGTGAACAGATATACTACATACTAAGCATCTCCCAGATATTTTGTCTCAATATAGGTTAATGGGATTATGTGCCATAAATCCAGTCCCTTCCCCTAAAAGGAAAATGTTTATAGGCAGCAAAAATTTACTACGTTCTATGTAAAGAGAAATACCAACACAGACAAAATTGCAGTACATGTTTCTGGTTGATATAATGTAAACTTCTCTTTAACACATTAACTGCCATGTGAGTTGTAGTTAATTCATGCTAGTTTTGAGCCCAGGGCCTCATGAAGCTTATGTAACTCACACATCTCTTCACCTTGGAAACCTCGAGAGCTATTTTTCAAGTTGTATATAATTCACACACAGAAAATAAAAAATAAATTTTTCACTAAATTAGAAAAGATCATTTTGTTTTTGAAGTTTTTATTCCATTTTCATAATAAAACACTGTGGCCCCAAGGAAAAAAGTTTTTTTCTAGTGTGGCAATGTGTTAAAAGTATTGCAAAAAGAAAAAAAAGGTCAGGGGTGGAAATAATAGAAATATCCAAGGTGGGTTAAGCTAATCCTCAAAATTAAGGAAAACTCAGAGTTATGAAAAGAAAAAAAAACTTGGTGATAGATATTGGCTCATGTAAGTATATCTAATTTCCCCAAACCAACTCGGAGTAGCATATTTTCACTTTATAGATTCAAATTGTGAATTTACACACATGACTTGTGTTATGAACTTGGTCAAACTAAAAGCTCACATACGTGCTTTCTACCTTCCTCTCTGACCTTAGTATTTGGTTTTCCATCATTTTAGAATATTGCATCTGTTAGGGTTTTTATATTTTGTTGGAGCAATTTTAGAAGGCAGAGAAGGGAGGAGTTGGTGGGTTTAGTGGTTAGACCAGTCTGTAACATTGTCAAAATAATTGTTTCCTCACAGAGCATGGTATGGTGCCAAATGGAGCAACCAAGATGTCAAAAGTATTTCACAATGTTGAAGCTTCTCTTCATGAATCTCTGGATCCAAAACTTGTTTACTACATCCTCGGAGGAGCTCAGGAATGCAGCTTACAGTCCAAGCAGCCACTGGATTCTTTTCTGGAAGGTGGTACACCATGTTCCCCTGCATAGATGGGATGTGTTAAAGTCTTTTCTTTCACGTACAATCACAGCTCCACCACACAGAGGAGGCAGAACAGGAGAGGCTCAGATGCCAAACAGTTATGAGGATTCTTCAGGAAGCAATTTCACTACCACAAAAATGTCCTTGGGCCTCTCCCTCTACAGAGTAACTCCGACCCCTGAGGTATTCTCCTTTAATCTCCCTGGACTCCCCGCTTCCTAACAGGATTTCTAGCTGGCCTGTCTTCTCATTAAATGGCCACTGAAATTCTTAGCTTCTCTCGCTCTCTCTCTCTCTCTCGCTCTCCACACACACACTCCCAACTATGTGACTGATTCTATTCTAATTTTAACATCCCTGGCATCTTGTTTTTAAAATGGGAACTGCTTTGGATTTTAGGTTTTTTTCCATTAATTTCTTTTATAAAAGAAATAAAAAGGAAGCCTTATGCAGAGAAAAATTCATATATATCTGAACAAATTTCAAACTCAGATATTAATCAGGAGGAAAAAAAAAACCAGAAGGAGCTTTGCCTTTGACAAACAACCTGTGTAATGAGATAGTTTGCAGGGGAACCCAGTAGTTTTGTTCCTGAAGTCCTCATGTTATACACAGCCAAATATAAAACATCTTCAGAGAAGCATCCTGCTGTGTTCTGTGTGCATACCACATGGTTGTTTTAGGATAAATAAGAAATAACTCTCTCTCTCTCTAGATCCATGAGGAAATATCAAATGTCCCTAAGGCTTAGAGATCAAAGTAGAACCTGGACCCAAAGCAGGAGTTGGGCAGTGAGAAAAGAGAAGTTTTGGGTTTAAAGTAGGTGTCTGCAAACTTTTAAAGGCCGAAGGGTAAATATTTTAGGCTTTGAGGGCCAGAAGGTCTCTGTTACAGGTACTGAACTCTGCCACGGTAACATAAAAACAGCCTCAGCCAGATGAATGAGCAGGGCTCTCTCTCAATGAAACTACAGACACTGAAATTTGAATTTCTGACAATTTTCACTTCCTCTTTTGACTACATCTAACCTCTTAAAAATCTAAAAACCACAAAAACAGGCAGTGAGCTGGATTTGGCCTGTGGGCCACAATTCCCCGGCCCCTGTTTGGAGGAAACAGCACGCCAGAAAGAAGATAAGTCTTCCCTCCCATCTGACACAGGTATAGCGATTTCTGTTAACAAAGTGCTTTCTCATACCCTGCCTCATGCGATCCTCATCACAATCTGGGACATACATATTATTTTCACATAATAGATGAGGAACCTGAGGTTCAGAGAAGAATAGGATAATCATTAATTCATTTAACAAACATTTGAGGCCATTACTCGTTGTGGTGCTAGGCTTGTGTCGGGCCCTCGGGGTATGGCAATGACTAAGGCCCAGTTTCTAATTACTTATAACCTACTGGGACAACCCTGCACAGGACAGGTAATTCCAACACAGCGTAGAGACTAAAGGGAAGCTTTCGAATCAGTCTGGAAAATCAAAGAAAGCATTCTGGAGGAAGCAACATCCAGTTCAGATGAGAAAGGAATAGATAGGCGAAAAGAAGAAGAGGAAAAACTGTTCACTTACAAGAAATAACATGAGCAAGGACACAGAGGTGAGAGAGAGCGTGACACATACAGGAACTTCCCGTTATCCAGCATCACAGAGCGTGTGGTGTATATGTAGGAGGCAGGATGAGAGCAAATGAAATGCCACTCAAGAAGGGTGAGCAGGGACCATTTTATGTCATGGTAAAGGAGGTGGCTTTATCCTAGGAGCAAAGTGGGGACAATGAGCAGGGGGAAGCAAAGGAGTGATGTGGATCAGGCCAACATTTCAGAAAGACCACCCTGGCTAAAGAGTAGAGAATGGATTGGGAGAAAGCAAGTCCAACTTTCTCATTCCATTATTTTTTAAAAAATGACATCCTCATAAATAATATGACTTGCTCAGGTTCACTGAGTTGGTGAGTCACAAAACCAGATCTGCGAATCCAGTGCTCCCTGTCCACTTGGCGGCAGGGCCTTTCCACACATTCAGGAGTGGACAGCACTTATTAAGGTCATAAATGCAACTGTCTGCTCATTTTGATAGAGAATGGTATTTAGATCTAGACTCAACACAGGTTGTGTTCGTTGCTGCAGGGATGTCATTACTTCTTAGGGCCTTTCATTATTGAAACTAGGAAAATAACCATAGTACCATATTTCCATTGAGCTAATATTATATGAATAATGATCCCCTGTTAGGGCCTGGAAGTGACAAATTCTTTGCCAAAGGAGATAAAGGAAAAAAACAAGAATTGCTTGAGAGAGATAATAAAGTCACTAAAGATGCCAGTTAAAATTTGTTAACTGGGTAGAATTGTAGTGGGCCTAATGGCTTACACCAACGGAGGTTTATAACAAAGGGTGAAGCATTTTATCATTCTATAATGAGGGAGGAGCGCTAGGATACGGTTCTGAGCAGATGATCATAATAATAGGTAGAAGCTGCAATTCTGGTTTTTGTTGTTTTTGTTTTAAGCTCAGCACACAACTGTCATGGAAATGACAGAGTTAAAAAAACAAAGACACCTTAGTGACCACTTAATCCAATATCTGTATTTGACAGATTAGGATCAAGACTTTAACACACATGGTTAGAGTCCTGTCTCTGGAGTCAGGCAGACCCGAGTTTGTGTCCCTTTCCTGCCAATCACTTGCTGTTTGGTTTTGTATGGCTTTAAGCAAATGACTTAATCTCTCTAATCCTAGTAACCTCAGTTAAACCTCTTAGGTTTGCTTCATTTAAATGAAATAATGCATGTTAAGTAATTTACCTTGGTGCTTGGCATCTGGAATATGGAATGTGCTCTATAAATGATCTTCAGAATAGTACTAATTGTAACAAACCTTTCTAGCTATAATCATTAGCCTTTATAAAGCACTATATTACTACAGTTATTGCTTGTTGTTATTATTTACACAAGGTTGCAAAAACTAAATAGTATTTGGACTAGAACTAGATTCTATGTTCTAGACTTAAACTCCCACTCAAGACCTTTTTCCACTTTAATAGTGACTTTCAAACTACGTCCCGTCATGTCTTAGGGGTGTGGGGAGGTGCCTAAAGAAGAAGCTGGACAGACTGAGCTTCAGACCTTCTGTCCTCACTTTTCTATATTTTGTATTTCTTTTGAAGCAAAAGCTCCACTGCTAAACAAAAAAGAAACTGAAAACCATGCAAACCTTGATTTCCACAATACTGTCATTAAGAAAGAGAGCAGTAGCAAGCAGAGGACAGGACCTTATCTGGCAGGCCCCCCAAATCCGCACAGGTTCCCCATCTGCAGATTCAATCAACCTCAGATAGAAATGTTAGAGGGAACAAAGGACAATAAAAAACAGCAATACAACGATAAAAAAAAATAATACAAATAAAAAGCAATACAGTATAATAACAATTTGCATAGCATTTCCATTGTTTTAGGTATTATAAGTAATCTAGAGATGAATTAAAGTTATACAGGAGGATGTGTGTAGGTTATATGCAAATAGTAGAGCATCTCACATAAGGGACTTGAGCATCTTAGGATTTTGGTATCCACGGAGGTCCTGGAAACAATCCCCTACAGATACTGAAGAATGACTGTACCTTGTTCTATAAGAAGTGAAAATAGCTTATAAGAAGTCAAGCAGTGGGTTTGAAATAAATTAATCAAGCCTTGTTTCTCTTTCTTTCTACTGATATGATTTTCCCAGGAAGCTCAGGTTAGAAGGACAGCAGGATACCTAACACATAGAATTGATCCTCAGCAAAATTACACAGTTTCTAATCTTCACACACCCACTTCTACCATCCCCTTGACAACTGAAGCTTGGCCACCTTTCTTAAAGGAAACAGACGTGGTTGCATCAACTGCATCTGCAGTCATTCCTTGAGTGCCTACATGTGCTATGTGCTATTGTTCCAGAGCTCGGTTGTGGAATAGCTCATCCCACTCTGGAATTTGCATCTGAGAAAGTTGAAACGCTGAGAGACACCAGTTGTTAATCCAAAGGTAGCATTTCATGTCCCTTTATGTCTTTGATTTGTCAGCCTCCAATTTATCACTCCCATGAAGATAATTGTATTCTCTGGACCCAGACAGGCAGAATATGAGGCAGGGTTATGAACGCATTGATCGATGTAAATGAGCAGATGATTTTTGCAATAGGCTAAATTGAACAATAGTGGCCTAATGATTTTGAAAAGCTCTTTGCAAAGCTGAATTCTGACTGATGTTCAGAAACTACCTTTTGGTTTAGAGTTCAATTTTACTCCTGTCCCCCTCTCCCACTGTAACATTTTGGATCAACTGCTTCTGGGTAACTAATGCTCACACTTAACAGTATAAAACTAGAAAAGATGACCTTTCTTCCACTCTGAAAATTAATCTGTCATCTTAGGAAAGGATTTATGCTTCTGAGTCATAGAAAAACCAACACCCTCCAGCACTTAGAAGCAACACCAGAAAAAGAAAAAAGAATGAAAACATCAGTGAATCAATTTCCCTTTCCGCATAGATCTGAGAGGTGAGATAGTTCTCATGTCTGCCAAGGGGCTTCTGGCTCTGATGAGTTGAATCAGCATGCTGCAAATTGTTCTAGATGGATTTTGGACTGCAAGTGGTAGCTGGAAGAAACTAAACTGAGTCAGGCTAATTTTTGCAAGGTGCCTTAGGATTTTAAGAACTAAAGGGAAACTGTAATTCAATTTTATGGCTCTTGGGAGGAAAATGATAGCGGAGTTACCTGGTATACCACCTTTTCTTGCCTTTTTAAAGTTCTTTTACTAATATGAGTCATGGGTGTGGCAGCCAGGGGGAGGTGCTGCTCAAATCTCCCTGTAAGAGAGCACCTTTGTTTGGCTGTAGTGATCATTTCACAATGTATGTGAAATTGTATACCTTAAATATATACAATAAAAAATGAATTTAAAAAATAAATTTTAAAAAAGAGGAATCTTTAGTAGAAGTGTTATCTGCCAGTCTACAGCTGTCACAGCAGTGGGGTCTGATGAAGCATTCATGCCAAAGCCATGCTCCTCCAGAGCTTCTCTGAGCCACTGATTGAGCATGGGATGAGGGGTCAAAGGTAGGAGATGCTAGAGCTGGGCATTCCTGCTAAATGGAGGAATTTCTGTAAAGTGAAAGTGTTGCTTTGGGACTCCCTATCAGCCTAGCCAAGGCTTTCTCAGAGCTACCCAGCAGTCTGAAGCTCTACCTCCCTGGTTCTTCTTCCTTCCTCCTCTCCCTTCTCCGATGCCAGACTTGCATCATGATCCGAGGCTCAGCCCACCTACTCCTACTCCTGTTACCTCCCAAAGGGAAGGGTTCGCTGGCTTGGCAGTTATAAAGCCAATAGACACAGCAAAGTCGGTTGTAGTAAGGGGTTTTTTTTTACTCGGCACAAGGAGAACACTGGGTTTAGTTCCCAAAGCAGTGTATCCCCTGCACTGACTCCCAGGTACAATCAGATTGGATACCGGATCCTGCCACGAGTGTCCACTTCTTAATTCAGTCCCCCTGCTCATTGGTCCAAGCACTTGGGTTCCCTCCTGTGGTTGCATGCTTGGTTCATCTGGCCATGCTCAGGTTACGTGACCTTCAACCTGGGGGTGCATGGCAACTGAAAAACAACTCACAACATTGTTACATAAGGTTGAGCCAGACTGGTCTGGTGTGGTTACACTCCCTCTCCCCTTTATCCTTCACAGGCATCATGCCCAGGTCAACACTGTGCGTTTCTAGTTCCATCTTAGCGTCTGCTTCCTGACGGACCTTAATAGAGGCAGTGGGGAAGGAGCAGGCCCTTTTCCCCTCATCCCACCCTAACCTCTCCTCCACATGCTGCCTTGACTTTTTCCAGCCAATCATGCCTCCCCCTTAAGCAGCAGCTGTGGCCTTCCACAGTGTTTACCGTTGGCAGTCACGTGGTCTTTTGCCATTTACTTTCCCAACAGAAACACCAAGGCTAAGCAGATTGAAACAGCAAATGTATCTTTATAAATCAAAAGTAAATATGAAAAGCCAAGGAGAGGATGACATGTTAGGGCAACTGAAGATTTGAGGGGTATGTGTGTGTATGTGGGGGCAGGGGTTATTCTCATTTGGAGGAGGAGGTGACAATTGTCCCAAAATTAGAAATAACTTTCTCCTCATAATGTTGAGAGAGGGAGAATTAATACAAATGCATCATTTTACCTTTTCAACTTCTTTGCCTACCCCCAAATTACCAGATCATTTAGCAAGTAGTAGAATGGATTCACTGGTTTTATTCTTTCCCTCTCTACTCTCATAAATCAGTAACATAGTTAAAAGCTGAGGTGAGGAAGAAAGGAGAAAGTCAGGAGAAATAAGTGTGAATGAACTGAAGAAGCCACAAACTCTTCAATCAATGTTTAATCAAGCAGTTGTTACAATTTAGAATGGTCACTGTCCTGTTTTCATTTTTCTAAGTAATCTACCCAAGTTATCTACGGTTTGCTCACATCATTTTAATTTCTAAAATGAAAAATATCTAAGAAATAAAAAAAGATCAAGAACAAAAACTGAACAGCTGATCATGCCTGAGTTGCCTACTTGGAGGCAAGCAGAAAGATTAAAACCTTTGACAATTCCTTCCACTAGTGGATTCTAAGTTCAGGAAATTAATTTTTAAAAATAAAAACATGGATCTAAATCTTATCTATTTACAACTGCTAAGTGTACAGATTCGGAGGCCGGGCGCGGTGGCTCACGCCTGTAATCCTAGCACTTTGGGAGGCTGAGGCAGAAGGATTGCTTGAGGCCAGGAGTTCGAGACCAACCTGAGCAAGAGTGAGACCCTATCTCTACAAAAAATAGAAAAAGCACCTGAGTGTAGTGGCGCATGCCTGTAGTCCCACCTACTCTGGAGGCTGAGGCAGGAGGAGCGCTTGAGCCCAGGAGTTTGAGGTTGCAGTGAGCTATGATGAGGCCACTATACTCCAGCTTCAGTGACAGAGCACAATTCTGTCAAGAAAGAAAAAGAAAGAAAGAAAGAAAGAGAGAGAGAGAAAGAGAGAAGGAAGGAAGGAAGGAAGGAAGGAAGGAAGGAAGGAAGGAAGGAAGGAAGGAAGAGAAAGAAAGAAAGAAAGAAAGAAAGAAAGAAAGAAAGAAAGAAAGAAAGAAGAAAGAAAGAAAGAAAGAAAGAAAAGAAAAGAAAAGAAAAGAAAGATTGATTCTGTTCCCTTTGGCTTGAAACAAAAGAGATGAGTTATCCCAGTCAGAACTTTATTTGTCTACTCCATTGAGATTTTATTCTCAGCAAGCCAAAAACTCTGAATCCATTCTGTCTCTTTCATCTCCCTCTATTCTATTCTGTCATTCCTCCAAAGCTTGCAAGGACACCCTAGGTGCAGTCATCTGTTAGGTTAAAGGCTACACCATCAGCACAACAGATACTTTAAGATTTCTCATCACCTTCGACCTTACCACTGCCTACCTTCCACCATTAAAAAGGTGCAGAATCCATATTCCATTATCTGGACAGAGTATTTTGACAATGTACACACCCTGCCTTCCCTGCCTCCGTCCATCTGTGTATGACCTGAACAGCTGACTGGGACAGTCTTTCATCTTTAATCTAATCAACTGACTTTCCCATGGGAAACAGCCAACGAAGCCCAAACCTACGTACCAAACTCTTTCTAGACTCAGGCAGTTTACCACAGCTGACAGTTAAAAAAAAAATCTGTAAAAGTGGCTGCTATGAGTCACGAAGGACAAACAACATTCCTGAAAGGAATGAACATCACTAGCAGAAACACATCAGGGCTTGCTTTGAAAACCCTATACGTCCCTATAGACGTGAATGGTATTTAGGTCTGAATTCTCCACATCTCTAGGATACTGTAAATACAACCGCCTCCTCTCCATTTTTTTTTTTTACTGTAACAAACTAGTATCCAGAATACTTCTAATATTTAGCATATTCTTTAATATTCTCTTTTCAATTATTGCTATCAGCCTAAAGAATGGCTAACTATAATTTGCTCTGTACCAGTGGCTTTCAGTTTGGGGTGCCATGACCTGCATATTACATCACAACCTAGCACACACACACACACAAACACACACACACACACACACAGGCATGCATGCACATGTGCATGTACACACACAAATCAAAACAAAAAGACAATAGATGAGGAAACTAAGGAAAGGAGACGTGACAAATAAATGTGATGTGGGACCCGGGATGAGATATCCTGCAACAGAAAAAGGACATTAGGTTACAACTAAGGAATTCAGGATAAAGTGTGAACTTTAGATAATAATAACTTGTCAATATAGGTTCGTTAGAGTGAAAAATGTACCACAGTAGTGTAAGATGTTAAGGACAGGGGAAACTGGGAGTAGGGTATACAGGAATTCTCTGCAATATCTTTGTAACTTTTTTGTATATCCAAAAGTATTCTTTTAAAAAGTTTATTAAGACAACAACACAAAGGCGGCGGCTGACGTCGGGGGTTGGCGGCAGCACCAGGCTCTTTCTTCTTACGCCCCATTTCTCCTCACCTGTGACGCGATGGTGCTGATCCCGAGTCCCTTTACCAGCCACGCAGAGGAGGGAAAAGCCACACAGTGATGAAGATGATGGCGGAGACCGAGCACTCTGTGATGTGCACAGATGGGCTGACTGCTGACGAGTGTGGTGATTCGGCTAAGCCTCGCACCTCACTGTTCCCTGTGGGGGTCCCGCAGGAGGCAATAAAGCTCTCTGTGAAATTTACTCGGAAATCTGACATGGGTCCAAATCACTGGTTGCCAACTAACCTGCCCAAAATCGACAGGAAATTCAAACCAGAACATGTTCCTGTTGTAAGAGAGGTGTAGTTTTGCTGCTTCTATTCTCCCCCACCCCCTCCCCAATAACAATGATGAGTGGGTAATGAAACATTTGAATCAGATGGAAGGAATAAAACTTGGGATAAAATGGCAAAAAAACAAACAAATCCCTGGAGCTGAAGAAAATCCTGGCTGTGATAGGAATTCGGGTCTTTCCATAATGTATCTGAATGAAGCAAACCTCAAAGCCAAATGTATGGGTGTGAAACTTCATAAGAGAAACATGTAGGGATGTAAGTGTTCTTGAATGTGAGCTGATTAATTTTCCAAAACTCTGCCGAGCACAGCGTCTCAGGTCAACTGAAGCTTGCATTGGTGCTGACTCAGGGCACAAATCAAGAATAATACGAATATGATGAAAACTCCCCGTTTCTCTAATAGGTTCCCTCCTCCCTGAGGTCCCTGATCACCCCTTCTTTGGATTTTGGGAGAAGATCCTCTTTAGCACCTGGATTTAGTGGAAAATGGTTCTGATCTCTGAATGCACTTTCTACTGAGCCAAGGGAGTACCGTGTTCAAATCCAGAGCTTCTCAAATCTTTTTTCTGGAAGGGAAATTCTCATATGAAATAATCTTATTTGGAACCCCAATACAGGATTGATTACAATCAGAGCTGCACTGGATGATAATGAAGAGAGAACACAGAGTCACCTCATTTTATTGATTACATTAATGTATGTATACATACGTGTTTTAATTGTATAGAATTTTCACCATTTATAGAAACATTTTAAAAATGTCCTCAATGTTTAGTATTTAGTTGATAATACAATTTAGTTTAGAAATAGATTTTTCATTATAAGTCACATTAATATAATAGTTTTACTTTACATTTGCATAACTGGTGGGCCTACTTCCTTGTCCAGGGAACCACAGGGACTAAAGTGTTTCAAAACAGACTTAAAGATGAGAGGAAGGAAAGCCCTAAAGTGAATACTAGATGGGGCAGAAAATTGGCCACATGCTTATCTATCCCTTCTTCCTCCTGGGAGCAGAGGGTAGCACATATTCCAGTTGCCCTTGGAGATGAATTAGGAGCCTGTGACTGAGTTCTGGCCAATGGAATGTGGGTGAAAATAGTATGTGCCTCTTCTGGGCCTGGTGTCTAAAGTGTTTCATGCCATCTTCTACCCTCTCATGCTCTCTCTCCCTTATCTGTATACTGGAAAGTAAGGAATACTAGTTAGCAGAACTACAAGGTGGAAGGACACCAGATTCCTGAGTTTCTATTTAAATGACAATGACTCAGGAGGTCATGTTGCCAGCATCACTATGATGAGAGCAAGAAATAAAAATTTCTTGGGTTGATCCACTAAAATTTGAGAGTTTGTTATCACAACAAGATTTGGTCTATTCTGACTAATAGAAGACATGAACATCTAAAATTTATTTTAAAATGTTTAAATTTTATTTGCAGGGCCAATTTCAGCCTGAATCTCCCCAATACCACAGATTCCTTTTTATACTTATCACTAGAAAAGGGAACTCTTTCATAAACAACTGGCATGCTTTATCCAAGCAGGTAAGAATCATGTCTCCTATCGTGTTATCCTTTTTGCCCCAGAAAGCAGAAATCTTGGGACCAAAATTGAATGTTTAATCACAACAATTGGTTTTACCCTCTTGGCTAACATATTTCTTGCTGATTCCTTTACATGGGTTTGATTTTTTTCACATCTTTGCTGTTTGTTGTTTTTCATTATTTGAACCACCTGATCAAATAATGGAGCAGGAGTGATGTAAACAAGTAAGTCTTTCAGGAGAAATGACACTAACAAACAGAAGGAAACGAATGTCAGGAATTCTCTTCAAAGTAACATTTTGCTTGTGTGATGTCAAAAGTTTTCCATCAACATGTCTATTTAAGTGGCTGTCACATCACAATTAAATGGAGATTTTTTTTACAATGTTGTGACTCATGGGGCACCTATTCAGGCATGATCTGTAGCTGTGCTTCAGTTGTGGGCAGGGGACCTGGCCCACATTGTAACCACGTTCTTACATGGCCCAAATGTCTGAAGAGCATGAGCGGCAAACAAACTTCTATGTTATAAAAAATTGGAGTCAGATTTTTAAAAACAGACTTTAGTTCAAAAAATACTTTTTTTCTATCAGAGTTAAAGAATCCTCCATAATCATTAACTTGATGCCAAGACCAACGAGACTCTCTCTTTGCAGCAACCACTGCTATCATTTTTATTTTATAAGGGTTTCCACTGGAATATTCCTATAGCATGCCTCCTTTCTGGTGACCAAATGAATAAAAGCTGTTTTATGGCAGGTATCACTTGCTTCCACTTGCTGCAGAGTGGCTTCCAATTAAAAACTTCAGCCTCACCAACATAAGAATGGCAATAGAAAATGTGGGCAGCCTTGGCTCACCCAGCTCACCCAGCTGGTGTGAACTATCTTCACACAGTGTGAAAGGAATCATGAATATATATATTCAAATAGGAACACTCTTCTCTTCCCCCCTCCTTAATGCCAAGGCTGCATTTTATTTTTAAATGTCAACCAGGCAGACAAAGAGGGAAAGTAAACAGAGGTATTTTAATACCTCTAAGCCACAGTTTTCTTCTCTGTAAAATGGTGATAATCAAATACAAAATAAGTTGTACACATGAAATTAGTTCAGAATCGGAGACTTTTTGATGGATCTACAATGGCTTTTAGAGGCCATGTTTCCCACAGGTTTTCAAACCAAGTTC
Organism: Cheirogaleus medius; assembly: GCA_008086735.1. Classification (NCBI taxonomy): domain Eukaryota; kingdom Metazoa; phylum Chordata; class Mammalia; order Primates; family Cheirogaleidae; genus Cheirogaleus; species Cheirogaleus medius. Next base: position 146,397,540 of record VBSM01002608.1, read on the forward strand.
CAAAAGTCCTCAGATCTCCTCAGAACTGCCATGGGGTTGCTAGGAAGAGGGCCAGGGATCCTGCATTCTTCTCCAGTGATAACAGCCCCATATTTCTCTGTTCAGTAATAGAATTCTTCTTCCAATTCCACCTTAAAGAAGGGTTCTGGTGCCAAAAACTTTTAAAACTCCTTGAATGAATACAGTGTTCACACAGACGTGGGTTCAAAGTCCAAGTCTACACTTAGAAGACTTGGACAAGTTAGTTAATCCAGCCTATCCTCACTTTCCTCACTATAAAATGAGGGTGATTATAAAAACTAGTCCCCACACATCAGAAGGTTAGTGTGAGAAGAAATGATCAAATAAGATGGCATACATTGAGCACTCTCTAAACATAAAGTGTCATAGAACAAAGTGCCACATTAGCATTATTTACTGTATAATATTGGCAGTTTGGTTATGGCATCGTCACTGAAGATAAGTAAAGAAAATTATAAAAGTGAAGATAGGCAGAGACAATTCCGGAGAGATGTGAGTCAGCGTGCGTGCTCTCTGCATGGTGCCCCACGGAGCGAGCAACAGGAGGGCCTTGGTAAGTCCATGCACAATGCTGCACCACCTCTGACTCAGCCTCCTTGGCACTGAAGCTGAGCCTTGGCCGGGCACATGGGTTGCTGAATGTTTGTGTCCCTCCATCTACTCTCATATGTGTTGGTATAAAGAGGTAGGTCTTTGGGAGGTGACTAGGTCATGACGGTGGAGCCCTAATGAATGGGATTAGTGCCAAAAGAAGCCTAAGGGAGTTTTTTTGCCCTTTTGCCATGTGAGACCACAGCAAGAAGGCTATGAGGAATGGGCCCTTCCCAGACACTGAACCTGCCACACCTTGATTTTGGACTTTGTTGTTTACAAATTACCCAGTCTGTGGTATTTTATTGTAGCAGCCTAAACAGACTAAGACATGGGCCAATTTGTATAGCTGCATCATTCTGAGCACATGGGGCAATTTTGACACGGGACAACTGTTTTCTAGCAGTGGTTATGGGGTCCTCCCGCCCCAAGGGGTGTGTCTAAGTTCTTATCCTGGCAAAGGAGTCAGGAACAAGAAGAGTAGCTCGCTGCATGTGACAGGTGAGAACAATGGGTCAAGGTAGCAGCTGGTCAGAGCATCCCTTCACCCAGTGTCCACAGCAATGACAGGCCTCCAGCCATGGTGGCAGAAACAGCCACATAGTGGCTCCTTCTAGAATATCTGGCCCAGCAAACCGAATCCTCTAGCCTCAAAGAAATGTTTCTGGATTCCTACTCCAATAGAAGCACAAGATAGGAGCAACTGCCTCGTGGTTGTTTGAGGTTCTGAGACAGGAGAAAGGACTCTAGTAATGAAACATGTTTGAGCAGTAATGGGATAGGGACTCAGAGTCATTTTAAGTTGAATGTTTAAAGAGATGTCACCTTATTACCTTCAAGATGGTGAAGTATGCATCAAGGGCAAATATAAAGACATCCTCCTATTCCAAAGGGAGATATTTGTAAAGCTTATTAACATAATCCTTCATGCTAACCAACAAATAGAATTTACATGAGATTAATTAGGCCAACTTAACATTTATTATTAATAATGTTAGTGCAAGGTGTTATGCTATTTGCTAAGTATATAAAGATGAATAATCCATGTTTCCTATCCATGAGAAGGTGATGATCCTGTCCCTGGGCTACTGTCTGACTGCTGGGAACATTTACCATTGGCATCACCTGGCTAAAATATTTTACCCAAGGCCTGTTACCAACTCAGAGGGTGTCCAACTCAGGAGCCAAACCTCTGAATGACAGATTCAACAAATATTGTCATAACAGCTATATGATACCAAGATGATAAAAAATCATGGCACCAACATCACGTTCTTGCTTATTAATTGGGTACTTTGGTGAAACCAAAGGTTCTATAATTCTCACCTCATTTTATCTTTCAACTAAAGTGTGTTTTGGTATTGGATGAAAGAGAAGCCATGGGCACAAAATAGAAATTCCAGATCACGGGGAAGCATTTTCATTCTAGAGTCGAGTGTCCTGGTCACAGGCTGGTAAAAGTAGGATGGGTGATAGCTTGCTCTCTTACTTCCTTCCCTTTAGGTCAGGTGTTTCTAACCTGGAGTCCTGGGAACTCTGAACTTCCTGGGGTTGCATGCAGTGTTGTATGTGAGGGGGTATTTTATTGGGTTATTAATGTCTGCCTTAATTAGTTTTCTCTACAAATGAATAAAAGGGTACTTTCTCTCTACTTGCTCCTAGAGAGATAGCCACGCTTCCCTTGTCAGTGCTCCTTGGACTCAGTCCTGCCCTGAAGACCACCTCCATCCACTTCTTTGCTGAGGGCAGAGGTTGAAGATGGGAATTGCCCTAGAAGAGGGAAGACAAGGGGAACATGGCTGGTTCATGGGGGGTGGATGGCTTGGTGCAGACACTAAAAGGTAGTTCCCAAAAACAGAACTAGGGGTAGGGAGTGAGGGGAGAGGTGCTGGCAGCATAAGTTCTGGCCACAGGGCTCCCACGCAGTAGTGCAGAGGTTTCAGAGCCTCACGTGACAGCAGTTGGGGTGTATGCTTCCTGCAAAGGCGACTAGAGAGTCTGAACCTAGTGCTGCGGTCTGGGAGCTCAGCACAGATCCCTGAACAGAGCCACACATCGTCAACTGCACCCCAAGTGAGGAAGAAAACCCCCCAGAGTGCTAGACTAAAATCCTAAGGCCCTTCCCAGTATTTCTGCACCCGCTTTCCTGTCTGATCGCAAGTGAAGAATGAAGAAGAAGAGAAGACCTTCCCTGGCTTTCTCATTCACCTGGTGGGTGGAAGGCTGAGTCAGATATGATCTGGAAAAATCAAGGATGAGATACTTTTTAAACTTCCACGATAATGGAGCAAATGCAAACCAATTATATGCATATGTATTTTTTTAAAAAAAGGAAAACTGCCATCAGATTCTTAAAGGCATGTATGACCTAAAAAGGGTTAAAAGCCCCTGCTTTAGGAGATATAGGGTGTTTTTAGGTTGGGATCCCTGAGATGAGGATTTGAGATTTGTGAGCAAGTGCTGTATTTAGCAAGTGTTTCTAAAAGAGATTGGCAAGAAAGCGGGGGAGGCCGACGGGAAGGGGAGGAAGCCAAGCAAGGGTGTGGTCTCAGGCAGAGTCCTACAGAGGGTAGCCTCGGCCTGTCCCACAGGGGACCTCTGGAGTATAAGTCACACCTCCAGGTTGTACCTGAGACAAGAGAGGTGAGATCTGGGCTTTGAGACCTACCTCACTTGCAGGCCATTAATCAAGGGCCACAAACCAGGGTGTAGAGAATAAATTCCCAGGCTCTCTGCACAGGCTCTGCTATCCTACAAGTAGTTCTCCAAAGAGCTTCGATGCTGTGAATTAGAAGAAGCACGTGCACAGCAAAGGGGTGAGGGAGTGTGCACAAAAATGGTAAAGAAGAAAAGGATCTTGAGGGATCTGGGTGGAGGCAACAACATTGCTCACGACTCTCCCTGAAATGAGGTTTCTTGAAAATGCCATTGCAACTGGGGGGCCAGAGACTTGGCATTCCAAGCACAGCAATGGGAATGCTAGGGAGAGAGGAGATCTGGAAGATAGCCGGCACCCAGCAGAGGGAGGCTGCACATATGTTAACAGCGGGGCTCCAGGACAAACATGTCTGCAATCCAGCGATCTGCTCCCTGGTCCGTCAGGAAACTGTCTCCTCATCGGACATCAGTTGTCTCTGTTCTAAATTCCTTTGGCCTTTCCCATCCCTCAGAGCTTCTCAGTGGCCATTTCTCCCCTGAATCCCAGCCTCTGGCCATCTTGCTGGGCCTTGTCCCCACCCCCTTGCTCATAGCTCCCTTTCCAGAATATCGCTCTTCCTGGGTCACCACACCAGTATTTTTTTCTTCTATAATGTAGAGAAACATTTTTTTATTTCATTCCTAGCCCAGCCACGCTATGCCCAGTGGGTCTCATTTTCATAACCAAACATACCCATATAAGGTGTGTTCGGAAGCAAAAGCAGTTCCCTGCCTGAGAGTTTGCAGTCAGCACTCCATGTGATTTTCCCCTCCCAGTTATGTACAGTGTATATAAATATATATGCAATATGTACATGCACACACATACACATATGTATGGAAACTGAGGAACAGAGAGATGGCAACTTGCCTGCGGTCACTTAACTGTTTGGTGATAGAACCAGGACAAGAACCCAAATTCTTAACTGTTTCTTCAGTGTTCATTGCCTCCGAACAAACTGCCTGCTGAGTGTCCAAGCATTTAATCTTAACAGTAATGAATAAAAAATAGTTTCTTGGAGGAAACAATCCAAGCTAAGTGCCAAATGCATTCCATAGATACATGGATTATTTTTTCCTGAATCTAGAGATCTGAGGCACATGGCATAAATGTGGGGAAACAGAAATTAGCAGACATCCCAGATAAAGTAAAGGTGTCTTTCCAAACGGTAGCAGATGATTCTACAGGGTTGAAAGGGGGACTGTTTAGCAGGACTATTAATTTGAAAATCTTGTAGTATCAATAAAAATACTTTCTGTGCTCAATATTTTCTTACTAATTTCATCAAAAACATAAAATCATGGGTCATAGAGCTGGAAGGTGTTTCAATTAGACAGTCTGATTCACTTCCCCACCTTCAGACAGGAAGGGGTATTCATATCCCCGTTTCCAGGGAAATGTAGTGATCATCAGAAGTAACAGTATTTGCTCAAGGGCAATTTAGAGTCCGGGTCTTTTACTGACTCATTTTCCAGAAGCCACATCTAATATGGTCCTTTACAGATTACAAACCTCTTTCTACGCATCTTACTTTATGTAATCCTCATAGCAAACATGTATAACAGGTTAATTATTACCTCACTTTACAGACAGGGAAACTGAGGCTTGGGGAGATTAAGGAACTTGACTACAGGCACTCCACTGGTATGTGACACAGTTAAGACTAAAATCCAAATACTCCAGCTCCAAATCCCACACTCCTTTTTACCGTTCTGATCAGTTACTGTTAGTTCTAGGGGAGTAGGAGGAGGTGTTAGTACACTGGTTTGGATGCTACAGACAGTAAGAAGACTCAGCTAAACTGTCAGTCGCTGCAGGGGGCGGGTCTTGTCTTTATATAACAAGAGGTCTTGGCTGGACAGGAGCTGAATCTCAAATACTTCCACTGAGTAGGTAGTAACTCCATGCCAGGCTCTGTTCCAGGTGTCCAGGATAGATCAGCAGCAGAAATGGAAAAGTCTCTGCCCCCGGAATTTACATTTTAGTGGGATGAGACAAATGCAAAATAAATAATGAAACATAAAATATATCAAGTGATAATAAGTGCTATGAAAAAATTAAAATAGAATAAAGTGGCTCAGAAGTGTGTGTATATGTGAATGTAAGGAGAATGAGGGTTCTATTTTATACATAATGTGTTCAGGAATGTTCTTTAAATAAGGTCACATTTGAAGAAGCCCATAAAATAAGTAAAGGAGCAAGTTTTATGCATATCTGGGAAAAATATATCCTGGAAAGAGAAAATTGTTAAGTGCAAATGCCCTGAGGTACAAGCTTGGTGAATTTGAGGAACAGGAAGAAGGCCAATGTGTGTGAGAAAGTTTAACCACCATGTACTTGCCTTCAGGGAGCGAAAAACAATTCATAAGAGAGAATAAACAAGTGAAGTGCCCAAGTACAAATCTTTGAAACATAAAGAATAATACAGGGTAAAATGGAATGTTCTGGAAAGGTATGAATCAAGTACTGTAGAATTGTAGAGGAGGTAAAGGAAGCTTAGACTCAGAGAGAGCCAGCACTTGATTCTCTATTGCAAGAGTTCCCACTTTTTTATTTGCTACTATAAAATATACTGTTTTCAAATTCTATCTTATGCCAATTGCCAATATGGAAACAAATGATATCAGAATACTCTGGTGAAGTGAAGGTGGGGAGGTTCAGTCTTCCCAACTTGGCCTTACTCTTTCTCATCTCCAGCTCCTGAAGTACCTTCATGGAACTCTAGGGCTCTAGGAAACAGTTTGCCAAAGTCTGAGGTAGTCAAACTAGCTCACTTTATGAAGAAGGAGTCCTGAGGCCCACAGGGGAATCTTCCTCTGCTATCTCTTGGAGTGAAGCTGCCTGGTCTCCTGTGCAGGCCTCCATTGCCAATGACTGTGGATCCTGCTCCAGCCTCCAGTCTGAAGTCCCCACTTCCCATGCTGACCCTGCGCCTGGCCAACCTGGAGCTCCACCGCTCCCTGCCCTTCTCTGTGCATGACGCCACGTCGGAGCAGCTGCCTCTCCCTGCTCCTGTTCAAGGCTGGGTGCCGTGCTTTGGGGCTTGCCATGCCGCTAGTGATATGTGGGACCAATGCAGTCACTGTCTCTAGGGGCAGTCTGAGACTGTGGAAACAAAGGGGTCATTGCTCAGATCTGCATTTCAAATTAGATTTTCGAGTCCAAAGTAAGACAATGGTCTTGAAAACTGGATTTATTGGGAGAATATACCTTTTGAACACACAGAGATAATGACAATGAAACTTCCCTGTACTCACGGCCTGAAAATGACAAGCATATCTTTGACTTGATGCCTTCATACCTGATGCACTTCTTTGCTTAGAACATCTTCCTTTTTGGTAAATTCTATTCATCTTTCCAGAAAGCTAAATTCTCTTTCCCTCTGATACTTTCTCAGACTTTCCCAAGCAGAATCCATTGACCCTCCCCCGATCTGTATTCCTGTCATGCTTTCTCTATACATTTATTATAGCTCTCATCTTATCGCATTAGGAAAACACATTTACACATCCTTCTCTCCCACTACCTCTGAGCTTCTGTTGTGAATAAGAAATACGTCTTATTCATATTTGATGCCTCAGCTGCTGCTAACACAACGCTAGTGGTGCTCGATACGTTTGCTGATTGACGTTGTAATTCACTACTGGCTGGGGTCATGAGAAATGCGGGTCCTTCTCCACCATAAACTTTTTGAGAAGTTGCCACTCAGTGATAAGCCACCACTAATTATGTGCTTGGCTAACTTGATAGCTTATTGAAAAGTAAAATGACTGTGCGAATATTCCGTTATTGGTGACTGCAAGTGTCTGATGGACAACCCCAGTACTCACCTTTGGTCTGTCTCAGTGGCAAGCCTTCGTACGCATTTTTCTGTTTGTTCATCCACGCTAGATCTGTTCTGAGGCAGGCACGTTGCTATGACCGACACGGCCAGTAATGACATTCTCCCTCGTGCCTGGCCACAGCCCTGGGTAACTGCCAGCCTTTCAGATATGATTGACAAGAGTGGAAAGCAAAATCTGTGGGAAAAAAAAATATGAAATCAGGTTCCAGTTCTCACTCTCTCATTATGTAAAGATGATCTCATGTTTTCTGAGTGTTGTGTGGTGAATCTCACATGATCCTGAGACAGAGGGGGATTTACCAGGCGAAAATGGATTTTTCTGACAGACACACGAGCCTGGCTAACGGCGCCTCCAGCCAGTCAGCACTGACAAGCAAACTTAAGTTCCATTTCCCAAATTCACGCTGCACATCAAGGCTACAGGGAAGGGTCAGTCCCTTTCAACAACCGCAGTATAACTGAAGCCACTTCATTTGCAGGAGTTTATAAAAACTAGATTATCCAAGATTTATTTTCTTAAGCCAAAAACAAAACAATCTCAGTAATAGAAAATGTCAGCTCTTACGTATCCATTGATCTCTGCCTTGTCAACAAGACTTTCTAGATGTTGTGTTGAAATACAACTACCCCTACCAACAGGTCACCTGCCCGATCGTTTTTAGCTCTGACTTTATAGTTAACAGTTCAAAGTGCAATATTCTTGCTTTCATGTAGAAGCATTTATTTGATCACATGAGATTCACTATGTTTATTGTCAAACATTGGTCTTTTCTTCCTAAATTCCTCTAGGATTTCCACCTCGCTCATGCGGGGTTTGTGTTTCTAACAGAAACGGCCAACAAGAACATGAGAGAGAAATGTTTGTATCTTGCTGAAATGTGGAGTATCCAGGGTTATCAGTAAAAGACACTTGAGACATGACCACAGAGAAAAGAGAATCCAAGGAACTGTTTGGGAAGACAAATTACATTAAGGGTGTTTATTTGAATTTCTAAAATTTCCCTTTCTCTGGCTTTATTTACATTTCATTAATATGAAGTTATTCAACCTGAGTAACATTTTGTCCTACATAGTTTACCAGTTTGACTTTTGCAAGCAGCCAGACACCAAGAATGATCCTAAGCAAGTGCTTGAGGGATGTGAAGCTCCATATTTATTGAATTAGAGAACTGTAAATGAAAATTTCCCTTCATGTGCAATATTTTTTAAATGCCAGAGTACATTTTCCCTAGAGAAGCTGACCACTTACTCACATTCCCTTAGGCAATGGATCCAGCTTGTTACCTATAAAACTAAGAAGGTGGGACTGCTGTCAAGGCCAGGGGTTGAACTGTTGGGTTTTGATTCCTAAACTGGACCCAATTCAATGGGCTTTCCAATTTGTGTTAACTAAGTCCTAATTAAGCAGGGTTCACTTTAATGAAATCAGAAGCCAGGCCCTGCCTTCTCTACCTAGACTTTCAATATTGCAGCATTCTTTCTTAATTAAGGTGAAGAATTCTCTTTGGCTTCCACAGCCAAAATTTTTCAGTTGTTCCACTTAGAAGGCCAGTTGGCTTCCACACCCTGCAACCATGTGCCTCTGGCACAGCTGGGCAATTTATGAATTTCTGTGGGATTAAAGAGGTGCTATATCCTTGGGAAACATTCCTAATAACCTGTATTCCTACTTATTCTCGCCATGATCAATCTTTTCCAAGTAATAACAAGCAAGGGAGCAGAGGAGGCAGGGAACAATGAGATGTCAGCAGCAATGTTTCCAGAGAAGCCTCCTCTCTCCCTAAACCCAGAGCCTGTATCCAACCAATTCTGTTATGAGCTGTCATTAGTCAGAGTTCCGGCTCCTATTTTGGTACCCAGGGGTAACCTGAAGATAGAGGAGAGCGGGGTCCCGGGCTGCCCTTATGGCTGTCTTGGCTGCAAAGGCACAGAGGGAATCACATCCCTCAGAGGTGTGCAAGGGACCAGAGCTGGAAGCAGAAGACCCAGTTCTAGATCCTGTCCTCCCACTGACCATGAGACCTGAAAAGAGCTCTTCACCTCTCTGAGCCTCAGTTTTCTCACCTGTAAAGAGAGAGAATATGACTAGACCAGTGCTTCTCAAACTATCTGTGATGGAAGAACAAGTTTTTTCTCCTCCCCCCCCCCACCAATCCATGGTAGACTGATCTTTTGTGAAATAAAATAAAAATAAATGACCAGAAAAATGATCACATTTGGATTTTACAGCAATGCCAAATTGCCACGAAAGTTTCTAAATGCCTACTCTCACTTTCTGCATTTATCTTTCCATGAATGGGTAATAGTGTATGGACCAGCGGCAGCCCAAGGATCACACTTTGAGGAGCAATAGATGAGATGATACCTTAGGTACTTCCTAGCTCTCATATTCTCCACTTCCCACAGCCTGTCTGCTTTTCAGCTAGATTTGCTCATGCTTGCCACCCAACTGCTGAGCTTGGTAGCAAGATCAAAATTACATTTCTGGAGTAGCTGAGTCTGTTAGAGCTGCTGCAGCAAAATACTATAAATTGGGTGACTTATAAATAACAGAAATTTATTTCTCACAGTTCTGGAGGCTGGGAAGTCCAAGATCAAGATGCCAGAGGATTCGGTGTCTGATGAGAGCCTTCTTCCTGGTTCATGGATGGTCATCTTCTCACTGTATCTTTATGTGTTGGAAGCAGTAAGGGTCTCTCTGGTGCCTCTTTTATAAGGGCACTAATCCCTTTCAAAAGGGCTTCACCCTCACGACCTAATCACCTCCCAAAGTCTCCGTCTCCAAATACCATGACATTGGGAGTTAGGATTTTAACATGAGAATTTTGAGGGGGCCCTGAACCATGGTCTGGAATCCTGGCTCCACCCCTTCATATCAGGAGCCAAAAACAAGTTGAACTATGTGACAGTAATTTGAATCCATCATGCCCATAGAATTGTTTTGAGGATTAAAGAATTAATACATGTGAAATACTCAAATAGTGCCTGGCACACATAGTAAGCTCTCATAAAATATTAGCTTATGCTTGATTTTCAAAGGCCTTTCCAGACATTCAGAAGGGATCTCAAAGTCTAGTGACTTGGGGGCCACCCCACGTGGAATCTCCAACAAGCTGGAGGTCCACCCCTATGGCTCTGCCCTTCTCAAAGATTTATGCTCAATTCACTTATTTGCAATTGTGTTGGATTTGCCCAACTTACAAAGTATTTACTACATCATATGTAGCCAGCCTTGAACACTGGTATTGAATGTATCTGCTCTAAATTATTTCTTAATCAATATTTTAAATTGCTATATAATTCACATATCATAAACTTCAGCTGTTAAAAATGTACAATTCAGCAGTTTTTAGTATTTTCACAGATATGTGCAACCATCACTACTAGCTCTTTCCAGAATATCTTCATCACCCCAGAAGGAAAGCTTGTGCTCATTAAGAGTTATTCCCTTTCCCTTTCCCCCTGGCCTCTGGCAACCACTAATCTAAAAATCTAGTAACTACATATTACTAAATCCAAAGAACTCTGGGATTTTCCCCCTTTTTCACAAAATTGCTGTACTACTGTTAACATAGTATTAAACTGATAAGCAGTGACTAACACTCTTTGTGTTCTTTGGGGAAATAAGAACACCGATTTCTAGGAAATTCAAATATGACCCTTAGTACAAAATTCTCCTAAGCAGCCCAAATGCCTCCCTACTTCTGTTACCCAAGATATCTATGCTTCTGATCCAGAAACAAAATGCTGATTTCCATAATGCCTCATCTAACGCTGGTGTTGGTTTAACTTTAAACTGAACCAGAACTTTCCTCTCTTGCATTCACCCTGGGTTCCTTTGCTTCCTGATTTCCTGCTTCTTCCAGATCCTGCTATGCTGAATTGAATTAAGTGTGGAAAAAATACTGATTCAGCTTCATCTCCACATACCCAGATTCAGCTGCAGAAAAGAACAGAAACACTGTTCAGTCCACAGCAATTTTTTAAATCATTCCACGTGAGTCATATACCAGAAAGAAATCAAATCACAGAGGCATCTGGTGTCCAGAAAGGCCCACTTTTTTCTGTGGCCAGAACCTAGAAGGTTGGGTGGCTTGCCCAGGTGACTCATTGCTCTTCACAGAACATTAGGACGAGGCTCATATGTCTTGCAGGCCCTTTTGTTCAGAATTACCATGTAACTAAAACAAATCCTGTCGTTGCTCCAGCAGGGTTCATGGGTCTTAAAACTTTGGGGGCCGACAGTGCCTGGGGGAGGAAAAGAAGGCAAAGTCAATGTACCTTCTATCCCAAGATGAACTGCACATGTACAAGTAGAGCCAACTTAGCTTTGCATTACTCTCTCCAAAGGGAGACACTGAATGCTCTATTCCCTAGAAAACCTGTAAAGTATCACACAATTTGGTATTTTTGAGACAGAATCTCACTCTGTTGCCCAGGCTAGAGTGATAGCATCGTGATAGCTTCATGATAGCTCACGGCAACCTCAAACTCCTGGGCCCAAGTGATCCTCCTGCCTCAGCTTCCCAAGGAGCTGGGACTACAGGTGCATACCACCGTGCCAGACCCTGGTTAAAACATTTTTGCATGACATGTGTATCTTATTCCTGAGGCTAACCTAGCAAGTTCTGGAGAGCCAAGGCCATTGTGCAATACTTCTCTGTACCCTACAGAGCAATCTCACAGTGTGCTGGGTACATAATAGGTGTGAAATTTTAAAAAAATAAAGAAATCAGTCACCCCACCTGTCAGATCATTGGCTCCATCCTCACTGGCTAGTGGCGGATATGCCTGCTCCTTTGCCTCCGGAAGTCAGTGTTGCTGCTGCTGTCATAGACTTGGATGCCTGAAGGGACAGTTCCCACTCACACCACTCTGCAAGCCACCTGGCCTACACACTTCTCTACCAGCACCACCCTCTTCCCAAAGAATTCAAAGATTTTAACAAAGATAAGAAGATATACTGATACTCACTTGGTTCATTTAAAAATCTAAGGTATCGTTTCTTTAAAAGTTAAACATGGCATTACCATTTACACTGCAAGTTCTCTCTCAGCTATATACCCAAGAGAATGAAAAATATATGTCCACACATACATTTGTACATGAATATTTATAGCAGCATTACTCATAATAGCCAAAAAAGTAGAAACAACCCAAGTGTCCATCAACTGGTGAGTCAATAAACCAAATGTGGTCTATCCATACATCAAAATATTATTTGGCCTCAAAAAGGAATAAAGTGCTGGTACACACTACAACATGCATGAACCTCAAAACATTATACCAGCTGAATTAAGCCAAACACAAAGACCACATATTATGTGATTCCATTTACATGAAATGTCCAGAATAAGCAAATTAAATTCACAGAAATAGGAAGTAGATTAGTAGTTGCCAGAGCTGGGAAGGAGAAGGGAATAAAGAATGATTATTAATGAGGACGGTTTTCCTTTTGGGGTGATGAAGACATTCTGGAAAGAAATACTAGTGATGGTTACATATATCTGTGAAAATACTAAAAACCATTGAATTGTACATTTTTAACAGCTGAAGTTTATGATATATGAATTACCTATCCATTTTTAAAAATTGATTAAGGAATAAAATAGGGCACAAAACTTAAAAAACAACAAAAAATTACATTGTTGAGTCAAACAGAATTCCAGGGCCAAGGCTGGCCCTTTGATTTTAGTATTGATCCTCCTGCCTCCTGCCTGGACTTTCCTCCCTCTCTCTTTGTTTCACTCAGATTTCGCACTGCAAATAGGCTTTTCTAAAATACGTTGTGTGCCTTTGCAGCTTCCGTCCAATACCCAGATGGGGACTGTCACCCAGGCCACTGGGCCTAGTTTCAAGTGGGTTTTGATCTGGCCCTACATCTCTGTACAGTGGGAGCCTCAGGGCTCTGGCTTCTCCATTTCCACATTGCCAGTGATTGTTTCTGTCAAAAATAATCATCTGTCTTTCATTGTAGTGCAGATGATAACAAAATGTTACCCTCGCCCATCAAACCGTCAGTAATTGTTTATAAAACATCCGGAACTGGTTGTCACAGAACATCAGCAAACTCAGACCAAATAAAACAGAACCCTCTGGTTGGACACAGCTCCTAAGTGAGGGAGAGCCCTGCTGACATTTATGGGGACAAAGGTTCACAAACACCTTTCTCAGTCCAATGATCATCAGAAACCCAGGGGTGATGATGCCATCCTGAGACACTGAACAAAACTGTTCTCCAGGAACTTAGTTTTGCTGGTACTAGAATGGTTTTTGAGCATTTGAAAACTACTTCCAGTCCTAAAAGACTGAAGACTCTAATAAGGCTTATATTTTGGCTTTAAATTTCTGCCATGGTCCCACATTGCAAGGAACAATGCAGTTTCCCTGCATTTGCTACAATCACCTGCTCATAGAATTACTTATACTTGAGTGGTGCTTGGAATTTGCAGAGCACTTTCACCATCTTTCCTCCTAGCCTCAACCTCCCTGTGATGGAGGCAGAGTGATGAAGTTATTTCTAGTTTTCATCTGGGGAGAAAGTTCAGAGATTTATTCAATATCACTGGAGCATCAAGGATGTGGAGTTTAGCTTGGATCAGGAGACAAGCATTTGTGACCACCCTTGGTCCAGCACGTCTCTGTTCCTCTGCTCAGCCTCCCAAAGCATTCCTCAGCCACGGTTTTTCTATCACTTTTCCTTATAAAAATTATTTCTCATTCCAAGCCTTCTCTTTCACATAATCACCTAAGCCAATCAGAGGCATTCATTTTCAAAAGATTAGTTAAGCCTCTACTAGGTACCAAACACTGTGCTAGGCTGATGCAGGAAAAAAAAGAAAGAAGTCAAGTTTCAAGTTTCTCACCCTCTAAGATCCTCATAGCCTAGTAGTCTCCAGCCCCTGCTGACTTCTGACTCTGAACTATCAGCCCTTTGGATCTCCAGGTTTTGTAGAACTTTTAGGTCTGTCTTCTGCCTTCCTTTTTGTTTGTTTGTTTGTTTGGTTGGTTTTAGGTTTATTTAGAGGTGGGGTCTTGCTCTTTTACCCAGGCTGGGGTGCAGTGGGATGATCATAGCTCACTGCTCAAACTTTTGGGCTCAAACCATCCTCCCACCTCAGCCTCCC
>VBSM01002608.1:146411914-146445274 GCA_008086735.1 Cheirogaleus medius
AACTCCTGGTCTCAAGTGATCCTCCTGCCTCAGCCTCTTGGGTAGCTCTTCTGCCTTCTTTCTATCCCACAAGTTCATCTCATCTCCCTTTGATCTATCTTCTCTGGGCTCTAAATCCATTGGGCATTCCAGGTAAACCAAGGAAACTTTCTCAATTAGCAACAGACATGCAACATACATACATATCCTTAGCATGCATAACATGCATATGTGTCCACTCTGGTAAGCAAGGGATACAGGGCAGGATGTACAGAACCTTGGTCCCCTCGTTTAACCTGGGCTGAGGCAGCTTCTCAGCTACCATCTCATACAGCCACAGGAGATGGGGCTGAGCAGGATGCTGGCCATGCTGCTGCTCTGATTATATTATAAAATCAATATCCACTTGCAGTGTCTTTGCAAAGCCCGGATTTATAATTAAACTGCAAACTTTAAAGAGAGCGTGTCTGCTTTCATAACACAGCAGTCCATGGTCCTGTCAGAAGAATAAGATACACATAAGAGCCGACTGTGCTCACACTACCTTTCTGTTCCCAGAGCACCATCAATGCTTGCTTCCTAATGCCTATAACATTGAAAATATAATTTCAAGAACTTAGAATCATGACTCACAAGTAAAAGTAGAAAGAACATCTGTTACATATTTTATTTAATTTATTAATTAATGAGGTAAACATTAAGATGTTAGGACTAGTTCGAAAAAAAACATTTAAGAAGCTGGATACATATTTTTAAAAACTGGTTGATGTCTTACAGGGCGATAAATCTTTCAGGGGTAATTCTTCCAGGAGACAGGAATTTTTTGCATCCCTTTTGGGAAAGATCCACAAGTTATCCTTTGTCTACTTAGTTTTAAAACAGACAACCCATAGAAAGTTAAACCTCATACTTCGCTGAAGAACATGCAGAACTCTTTGAAGTTTCCAGTAACTTTATAACAGGTCATTGCTGCTGAGACTAGGAACTGGCTTAGGGAGGCTAAGTCTTTATTATCTAGTGTTAAAAAAATAATCAGAACTGTTTATCAATAAACAAATGCTCACAATTATCCTCAAAGCCAACAGGTACAACCGCCACCATCTCCCTGATTCCACACAGCCCTCAGACACTCTGTGGTCAAATTGCTTCACCTTAAATATAATCCAGTTATACTTAATTTGTTTAATGGAAAGAGGAAAGAAGAAAACAACCCTGCTGAGAAAGTGGACCGGACAAATCCAAGTCAAGAATCCCTGCCCTACACACGTGTGCAGAACTAAAATACTCAATGAGGCTTTCGGCTATTTGGACACCATGACTTTTTGAAACAGGAAAATGCTATTTAAGTGTAGTTTGAAAGATTTTAGAACTCAACAGGAACATTTGTCATAAAATTAAGAAGGCATCAACTTTCTAAAGAAGCATGGCTGTCTGGATCATTTCCCTCCCCGCAACTCCGTTCCCTGGTCTCCACCAGGTCTCTCCAAAGCTTAGGAAAGCAAGCCACACAACAAAAAGCAACAAGAAAACCAGGCTTCTAGAATTCTACCATTTGTGGTAGATAAAATTAATGACACCGCTGAGTTGGGGTTTCGTATAGAATCAGTGCACATTTCATAAGGCAATTTAAATTAGAAGGAAATTTTATAGAAATGGAATTTTTCTTTTATAAATATATCTATTCTCACATAAAATTGTTTTTATACCTATAACACCTACAAATTACATCTATTATTGTTAGGTTTATTTGCTGATTAGTCCTTGATCAGAAATGCAACTCCTAATTATAATACAATAGCCCCTCTACCCCTTATCTGAGGTCTGAAAATATTAAATGAACAATTCCAGAAATAAATAATTCACAAACTTTAAATTGTGCATGTCTCTGAGTAGGGTGATGAAATCTCGAGCTGTCTACCCTGTCCCACCTGGGACACGAATCATCCCTTTGTCCAGTGGGTCTCCATTATAATCACCACCTGCCCGTTAGTCACTTAGCGGCTGTCTCAGTTGTCACATCTACTGTGATTGGTGTCACGGTGCTTGTGTTCAAGCAACCCTTATTTGACTTAATCATGGCCCCAAAATGCAAGAGTAGTGATGCTGGCATATTGTTATAATTGCTTTAGTTTATTGTTGTTAATTTCTTACTCTGCCTAATTTATAAATTAAGCTTTATCATAGGTATATATGTATGCACAGGAAAAACATAGTGTATATAGGGTTCAGTACTATCCACAGTTTCAGGTATCCACTAATAATGTCTTGGAACATAATCCCCCACAGATAAGGGGGCAACTACTGTATTCCTCATCTAATGTTTTTGTAGGAATATATTTTTCATGTTTTAGGATAGAGTTTTCAGGAATCTGTTGCTTCTGTCTGGGCTCAGTTATATGGGGAACAAATAACCTCAGAATCTCACTGGCTTAAAATAAATTTATATTGCCCACTCATGCTACATGATGGCCTTGAGGTGACAAAGGCTATGCTTCCCTGGCCTCCACTTAGGGGCCCAGGCCAGTGGAGCAGCCACTATCAGAGGCCCTGTTAGGTGTCATGGCAGGAAGAAAGCATTGCACTAACACACTCATGCATAAAGCTTCTACCCAGGAGTGACACCCGCCACTTTCTCCCCCATTTCATTGGCCGAAGCAGGACATGTGTCCATGCCTGATCTCAAAGATGCAGGAAGCGCAATCCTGAAGAAGAACAGAGAGAGAATATGTGACTAACCTCGGTGGCTACCAAAACTTGTTTTAGAAAGTAGAGCCTCCTCTTTTTAAACAAGTTTTATGCTTTTGGCTATATGGATTTAGCTAGTAATGAGCAACATCTTCATGGTGTTAGAATAAGTATAGATTTTAACCTATTAATTTAAACCTCCATCCATCTGAAACATCAACCCAAATACAGAATTGTTTTGTGCCCCTCACTTTAGGCAAAATGCCATAGAAATTAATAAGACAAAATCCTGCAAGCAGATCCCAGGTTGGGTAATTTGGTCTCGTGCCAGAAGACACAGCTTTCTTTTTTGGAAAGGGCCCAGGATTGGGATTGGCTGTAGTTCCTTTTTCCATAAGGTCTGAGTCTGTCAACCTTGACAGCACAGAGGATTCATTCGTCACACCTGGCATTCATCTGAGGCTTGAATTAGCACTGGTGTTTGAGGAAATTTAATTTTAGCAAATTTTGGTTAGCAGGTGATTTTGTGGTTTCAACTTTATTTCCATATTATTAATTTCCTACACCCAGCTTAGAGTTGCTGAACCCAGACTTCAAAGTATAAAATACCCCTGACATGGCAGGGTTAGGTGAATGTGGAGCAAAATTAGCCACTGCCAAGTAGTCTCAGGAGGTCAGGGGCCAGGTTCAAGGCCTTAGTATAATGCATGTAGCAAGTGCCAACTCAACAAAAGTCCAGCAATGAGGGGCCGGTTCAGAGCCCACTCTGGTGAGCAAATCTAAAAATAAGTTCCTCTGATCAAAAGGTACTGAAAGAAGGTCATGGGAGCACATCCTGTTAAGTGATACGATAAGCAAAATTAAGCAGGTCATATAATTCTAAGATACGCATAGACGTAGAAAGCAAATACACCAACTATGAATATTAATCAGATTAGATAATTTCATTGCATTTTTTTAGTCTTTCAGGTGTGCAATTGGTTCCTTCCTGTGTCAGTAAGGATCCTAGCAGGAACCAAATAGCACATTCAGCTGGGATTTTGAAGGACACTTTAAATGGTGGGATTCTTTCCAGAGGTGTGGGTAGGATTAAGGAAACCACAATGGATGCTGGGGAATCCAGCAGAAAGCCATTGCCATTGCTAGGCCTAAAGAGGCAGGGAACAGGAAATAATATTTCCAGAGCTCGGCGAGAGCATCAACCATAGAAGCAGGCAGCCCAACAGGCACTGTGACCGTGGAGGATCATGGCCACTGTTAAGACCATGCAACGAAAGAGGAGGAGTTGCAACAAGTGGCCACATGACCTTCCTCCTACTGGCCAAACCCAACTGCAAACCAGGACCCTGGGCAACAGAGTCCAGTGAGGCCAGTCTCGTGGGGCACAGAGCAGAGAAGGACAGAGAATACACTTGGCTGGCTTATCACCTCAACTAACTAAAAGATGCTGCCTGTAACTGTGTGTAAATGTTTTCTTTTTTCTCTATTTGGCCAGACTACTTACATTCTGTTTACTTCTTCCTGAGTACTCTCCCTCAAAGACTTCAATTCTCTCTCCTTTCATTGCTGAATCCAAAAGAGCTCAATAATAAAAGAAGCAAATGTTTCTTTCTCTTTGTTCTCTGGGGCTATTGCAAGTTTATGACATATTTAGTAACTCATCACATATGCAGTAAAGAAAGGAATCTTAATTTATTTTTATTTTTAAGTAGACTATGTTTTAGAGCAGTTTTAGGTTCACAGTAACATTGAACAGAAAGTACAGAGAGTTCCCACAACCCTTGCCCCCAACATATGTATGGCACTCCCACTATTAAAACCTACACCAGAGTGGTACATTTGTTACAATTGATGGATCTACTGACACATATTTACCATGCAAAGTCCACAGTTTTCATTATGGTTCACTCTTGCTGTTGTATATATTATGTAGGTTTTGACACTCAATATATAAGTGGTTTATACACCACAATTACATCAAAAGAGTATTCTATATTTGTATACTAACTGTTACCAGTGAGTTGCATACTTGCAAATGATTTCTCATTGTTCATTAACATTCTTTTCTTTCCTATTGAGGAACTCCTTTTAGCATTTCTTGTAGGACAGGTCTGGTGTAGATGAAATCCTTCAGTTTTTGTCTGGGAAAGTCTTAATTTCTCCTTCATGTTTAAAGGATATTTTTGCAGGATACAATATTCCAGGGTTAAGGCTTTTTTCCTTCAGCATTTTGAATATGTCATTCCTTTTTCTCCTGACCTGTAAGGTTTCCCCTGAAAAGTTGGCTGCCAGATGTATTGGAGCTCTTTTATATGTTTTGTTTGTTTGTTTGCTTGTTTTTTCTTGCTTCCCTTAGGACCGTTTCTTTATTCATGACTTTTGGGAATTTGATTATTAAATGCCTTGAGGTAGTCTTGTTTGGATTAAATCTGCTTGGTGTTCTATGAGCTTCTTGTACCTGAATATTGATATCTTTCTCAAGATTTGGAGAGTTTCTTGTTATTATTTCTTTGAATAAACTTTCTACCCTAGTCTCTCTCTCTACCTCCCCTTTAAGGCCAATAATTCTTAGGTTTGCTCTTTTGAGGCTATTTTTTAGATTTTGTAGACATGCCTCATTCTTTTTTTATTCTTTTCCCTTTTTATCTTCTGACTATGTATTTTCAAATAGCCTGTCTTCAAGCTCACTAATTCTTTCTTCTGTTTGATCAATTCTGCTGTTGAGAGACTTTGATGCATTTCTCACTTTGTCAACTGAATTTTTCATCTCCAGAATTTTTGCCTTATTTTTTTATTTTATTTCAATCTCTTTGTTAAATTTCTCTGATAGGCTTCTGAATTCTTTTGCTATGTTGTCCTAAAGTTCATTGAGCTTCTTCAGGGCAGCTATTTTGAATTCTTTGTCTGAAAAGTCACTTATCTCCATCACTCTGGGATTGGTCACTGGTACCTTATTTAGTTTGCTTGGTGCGGTTATGTTTTCCTGGATATTCTTGATGCTTGTGGATGTTCATTAATGTCTGGGTGTTGAAGAGTTAGGTATTTATTTTAATCCTCACGATTTGGGCTTGTTTGAACCCATCTTTCTTGAGAAGGCTTTCCAGATGTTCAAAGGGAACTGAGTGTTGCTATCTAAATCTTTGGTCACTACTGCCATTTCAGCATGGGATGTGTCCCAAGCCCAATAATGCTGTGACTCTTGCAGATTCCTGGTGGTACCACCTTGGTGGATTTGGGTAAGATATGAAAGAATTCCCTGGATTACCAGGCAAAGTCTCACTCTCTTCCCTCACTCTGTGCTGGGTTACTAGAGTTCGGGGAGGAGTGATGTGGGCACACGCTCATGGCCACTGCAGCTAGTACTACACCGGGTCACACCTGAAGCCAGCCCAGTCTCAACCAAAGTCTGTGGTGACTGTTACCTGGTTACTTCTGATGTTTATTCAAAGCCTAAGAGCTCTTTAGTCAGCAGGTGGTGAGTCCTGCCAGGACTGGATCATTCCCTTTAGGGCAGTGTGTTTTCTTCTGGCCAAGGGTGTATCTAGAAATACTGTCCAGGAACTCAGTCCTGGATTCAGGGGCTTCAGGTACTTCATTTTACTATGGCAAAGCTGGTACCCAAGTTGCAAGATAAAGTCCTTTGAACTATTCCTTTTCCATTCCCCAAGTGGAATAAGATTCTCCACAAGCTACATTTTGTGGAATTGGGGGAGAGATGACACAGGCACTGGCTTGGCTGCCACTGCCATTGTCTCACTTGGTCACATGCACCCCAAGACCACTGGCTCTGAGCTGGCACAGCCATAGGAGTTGCCCAAGGACTGCAGCCTTTTTGGCCTGATTGCCTTACAGTCCAGGCCCCTGGCCACTTTTTGTCAGCCTGTGGGGGGGCTAGCTGGTACTTGAGTTTAGGGGCAGAGGATTTCCCTCCAGCCAGGCTGGTCCAAATGCTCCCTCCATAGGCGCAGGCAGAATTCTGCCCTGTGTGTATTCTGCTGTGACAGGGCGCCCTAAATCCAGTGCAAAGTCCCACAATCACCGCACTCTTCCTCCCTGGGCAGAGAGATTCTCTCTCCACTTGGTGTGCTGGTGCAGCACCTCCAGGGGTTTGGGGAGGGGTGGCATAGGCAACCCAAGACTGTCTTTTCTGCCATCTCTGTGCCTCTTTCCTTGATATAAAGTTAAAAACAGGTACTGTGATCGCTCACCTGATTTTTTGTTCTTCTGAAGGTGCTTCCTTGTGTGGATAGTTGTTGAATTTGGTCTGCCTGCAGAGGGATAATCACTGGAGGTTTCTATTCGGCCATCTTGCTCTGCCCCTCTCTCTTATTAACTTTTATTCTGAGATGAGGACATTATCTTTTCTTTTTCTGATTTTCTCATTAGACGGAATTTATAACAAGGAATGTATTCAAATCTCCTTGTAGAAAGATAAAAGGATAGTGTGGAGTGGCAGCTACTCCCCATACAGTGGGGCTCTTGTCTAAGCTCATTTATAATAATGCCTAGAGTACATCCTTTGAAAGCACTTAATAAATGCATTTCGTTTTCTAACTATTAATATTTTGGTTTGTTTCCCAGAATATACTATTTCCACTATGTTAAAATACCCCATTATCAGCAGAGTTGGATGTTTAATTTTGAAGTTCTACGAGCCAGATTCTTGTTGTATGTAACTGCAGGAAGACATTCCTATAAAGGCATTATCCTGGTTCATAGAGTGACACTATTTTATTTATTATTTCCGAGTACTTTATCATCAGGGTGATTAGGTTTGGCCACGGGCAAGAAAATTAGAATTCCTCTTTTATTCCCCACTGTGAATAAGAAACAGACTGAAAAAGAATAAATGTTCACTCTCTGGCTGTGAGGCAAGGAGTTCATGAGATGGAATATCCCAAGACACAGGCAGAGAAAGGAGAGCATCTAGCCCAGAACTTGCAATCTTTTAATAGAGAGCTGGAGCAAAGTACAAAACTGAGAGGTTCTGAAAGAGAGGTCAAAAAATTAATGTGAAAATTTTAAGAGACATTATCCCTGAAGACTCAATAAGAGAAAGAAAGGTGCAGCAGAGAGGAGGGATTATTCCTCTGGCTAAGGGTGTCACAGAGGCTACTCAAAATAAGAGTTCTCTGAAGCTGTGAAGAAGGCTTCACAGAAGTTTGTTCCTCTCTGAAGGCTTCCCTGATGTCCCAGAAGACATAAGTGCCCTCTCATTCAGGATCACAGCAAAACTTATTCCTAATTCCCCCATAATACTCATCACAGTGAGCAGAAAGGCCTGTTCATGAGTCTTCCAATTTCTACTTTAAATAGCCTGAGGCCAGGAATGCTTCCTGCTCATCTGCATACCTACTACTTATTGCATAGTGAATGTTCAGCAAGTATTTGTTGAATATATGAGTTAGTAAATAGGAAATGAGGTAGAGGAAATTCCAAATATAAAAGATCAAAGAGAAAATAGGTGAGAGAAGTTTTAGTCAGTGCCTGCAGGGAGCAAAAGCTTGGTTTCTACCCAACCACAGCTGCCAGCTTTTCTGCTTTAGCAACCTCAAAACTTAACTATCTCCCCTGCTCTCAAAATCTAGACACTGAATATTCATCTCTCTTTTGCACATTCAGTTGCCTGGCTCTTCATCCGACCTATTTTCTCCTCTATTTCCTCTCATTCCTTCTTTCTCTGATCAACACACCAGTACTCTTTATTCCCCCAAAGCTGATGTTTGAGTCCCCTCCCAACCCCACTTTTAGAACATTGCAACAGACCTCTTCCTTCCCTACCACCCTCCCATTACTCAGGAGCTCCTCTGCCCCGCTAAGGCCTGTCCTGGAAAAAGAATCACCTACAGAAGACAGGGACAGATTGTCTTGGATGGCAAAGTCTGTCTTAGATACACTGGAGAAAGTGATTCCACAAAAAGCAAACACAGGGTATGAAGAATATAGTCAAATTTTTAGACATCCCATTGATCTTAGAACTTGAAACATCTGTGAAGAAGAGTGAGGAGGAGGGGATGGATAGGAGGAGAAGGAAAAGGAAGAGGAAGAGAAGAAAAAGATGAAGAAGGAGAAAGAAAAGGAGAAGAATTGCTTTGTTGCGATAGGTAGCACAACTCTCTTCCTTAGAAACAACTCACAGAAAAGAGCCCAATTGCTCAATCTATTGGCTACTTCCCAGCCCATGGCTTACTGGACTCCCCTTTCCTAAAATCTCTTTCCTCTGCCTCCTGACACCTCCAGTTCTGACTTGTCAACTGATTCCCAGTCCCTTTACAGACCCCTCTTCCTGTCCACAGCCCATGTGCTAATTTCTGTGTCAAGCTTCTCTTCTATGTGCTGTCCTCATGCTCTCTCAGCCCTTGGTGTCAGCCACCTGTGGGATGAGGTGGATGACTTCAAAGCACATGTCTTCAGTCCAGATCTCTTCTTTGTGATTCATGTATCCAACAGCCTTTTGGACATTTTGACTTGCATGTGCCACAAACACTTAGAATGTGGCACATCTAGCACTGAACTCATCATTTGCACCATCCCCAGTCGTGTTCTTCTCATGTAATTTATAATTGAGATTGGTGCCACCGGGGACCTTAGTGCCCAACTCAGAGTCTGGACTCACACTTCCCCCCTGCACCCCCAACCTTGCCTAGTCAATTCCTGGTAATTTATTACCTCAATTTCTCTTGAATCCTTCCAATTACTGCCTCCGTTCCTTCCCCAGAGCGCCTGCAATGCCCTCTATTTAACATGGGTGCACCTGCTCTGGGCCCCTCCAATCTCTCCACGTAGAAGCAGTGATCTTTCTAAAACCCAAACTTGATTGTATTCACGTCTTACCTAAAGCATTTCAGTGTCTCCCCATTTCACACGGTATGTGAAGTTTCTCAAATGCCATCTCAAAGGACCTTGTCATCTGCTTCTCGTGTATCTGTAGCCTTGATGCTCTCTACACGCCAACGGCTGCTTTCAATTGCCCAAATGTACCATGTTTTTTCACATTCCAGCCCCTTGCCAAGCTTTCACTGAGCCTCTAACAGAGAAGTGCTGAAAAAACTGTGCTAGATGAATGAATGTTTGAATGTGAAAGACATCCATAGTGACCGGTGATTCTGACTTAAAACAAACTAAGAAATAAACCAAGGAAAAAACATAAAAACCTCTGTAGTTTATTTTTTGCTTTTACCCAGGAATACATAAATTAATTTTATAGAAACAAAGATAAACAGTGTCTTTATAAGTATGGTTCTGTCTTCTCTGCAGCAAGAGACTTTATCTTAATTCTTGTAGCATAATTTAATTTTGCCCCTTTTTTATTAAACTGCATTTATTATATAAAGGATTTTATGGTCCCCAAACGTCTGCTTGCTGTTCTCCCTGCAAATTATATTTTCCAAATGTCTGTTCTTCCTAGAACTATTTTCCTATTAGAAGTCAGTTATTATTTTTCCAGGAATGGCAGCATAAAGCTCAATTATTTGTTTATAGTAGAGCAATCCTAGAAATTTTGAATTTGTTTATGTTTCCCCAGATCCCTGTTCCATAATAACGCAGCATTCTGATTTTGACCAAACCTCAGGACTTTTGCCTGTGGTCCAATAAATGGGTGTGCATACACATTGTTTAAATCAGTGAAATATGCTAGTGGTGTCCAACCCCAGCCTCTTGGCTACTCAGGGAACTGCCAAGTGCCTGCAGAAGCTCATGACTATTTTATCACAGAGCTAGTTTTCTCTGTTCAAAATGCAGTTACCTGACTTCGATACACACGCCACCTTGCCAAGACTGAAATTTCTTTTTTCTTACTTTTGGGTTTCATTATATAATTCATTATAAAGATAATCATATATGGTTGTATCGATTAGGTCACTTCAAATGAGACTGGCTCCAGATAACTTAAGCAGAACAAGAATCTTTTAATAGGATACCGGGAAGTTTAAGAATTGTTAAGAATTGTCAGGAAGGCTGGAAAACCAAATAAATTCAAAAAATTTCCCCAGGGGTGCAACATCCCTTTTGATTTACAACTTTTCTATGGAGGAGGAGTTTCAGAGGTTTTTCATTGGCCCTTCATACCTAGAGGCTCTTACCGGTAGGTCAGGGCGCCGATGTGGAAATTCTGCCAGACGCTGACCACATCTAACCCAGTTATACCCTGAAGAACTGGACTCTGCCCTGCTTCCCTCCCCTGGGACAACAATGGGGTGGGCTTGGCTAAAAATTCTGTTTATTACATGACCAAATAAATCCTTACCCCTTGACGAGGGGGCTATAGCGGCATTCCAGGTCCCCAGGAATCATCTGTCAGCTCAGGGCAGAACCTTGGGCATCTTGATATCCATGTTGAGATCAAGGATCCATTTCAAATGCAGTGTCTGTCACCTGTGTCACCAACCTCCACAGAGCAACCATCAAGGGGACTAAGAAGGAAGAGTTAGAAAACCGGGAGAAAACTCTAGGACACTAGTGTCTTTTCACAGCCTTTAGTCCCAACCAGGCTCCACTGGCCATCTCTGGTCCCCCGCGCAGTGCTTTCCAAAGGGGCTGGGAATGTCCTCAGTGCTCTGGGAAACGCAATGCCTTACAGGCTACCTCAAGGGCCACAGATGGAGAATGGCAAAACAGGTTGCCATGATAAACACTTTGCAGCATCCCTACCTCTCTAGGTCCTTGGGTTCCTTCATCTTCATTAAATTTTAAAATGTCTGTCATCTCAAATATAATTAGTTTGGGTCACCACCACACCTGGGCAGGTAGAAAACCAAATTTATTCCAAAAGCACTGCTGCCTGCAGGCACTTTAGTCTATCCTATCAGTGTTCACTTTTACAAGAAACTGACGCTCACTGATTAAAGAAGATTGAGAAGCTATTAAAAGGATATTGACTGGCTCATAGCATTTCCAAGGTGGCTGGAGAAGCAGACCCAGAGGCTAGATAACATGAGAGGACCCAGGCTGTCAAATCAGGCCACCAAGCTGCCTCCCCTGCCCCACCCTAGGTACTTGCCCCTGGCTTAGCCATGGCCACCGTGAGGACTTCGTCTTATGACAGCCAGCAGCCCCCTGGAGAGGATGCCATGAAGATCCTGCTTCCCTGAGGCACCAGTTCCTAATTTACAATTACAAGGGCAGTGTGCTACATACCTGTCCCAGCTTCAAGAAGGCTGGGGAAGCAAGTACCTGCCATGTTCTGCTTCTGCAGTGGGAAAGTAGCCGTAAGATATCATAACCAGCCCAAATACAGGAATCCATTTCTGATGTCAAGCAGGCAAAATAATGACAAATGCCTACTACAGAGTGTGTTCAGACTAAAGCTTCCTCAACATATTTTGAGACAGACATGCTTGCAACACTTGTGATTTGGTCATACTAATTTCCTTTTAACTGGCTTACTAATAGGATACAAGTTGACGCTGCAGCAATACCATAAACCATCAAATCCAGCATGCCAGCAATTGTGAGCCATGCAATTATTTTATGTACCACTAAAGGCATGCTGCCAAGTGCCCTGTGTCTTGTTAAAGGAGTGCTTGCAAAAGTTTAAAGAACAAAATTCTCGTGCAAATTTAAAATAAGCATGTCAATGATTTTATTCAACTTTTTAGTTATTGAGAGAACAAGAATGATGCTAAAACCAGTCCAAAAGCATTTGAGAAGCTTAGTCAATCTACTTATATTGAATACTTTTAATTTCACCAATGAGCTTCCTTTTCCAACATTTATTATGCTAATTAACAAGTTACCAGTTTACCAACTAAAAAAATGTTGTTTGGACATCAATGTGCTAATTAGTAAAGGTTCAGTTATTAATTAAGCTATAGATAGCAAAAGCATGGGATAGATTTAGGAAGCAGCAAATATTTCAATTTAGTCAGATGTCCTAGAGGGAAATTTCAGAACATAGGCTGGCAAGGCAGGCTAGAGCAAGAAAAGGAGGCCTTTAAATGTGCTCCTGGGTCACTTTTGAACAAATTCTCCACCGAGGCAATTGAGTATACAGTAAGCATTAATTATTAAGCTCTGTGAACCCCTCCCTTTGTGGCTTACTTGGATAGATTTGAAACGCCAGCAGAAAATAGGCACACTTTGCCCCACACTGTCACCCTGACTGGAAGTTGGAAATCCCTCGCCTACTTTTATAGAGCTGAATGATTCATTTCCTAAGTACTTATATGATATTCTGTTCTTTATTTGACTAAATCCTGCCTGAAGGGTTTCAGGGAAATGTACACTTTCTCAATCACTAAAAATTCTATACATTCTCTTGCAGAACTTCTCTACTCAAAAGGGAAAGAAAAAACTTTAGAAAGTTCAACAAATATTGAGTTTTCCATATCCTGTAAAGGAAAAAGAGACAAAACGTATTTATACATCTAGACATGCAGGTATTACATCATAGATATATAAATATTAAATATATACACTTTAGTTTCTTTTTATAAGCTGATAAAAAAAGGACCAAAGCTGGTTATTAAATAAAGTTATTTAATCAGTGTTGGAAAATCAGCATAGAAGGATGGAAGTTTGGAATAGGGAAATTCACCTAAAGTATAGTTTTCAAAATCAGACAAGAAATATGCTCCACATAAAAGTTGAAGAATTGATTTACATTAAATTATCAGAAAAATGTCAGAATTTTCTAGCACTTAAACCTGCTAATCACTTTGTAAATAAGAGCTATAAATCATATATGACAGTAATGAGATTGAAATAATTTTGTCATAATTCAAACATGTGTCAGTGGGGAAGACCAACAAAGGCCTTATACTAATGAGAAATGGTATTATTTATTTTTTAAAAATTAAAAAAAAAGTGTATTCAAAAGCTAGGACACAAAGTTTATGAAAACATTTTCAAAAGTTATCATTCATAAACATTATTAAAGGTTCAGTGAGTTACAGTCAAAATGAATAAGTGATTTAAAGAGTTTACTAATGAGGAATGGACCAAATGATCAAATACATTTCACATGCTTCATAAACAGCTGAAGCTATTTCATAGCATTCAGTAATGAAGAAATAAATTCTGATCATTCAATGATGATAATTCCAATGACTGAACAAGAGGTATCGTATATATAAAATGGGTAAGAGGTTCTCTAGGGAATACAGATTTTTTTCTTAAGAACATTTATTTAACAAATAGGTAGTGCTTGCTTTCTAAGCTCTTAACAAGTATTGACTCATTCAATCTTCAAAATAACTTGATGATATAAAATACTATTATTATGTCCTTTTTACAGATGAGGAAATTAAGGTTAAGCAATTTGCTTAAGGTCACAGCAAAAGGCTGTCACAAATCTCCAAGAAGCATTACTTAGCTAAGATTTATAGAAAAATGTTTAAGTCAACCAACTGTGTTTAGAGTAAGAAGAACACAATAGGTCTTCAATCTATTGGAAAACATGGTCTAATGCAAACAATTACATAAGAAAACAATTATTTCATTCAGCTTGGCTTTATCTTTTCCATCAAGAATGATCTTCCATCTGAAAATGACAAAATAAACATCATAGCAGGGCACTGAAGACCTAGATGCAAGGTAAGTTTGAAAGCAAGCACCTTATCACACTAAATGAATTCAGATCTCTACATCCAAATTAATTCCATTTCAGCAGGCTAAAGTAGCATGCAGGTGTGATTGTGATAACCTTTGAGAATCCCGAAGAGAAAGACATGAGACACAAAACTGGAGATGAGCAGATGTCCTGATTTCCAAAAATGAGGAAAAAGTCCTACTGCAGGTTTTCCTGGCAAATGTTACTAAACAGAAGGATTTGTAAACAGAAGTTTATGAGCACCTGGAAAGAACAAGGTGATTGCCAGAAGTCGGCATGAGTTTCCTAAGAAAAAGATATGCCAAACTAACCTCATTCCTGTTAGGATCAGTGAAACAGGTAGCAGGTCTTATGTGTTCATGATTCCAATCTATGTCCCTTAGGAGAGGAAATGGTTCAAAAATGACAAGTGATGTGTTCCATGGCATGCATGAGCAAACATCAAGGATACTTGCCCATCTGCATTCCTTTTTGGAAAGCCAGGATTCCTAAAATGGGTCAGATTGCTATAAAATTTTCTCCCACACAGGTAACCTTCCAAATAGCCAAACTTGACACTCCAGCCAACATAAGGAAAAATCAAGGTTGTGTGAGTGAGTAGAGGGCATACAAGATAGTAGGTGGTGTAGTCAGTAGAAGGCAGACTATAGGTGCCAAATAAATATAGCCCCAGAATTTGTGGATCAATTGAGAGGGTGGTATTTTGTAAAACTAAAGCTAGTAGAACCGACTTAAAAATAAATGTCATCTGCAGAAGAACTTCATCCAAATAGGGCTTGCAAATGTGTTTGTTAAAAATCTAAAGAGATTCTCAAATCTGATTAAGAAGCCAAAATGTCTCACACATAATCAAGGGTACCTGCTGATATCACTAATGGAAAGAAAGAGGTAATCAAATTAAATTTATCATCTGACTGAGGAAATTACGAGTTAACAGAAGGGTGGCAAGCCACATGGTGTCGAGAAAAAGAGCCAAAGAACAAGAATTTGGCTGAATTTATCCAACACGGTCCAAAGTAGAGTGATATTGTCTCTGTCACTGATGACGATTTTTTGTTAATATTTCGGTGACTCTACCTCTAGTCATATCTGTAAAGCATATTGCAAAGGCTTGTATAATTTTATCTTTTCACTTAACATTATAATATAAGCATATTCCCATGTTATTAAAAACTGCTCATAGACACAATCATATTGGCATCACAATATCCTTCACATGAAGATGCCATAATTTACTCAACTATTGCCTTACTTCTTAGTTGTTTTTAATTTTTCACTATTATCAATATTCTGCAAAAATGCAGACCTTTTGCTCTGCCTTGTATTGTTTTCTCAGGATAGATTCTGGAAATAGAATTATGGGGCCAACAAGTATTGACATTTTAAAGCTCCTGACAAATACCACTAAATTGCTTCCCTCTGCTCTCTCATCAGTATGATTAGTCTTCAGAACAATTAAATCTTTGATAATTGAGCAGGCAAAATTATACCTCATTTTAATTCATATGCCTTAATGAGGCAGAACATTTTTCCATATGTTTATTTGCCATTGGATTTTTCTCTTTTGTGAGTTATATGTCCATGCCTTCTGTCTTAGTAATTTTTCTTATGAATTTAAATTATCTGTATTTGGTAAAGAAATTAAGCACTTCTTTGTCATGTATATTGCCAATTATTTTTACCAGTTTTTCCTCTTAATTGCATAACTTGTTTCTTGATGTTTTACATTTCTACAAAATCAAAATATTTCTCTTTCTCTGTTATTTCTTCTATAACTTTTTAATATAAAAGAGTTCCTAATCCTCAGATTTAAAGCATTCCTCTATTTTAGTCTAGATTGTTGTGGTTTTATTAATAATACTTAACTAGCATAGGATATATAAGTGTATAAAATTAATGCTGAACTCTCATTCTGGCAATAAGTCATTTTCATCCAGTAGAATCACAAAAATCTCAAACTAATAGAAGAAAAGCTTCATTCATCTCATTTAGAGATACACTTCCAATACAACTGTTTTTTCTTTAATAGTTGCTTATCAATATCTATATTTATAATATTTTGATCAATTATATACTAATAATACTTGCTATGATAATTCAGACCAAAAATCTTAATGCTGAGAGTCTTAAATTACAGAAAATGAAATTAATTTTAAGATTTTAATTTATGTACATATTTTTCTATCAGAGAATTATGACAGAGTGATGGAAAAAGGTTTTCAATAAAAACAGTTTTCATTAAGATAATTTTTTTCTGGGTGAAGTGAAATGGAAAATGAGTTAAAAAAAGAAAATGAAAGATACAATTTCCAAATGTTGAAAAGGCTTATTCATGTGTTTTTAACTGGAGATAGTGAATATCAAATCATTGTGTTATTTAGATGCCATTGAATACATTTAAAAGAGAAATGTAATTATTTTCTTCAAAATGTCAACATTTGTAATATATCAGAATTATATTTTTTGAAATTTTTTTAACTCATAATAAATTTGGGGGATGTTAACTTTAAAATGTATAAGAGAGGGTACATAGATTTTCAAATTTCTTTTGGGGTTTTTGTCAGTAAAAATCTTTGAAGTCTATAGCTTAGGATTCAAGGCTAGTGCTCCTAAACCTCTGTAGTAAAGAGTCACATTTTTAAGTTTCCCAGTTTTTGCAAAATATTAAGTGGTCCTTGTACACATGACTACTCCACAGCCACACCACATGTGTCTCAGTAGGCAAGTTCCATGACACACAAACTTGTCTGTACCTTGTTCAATAAGACACAATAAGACCAACACAGTAAGTGTTGGCATTAAAATATGTTTACGATTTTTGACACTTCTCTCTTAAGAAGGTGGAGTCCAGCTTTCCTCCCCTTGAGTGGTAGCTGAACTTAGTGACTTGCTTCTAACAGATAGAATGTGGTGGAAGTTACTGTGTGTGACTTCTGAGGCTAGTCATAAAAAGCATGCAGCTTCTTCCTTGTTCTCTCTTTCTTAGCCTCTTCACTCTAGAAAAGCCAGTCACCATGTTGTAAGGACACTCAAGCACCTTTATGGAAAGGTCTATTTGGAAAAGAACTGAGGTCTCCTGCCAACCGGCATCTGAGTCATCTTGGAAGTAGACCACTCTGCCTCAGTCTAGCCTTCAGATGACTGTAGCCCCGGCCACCATCTTGAATGAAACCTCATGAGAAAGCCTTAACCAGCTAGGCAGATGCTGAATTCCTGAACTACAGAAATTGTGTAACATCACAAATGTTTATTGCTGTTTGGAACCACCAAGTTTTCAGACAATTTGTTTTGCATTAATAAATCACTAATACAGCCACTAGTCATAAGCTTGGATGATGTGAGTCAATCACTATGGCAGTTTCTAAACCCTCACTCTCAGTTCCAGTGCTTGTCTTTGCATATACCTGTAGCAGACAGTTCATGGATTGGCACAGACTCATAGATCATGCTTTGAATAGTGGTGCCCTTGACATCTTGTCCTTGTCTCAAACACAGTTGGCTGTTTCTTCCAAGGTACATCTTCCACTCATACTCCCCAAACAAATGGACTCATTATCACCCTCTTTCTAACAATTGCCTTTGAGTTAGGTAATAATCCCTGGTCTAGGTGGTTGTGGCCAGGGTTACAGAGTAACATGGCATAAAACACAAAAAATTTATGTGGAAAGAGCTTCCCCAAAGGAGGATGGAGCACGTAACAGGCATTTAGAATTTCAAGGACTCGATGACACATTCTTCAACTGCCACTTAGGCCTTACTTCTTCCGTAAAGTATCCTAAATCAGTCTAATCTGAATGCAGTCAATAGTTGGACAGCACGATCCCCTCCTTCCCCCCACACTACCCTGTGCTTGTACCCAAAGCTATGGTGCTCTCCATCATCCCAACACCAATACCCAACTGTGCACTGCCCAGTGTGCTGTCCTGGACTGTGACCAGCTCTCTCTTTCCCATTTCACTGTCAGCTCTCCAAGGGCCTTTATTTCTACATCCCCAGGGCTAAGTATAGTGCCTGGCTGGAATTTACTGCAGGATATCTTTGAATTTTTAATATAAATGCAATTATAAGTTGGTTCTTTTGATTAAAAAATAAGAATTCATTTTGTAAAGGAAAACTGAGAAAATACTCTTGCCACATGAATTCTCATACACATACACACACACACACGCAAACACCTACTAAACAATTACCAATTTATATACTTGGCAAGTTTGGATTTTGAAAGCAAAGCATACTAGCTGGAGGCTGTATGGTGTTGGTGTTAGAATAAGTGCTTTTGAGGCAGACCTGCCTGCTTAAATGTAACCTATTACTTAATAGTGTTGTGATTCTAGGCAAGATAATTAACCTCTCTCTGTCTTCATTTCTTCGTTATAAATAGGGATAGTAACAAAACCTAGCTCTCTAAGAGTTAAATGAATTAGTACACGTGTTTAATAAATATTAGCCATTACTGGGATTCCTTGATCACTTACATGTAATAAATGTCTTTACTCTACTCTCCCATATTTGTGTGTGCCAGTTGCAGTGACCACAATTCCTACTTCTTTGCATCTCCCTGTTGTGTTAATCTAACAGTTTACTCAAAGTGGGATCTGTGGACCACCTGTCTCAGAATCATCTATGGGCCTTGTTTAAAATGCTCATTCTTTAACTACACTCTAGGCCTGAAACAAAATGTCTGCACAGGAGGCCCAGGAAGCTGTGCTTTAAATAAACACTACCTATCTTAATCCATTCAGGCTGCTATAACACAATACTTCAAACTGGGTAATGTATGAACAATACAAATGTATTGTTTACAGTTCTGGAGGCTGGCAAGTCCAAAATGAATGCACCAGCAAATCTGATGTCTGGTGAGGCTCAATTTCTCATAGATGGCACTTTCTATGTGTCCTCACATGGAAGAAGGGGCAAGCAGGCCCCCTCAAACCTCTTTTATAGAAGCACTAGTCCCATCTATGAGGGCAGAGCTCTCATGACCTAATCACCTCCTAAAGGCCTGACCTCTTAATACTGCCACAATGGGATTAGGTTTCAACATGAATTTTGGAGGGATACAAACATTCAGATCATGGTACCACACAAGAAATTATGATGTACCTGAGTTTAAATATGTCCACAGGTGTATTCAGCAGTTCCACAGGTGAGACAAAGGCAAATATTGAAGCCCCAATGGAATCACAAGTCAGCCACAGCCATTCTCTGCAGACTTCTGCACTAGCATGTGTCACTAAACAGCAAACAAGTGTCAGAAAGGTAAGGCTGCTGTGATATAATCTTAATGCAGCATGGTGGCTCTAATATTGCTCATGAAGTGAAACAGAAACACATAGTTTATTCACGGGTGATTTTGTGCTATAGTCAGGAAAATATAAGAGCTCTGCTGAAATGAAATGCTGAGGCACTTTAACTTTTGTCATGTTGTATATTTACATGGTTGTAATTTTAAGAAAAAATAATGGTCACGTATGCCCGAGGGCAGGTTGTCCTTGTCAAA
This sequence comes from Cheirogaleus medius, assembly GCA_008086735.1. Lineage (NCBI taxonomy): Eukaryota > Metazoa > Chordata > Mammalia > Primates > Cheirogaleidae > Cheirogaleus > Cheirogaleus medius. Next base: position 146,431,630 of record VBSM01002608.1, read on the forward strand.
TTCTCATAGGTCACCACTCAGACACTACAGGCTTTAGGAAGCGCTATCACATTGCTGCACCACATCTGTAAGAAATTGAATGCAAATTGCAGCAGAATTTATATTGCAAGGTAGCAGTTTCCAGCTGCGTATCATTTGTTTTCTCTTGTTTAAAATAGCTCTAAATCGTATGCCAGCTACTGTAGGCTCCAGATTCTATTAATTAGGGATGGAAAACTACAGCAGCAGCCTGTCCCCTGGAAGTTTGTGCCAGATTCCTTCCAAAAATCTGCTTTGGGCCTCTGCAGTCCCATGAGAGGCTTCTAGGTAATGGTATGGTTTTTCTAGGACAATGCTTCTCAAGGTGTGGTCCAAGAATGACTTGCTCAGAGATCATCTGGGAAATTTATTAAAAATGCAGTTTTCTACCCTGAGCCCTGGACTCAGTAAATCCGAATCTCTGGGAATGGGCCCAGACATCTGCATGTGAAGCACATTCTTATGTGTGGCAAAATTTGAGGACCACTATAATCTGGAGGCTACTCTAAAATGAATCATTTTTCCTGAAATCAAGTAATATTTTCCTCAACCAGAAATCCCCCCTCTGCCTTTCCTAATTTTCTCCCAACAATACTTTTTTTTTTATTCAAGGTCAAGTAAACTCTCACATGCTTAATTGTTCCCCTTTCCAATTACTGTGAAACTTAATATAAAGGATTTTAATGACTTTCATTAGTCAGTAAAGTCCAGATGTAAAATATCTCACCACTTTATGAATGTGGCCCTTATAGGAGTCAGACTGTGTCTGCAATTTCATTGTGAGAGAGAATGCATCTCTCCTTAGAATATAAAAAGCTCCCAGCACCAGGTGTGATGGGTAAATAAGTGTTACCATGGCACTGTGTTCCTCTGTGGCTTCTCCTCGTTACAGATTTAGTTGCAAACATCATTCTTGGCTAAGTTCCTCATTTGTACAACTCTTTGCTATCTGTCAAGTGTGCATACACATGAGCACTCTTTGAGTACATTTAATGTATTGACGTTGATCCTGACACCAGAATAAAAGGCTTCACCTCCCCACCCCAGTTCATCACCTGGTGGCCAGCAGTTCCTCGATAAATATGCATGGGATGAATGACAGAGGAATACCACTGCTCTGGTGTCACACCACATGTATCACAAGCTTGCTGAGGAGCCCCCCATAAAGTCCTGTGGACTCTACCATAGCCCATAACAGGTTCCTGCACTTTTGGTGGCTTGCTAAATTTCTTATATATATGTAGAGAGAGAGATCTTTCCTTTTGCAAGTTGTTCCCTTGTTTTCCCTCTCTCACATACCTCTATTTTTGTTCATATTTTCCCCATTTCTACAACCCAAGAATTTCTTGGGTTGTTCAGAATTTCTCCCCAAGAATTTGCAGCTGATCCTCTCACCTTATGGATGTCCTACAAATGCATTCTTCTTCCCTCCAGATTATGGCTGAAAGTAAATGTTTTTAAACAATTCTGCTCTAAAGCCCTTCCTGACCTTGAACTTTAATCAATAATTTTCTTCTTTCGTGTTGCTACCTACTGGCCAACTTTTACTTCATGTTCATAAATGAGTTGAAGTGGAATTAAGCTAGAGGTGAAACATTCTGGGAACTGATACACTGAGTGACTGCTCATGTCCCAGCAAAACATCTTGTCATGGGAGAAACCTTAGGACCGTGGACGTGTTTCCTGGTTAGCTTGTCACTCATTAAATACCTAAGAATGCCATTCCTCAAATGTGGGAAAGTAGGCAAGTTTTCTATGTCAGTTGATACTTCGCTAGGCTGTGGCTCAGGTTTGCCTGAAGCAGCACCTGTGTTTGCAGTATAGCTATTCATAGTATTCCCAGCGTGTGCAGTTGGGCCACTGCATTATCTGGCCATGCTACTCATAGGCCTCAAGTTCTAGATATAGTAAGAATATCACTTTCACCCACCTTCCTCTTGTCTTCTCATCTCAGCCTATCCCACCAAACTCTCCTTTTGAACCAACAGAAGAGATAAGTAATTGCCACTCCAGATCAGCTCTGGGCCTCAGCCTCCTGCAGGGGAGCTGGGACATGGCCAAAGGTAGAGCAATTTGACTCCCTGAAAGATGATGGTGGCAACTCAAACCAGAGCCACATTCTTATCAATATCCAGTTATCCCTTTCCTCAGTTGCCTTATAACAATTTATTAAAATGTATTCATTATTAATTCACTAATTACAACTCACGTAATTACTAAGTCATTTATTAATTCACGACTATTTACTGAGCACCTATTATGTGTCAGGCACTGTTCCAGCCACTGGGGACACAGAAGACAGCACAAAATTTCTGCTATCGTGGAAATTATACTGCAGTAAAGGGTGACAAACAAGTAAACAGATAAAGGAGACAAGTAAAAATAGTGGTTATTCTTATGAAGCAAACAAAATAGAGAGATGGAATAGAGAGTGAATTGCTTAGGGTACAGCTGAATCTCGGTAACAGAGAGAGTGAAAATACAGGAACTCAAAGAAGATATAAGTGTATTTTTTTGCTCCCAGAGCTGGTCTGTCCAGGGATGGAAGGCGGCTCCATCTACAAGAACCAAGGTTCCTTTGATCTCCCTGTCCATGACCTAGGGTGGTGTTCTCATCCACATGGTCAGGACAGTGCACCAGCACCACGTCTGCCTCCCAGCCAGTGGGGAAAAAAGGGGGATGTCCAGGGCAAGTGGCTCCTCACTAAGGAGATGATCCACACGTGATGTGTTTTCATTCCTCTCACTTCCTATTAGCCCAAACTTACTCATATGGCCAAAGCTAATTACAAGGCCATCTGGGAAATGTAGTATCTATTTGAACAGTCAGATGCCCAGCTAAACTGGGTAGTTCTATTGCTTTAATAATAAAGGAATAAAAGGCACACATTACGCTCTCTGCCATAATTGTTCTGTTGTACCCTGGGTTAGAGAGGTAAGGACTTTTTTAGAAGAGAGTTTTGTTAGATAAACTAGTCAAGGAAGACCTCTGAGGAGGTGACAATTGATATAAGATTTGAAAGACACAAAGGATGCAGTCATGTAACATACGTGAGAATTAAAAACAGCAACTGTGAGTTAAGATGACAATGGACACGTGTATGTTTCAAACTAAAGTTTTAATTTATGTTTATTTTACTTATTTATTTATTTATAGAGATGAGGTCTTGCTATGTTGCCTAGTCTCAAACTCCTGGGCTCAAGCAATCCTCCCAGCTCAGCCCCCCCACCACCCAAGTAGCTGAGACTACAGGCATGCACCACCATGTGTGGATTGAGTTTTGTTATTTAATCATTATAATATGTCATTATTTAAGACAAGCTTACTAAAAGAGCACACACTGAGATTTTTTTTTAATCGGTAACATTCTCAACCTGTTTACATACCATACCTGGATGTTTTGCTATATCTGACACATAGTCACAGTGGAGAATTTTTATCAGTGATTGTTTGGTAGAAACTAAATGGTTGATTTTTCCATTTGTTTTTCCAATGACCTCAAATTTCCAAACAGCAGTCACCATCTTCTCCGCAGCCTTTGCAATCCTTTCCACAGCCTGCGCTACTGGGCAGCCCCATGAAGACGCTAAAAGACTACGGAATGGAGAGATCTTGTTCTAAAGTACACGGAAAGGCACTTCTAAGTTTTAGACTCACTCATTAGTCAGATGGATTGTATACAAAGCAAGAATTGTTTTGACATTGATTATAACGGAAGAAAATGCCTGCTGGAAAGGCATCTTGTCCTTGCCCCATTCTGGGCACTCGCCTGCATTTGATAGATTCAGGTCTAATTAAAACCATGAGAAACACCACCCGAGGCAGGCGATTGTCCATCTGGCCCATTGTTCAGGCTCAGACAGAAGCATCCGAAGATTCTGGGTGAGGCGGTCCAGTGCCAAATCTGACTTCAGCCACAAGGTAGTAACATTCTCCTCACAGCCCTAACTTTCCTCTACCAAAACCAGGCTGTGCTGCCGTTTTCTCCCAAGTCTCTTGCTCCCTCTCAGGGAAGCTGTCATCTGCCTCTAAGTTCATGAGTGTCCATTTATTTAAAAACAGACCTTGTTCCTGACAATGTTTGCAGGGAACATGTATTTCATGGTGACAAGTCTTAGGCACTGTGGATAATAATGAGCATAAGCACTGTTTTCCTAGGTGACTTACACACTTGGCAAATGCTGAGCTTGTGAAGACATGACCTTCCTTCTCCTTGAGTGAAATTACACTATCGTTTCTGAATAGTCAAGCTGTATATTACAAAGCAACTCTGTCCCATGCCCATCCTTCTGTGACGCTACCCAAGGGAATGAGTTTCCTGAAATGTTATCTTTGCTGTGAAATTTCCCTCACAACAGCTCCCATCCCTTGGTCTAACCAAAAATCTTTTAGGCACACTCTGACCACAAGTTTTTCAGAGAGGAATTTTATTTAAGTGTATGTGCGTGTGTGTGTGTGTATAAACATAGTATGGACAGACGGTATATGAAAGCTGAAAATCTCTGATGCTGCCCAAATCTCCATGTTCCGTCTGACCGCCACCGTGCTCGCAGGGGCTGGAGGGGCGGGTAGTGTTCTGGCTGCAGCCTCCTTGTCGCCTCAATGGCCTTCCTTACATACCTTGAAGCTGCTTAACTACCCCTGACATATTCTTAGCTATGAGCTCAGCTCCTGGATTTTTCTGAAATCTGTAGCTCACACCTCCCTAACCTTTCAAATCCTTGAACTATAAAACATGAAATATAAAGTGCATGAAGGGAAACGATGCAGGCTGGAACCCTGATGCTTGGAAGCTTCAAGCAGTGCTTTGGCTCACTAACTAGAACACATAAGAGGAGCCCCACACACCAGCCCCAGCACAAAGGACCGAAGTACCCTGTGATGTAATAGGATTGGGGAAGCTCTCATCACCACCAAGTGCTACCACTTTCCTAGCTGGACAGAGCTTTGGGAAATAACTGCATTGCATTTTTATTTCAATCCTCCTCCACTTGGAAAATGAGGAGGACACTGGGGCCCAGAGGGATTCAGGGACTTGCCCCAGGTCACAAAGTCAGCGAAGGGCAAAGTAGTAACTGGAACCAGGAATCTAGTTCCCTTTTCATTCCACCACAGTGTTGTTTGTTGGAAATAGTATATTTCTGTTCGGGAAGCAATCTTAAGTCTGCAGAGCCACAATGTAAGGTCTTGGTGCAGTGTAGCACAGCGTCGTAATCTTCCTCTAACACTTCCCCAGTCCTAACAGCCATATAAGGAATCTGAATCTGTATCACAGTTCCCAATTAGCTTTGACAAACTTGATGTATTGCCAGTCAGTATACTATATCACACCCACTGACTCCAACAGGCAAATCATTCCATTAAACTTAATATCTCAGCTAAAAACAGCCATCTGTTCACACTTAATTACCATCTTCCCCAAACATATTTATTTGACTATCATAAAGAAAACTCCACTTGTGGAGGGGACTGAAGATTGGAAGGTTTAACCTTTCTGCTTAAGAGCTGTCAATTAAACTTAAAATTATCTCAAACCTGGTTCAAGTCCTACTAGAAATAGAAACACATTTTTCAGATGGTTCCAAAAACACATTCTTGCATTTATTTTCTAAAAAGAAAACTTTAAGAACGAATTCTGAAAAAAAAATAATAAAATGAGCTGCCTTTTTTTTTCTTTCCTTCTTTTTTTTTCTTTTTTTTTCTTTCTATCTTTCTTAAATATACTTTTTCTTGGAAGAAAAATTGGGAGAGAAAACATTCAGATGCCAGGTGTACCTTCATTAATTAGTTCAATGTGCTGGTCAAGAAGCCAGTTAGCTGCAGTAACCTTCCATCATCATCCTTGTGTGCCTCTCAGTTCCCGTCCATAAGCAGTTCTTTATTCTTGTGTCATTCCTGTAGAGATCCAATTTATGTGTGGTCATTCAAAGTCTCTTTTGAATGTTTTAAATAGCCAGAATCTCAATGGTTCCCAATTTTGCATAAAAAGGGGCTTTAGCTTTGGTTGTATTACACATCAGGTATTTTTACAAAGCTAAACAGACACGAACCTAAAGAAACTTACAGCAGAAACAGGAACTCCCTTGTGAAGCAAATAAGCTTATAAAAGCTGATAGACACAACATTCATAACCCAGACTTTTTCAGTTTAATGATTAGCTACCCAACAAGGCAAAACATCCCTATCAGAAAAAGAATTCTATTTGGAGAGTTATTTTTTTGGAATGAAGAGGAATGAGTTGATCCACCTCTGGCCATCTGTACATGTTTTTTTCACTTTTGTAGCCTTTGCTGATTGGAATGCATTCTGGTATCTTGGCCTCTCTTGGGGAAAAACAGGCAATTAAGAAGCTTTCCAGAGACCAACAGTTGCAATGACTTGCAAACAGCACTTATTCACTTATTTAAGAAAGAAATATTATTGCTTACTATGTACCAATGTCTATGCTAGTATCTGGGAATGCATCCATCAACCAAATAGACAAGTTTGCTATCTTCATGGAGCTTATAGTCTAGAGAGAAAAAGACTAAGAATACTGCTGAAATAATGATATAAATAGAAGAAAAATGATCTGTCGGAGAAGTCTGGCTTTCTTTTTAAAGTAATTTTCAAAAAATGGTGAACATACTGTTTCAATGTTTTAAATACTGACCTATGAAAAAGAAATTTTAACATCTATTTCATTGCTACTGTATGTAAAGGGCTTTACATATGTTTTTCATTTAATTTTTACAAAGATCTTTGTAAGTAGATACTAAGACGACTGAGGCTCAAAAAGTTGAAGTGTCTAAAAAAAAAACATGGCCTGTAAGTGATAAGGCCAATAATCACATCGACATTCATATTATTCAGAAGTCCATGCATTTTCTCCCACCTATTCTGACTTCCGCAACTGAGTCTTCTTTGGCATCTTAGAAGAGAAGGCCACAATGCTTCAGACTTCTTTCGGCAGTATAGAAAAAGGACTATAAGGTTCTCTAGCCAATATCATTATTCTCTTATTAGAATAATTATCTAACAGTAAAAAAAAAAGTCTTACCCTTATGTAAAACCTTCAAAGAAGACAACTTCCCCGTACCTCCAACACAATCTGATGTTTCGTAATTCCACAAACACACTAGCATTCACTCAATGCGTTTCTGCTACTAGCTTAGCAAGTTCTCATTGTCAGATCAAGTTTCTGTGCTAATCTGAAGTTGAGCTATTATAAAAATAAAGCACAGAATTGGGAAGTTGAATAGTTTATATATCTCAACATTCATTAGTCATAAAACAATGAACTAACTACAAAAAGGTCTAGCTTCCCAAACCATATTATTAATACAATCTGGTTGCACAAGACTTTCATTCTTGACACCTGTGAAGGAGAGTAGATGGTTTCGTTTGCATCCAACTTGACATATACATCAAAAATTCTGTATTACATTTTATAAAGAGTTTATTTCTTTCCAATATTTGAAGGGATTAGCTAGGAATTTTAGCCAATCAGTAACCCATTCATTTGAAAATACCTACTGAATCATTTGAAAGTATTTGAATTTTTTAAAAATTACACATTTTGCTTTTACTACATATTTAATAGCATCAAAGGCCCACTCCAGAGCATTTCTCTCACTGAATAAACTAAAACCTTTCAAAAACAAAAGTAAAATAACTACGAGAAGACCAGAAATATAGAATCTAGTTCAAAAATCCTTAACAAATATTAGCACATTGAGTCCAACAATACACAAATAGATAATATATCATGACCATGTAGGGCTTATTCCAAGAAAGCAATGTTGGCTTAGCATTTAAAAACCAATGAAACATAACTTACCACATTAACAGAATAAAGGAAAAAATCAATATGATCATTTTAATAGATGGAGAAAGGGCATTTGGCAAAATTCAATACCTGCTCGTGAATTTTTTAAAAACTCAGTAAACTAGGAATATTAGGGCATTTTTCAACCTAATAAAGAGCATCCATGCAAAATCTTCAGCTAACATCATACTTAATGGTTAAAGGCTGCCCTGAGACTGGTAACAAGGCAAGGGTGTCCACTTCCACAGCTTCTATTTGATTTTATACTGGAGGTCTAAGCCATTGAAATAATGAAAAAAGGAGGAGGGGAGAAGAAAAAAGAGTGGAAAATAAAAAGAATAAAAATCAGTAAGAAAAAAAGTAAAATAATATTTGTAGATGATAGAATTATTTATGTGGAAAATCTCAGAGAATCCACAAAATAATTACTAGAACTAATAAATTTAGCAAGATACATCCTGATATTTTTAAGCCACTGTATTCCAATATACAAGCAGGCACAATTCAAAACTGAATTTTTTTAAATTTCATTTACAGTAGCAATTTAAAAAACTAGAAAAAATCTAGAATATTTCTGATAGAAAGTAAAGAAAATTTAAATAAATGAGAAGACATGCATATTCATAGATTGAAAGGCTCAGTGTATTAGTCAAGATTCTCTACAGAAAACCAAGAGGATGTTTTATATATATATATATACATAGAGAGAGAGAGAGAGAGAGTGAGTTATCATGTGAATTGGCTCACATGATCATGGAGGCTAAGAAGACCCATGATACGCTGTCTGCAAGCTGAAGAATCAGGAAAGCCAGTGGTGTGATTCAGTCTGAGCCTGAAGGTCTGAGAACCAGAGGGAGGACGGTAGCACTGGTGTAAGTCCCAAAATCCAAAGGCCCAAGAATCCTACCTCCAATATCTAAGGGAAGAAGAAAATGGATATTTTAGCCCAAGGAAAAAAAGAGAGAGAGAGAGAGTTTGCCCTTCCTCCACTTTTTTGTTCTATTCACTCCCTCAATGGATTGAATGTTGCCCACCAATGCTGGTGAGGACTGATCTTCTATACTCAGTCTAATGATTCAAATGCTAATCTCTTCCAGAAACACCTTCACAGACACACTCAGAAATAATGCTTTACCAGCTATCTGGCCATCCCTTAACCCAATCAATTTAATACATAAAATTAAATATCACACTCAATACCATTAAGACAATTTTCCCTCAAATGACCTCAGTTTCAATACAATACCAATCAAAATTCCAAGTGACTTTTTTGTAGAAACTGACCGGCTGATTCTAAAATATCAAATGCAAAGGACCAAAGCAATTTCTTAAAAGATCAAGGTTGGAACCTTACCTGATTTCAAAAAAATTTTTATGAAGCTTCAGTAATAAAAACAATATGGTACTGGCAAAAAATATAGACATATTCATCTATGAAAAAAAATAGAGAGTGCAGAAATAAACCCACACACAGTCATTTAATTCTTTACAAAAGTAGCAAGGCAATTCAATGAGGAAAGGAAGGTCTTTTCAACAAATGATGCTGGATACACTGTTCAGGAAAAGAAAAGACAATTAACATGGACCCTTACCTCATACCACACACCCAAATTAACTCAAAATGATCATAGACCTAAATTTGAAACATAAAACTCTAAATTATTTTTAGCATAGAAATATTACAACCTTGGGGTAGGCAAACATTCCTTGGGTAGAACACAAAAAGCATGAGCCATAAAGGAAAAAAATGATAAACTGATCTTTGACCAAATTTAAGTGTTTACTATTTAAAAGACATCACTAAGAAAACAAAACAGCAGGCCACAGACCTGGAGAAAATATTTACTAAATATTTATCAGACAAGTACTTGTATATAGAATATATTAAAACTTTTTATCACTCAATAATAAGAAAACAATCCAATTTTTTAAATAAGTAAAAAATTTAAATAGACATTTTACCTAAAAGGACTTACAATTGGCCCACAAGAATATGAAAAGATGTTCACATCATTAGTCATCAGGGAAGCACAAATTAAAAATATAATGAGATACCACTATTCACCTATTAGAATGGCTAATATATACATTTTAAATTAGCAATACCAAGTGTTGACAAAGATGTTGAGAATGTAGAACGCTGTAACTATTTTGGAAAACAGTTTGGTGGTTTCTTAAAAAGTTCGACAAACACCTACCATACCATCTAATTAGTCCACTCCTAGATTTTTACTCAAGAGAAATGAAAACATATGTCTACACTGAGACTTGTACACAAATGTTCACAGCAACTTTATTTGTAATAGCCAAAAACTAGAAATAATTCAAATATCCACCACAGGTAGATGGATAAATAACTTGTGGTATATCCATATAATGCAAAACTACCCAGCAATAAAAAGGAAGAAATTACTGATAAGCTCAATAAACTGAGATTTCAGATGAATCTCAAAATTATTATGCTGATTGAAAGAAGTGTGGCAAAAGGAGTATATATTGTATGATTCTATTTATGTGAAATTCTAAAAAGTGTAAACTAATCTATAGTGACAGAAAGCAGATCAGTAGTTGCCTGTGGATCTTGGCAAAGGAAGGGATAGAGTTGGAGGAAAATTTGTGGAAAGAGAAAAAATTGGTAACTTGATTATGGCGATGGTTTCATGGGTGTATACATTTGCTAAAACTGATAAAATTGTGTACTTTTAAAATGTTTCATTCACTGTACTTCAATTATATCTCAATAAAGTTGTAAAATAAATTAATACACTTCGTCTACTTGCGCCAACTCTAAGTCAACGCAGCAGATTGCTACCTTTGCTCCATATTCAGAGGTATCTCACATAGCCCATGCTCCCGGGCCAAGTTCTCAAGTTTGATCACATTAGACTACAGAGTAATAAGATGTTTTAGAAATGTGGAAAGCGTGGAAGCATTAATTAACACTTAATAACCATATGTGATGCTTAAAATTAAAGATTTCAGAGTTAGACATACCCAAGTTTGAATCTCAGTTCTATCTCTCACTTTCAAATCGACCTTGCATAAAATTAAATTTCCTGTGTCTCAGTTTCCTAACTTGTAAAATTGTGATAATAATACTACTTACTCCAAAAATTTATTTTGGATATTCAATAATAATGCATGTGTAGCACATGCCTGACCCAGACAGGTTCTTTATAAAACACTGCTATAACACTCAAATGGTATCTCCAAATTTCTAATTCTTTAAAGAATTACTGCAAGTTTAATAAAATTACTGATAAAAACCTACATAGCTAGTCAAAGGGCATTCTAGGAGCCAATCATTGATCATATCTTGTTCAAATTGGCATAATTGTTAGGTATGCTTTCATGGGAATTTAACTGCAGTAAAGTTATAATAAAGTTTTCTCTTTTCCCACCCACATCTTCTTCTTGTTTTATAGCCATATCAAAATTCTTTTATGAGATTCTTAGATCTAGAATACTGAATATAGATATTCACCCAGAAAATCTGTTAAATATTTCTGTTTAGAAGTGAATTAAACTTGTCTATATCTTGCCCTTCAACTATGTTAGTGATCTATTCCAATCTGGAACTACCTCCATCTGGTACACAGTTGGAACTTAATAAATATTAATATCTTTATTTCCCTAGTTCAAGATTTAAGTCTATCAACATTGCTGAAGTACACATGATAACATAGAAATCACATGGGACAATTAGGTTCAGAGATAGATTCCATGTGAGGCTCATGAGGGTTGCGCTGAAATACAAGCATAGCAGATGCATCATTTTAATATTACAGCTGCTTCTGATCCTAAGTTAATAGCAACACTCTATTTTTATCATTCCAAAACAGAATAGATGTTCACTTTATTGACAATGAGGAAACAGGGGCCTAAATAAATGAGGGCCTAATATGCCAGCCATTGTGCTAGAGGCTTCCTAGATCATTGCTATAAATTCTCATAATAAACCACTTCTGTTCTACACATGAGATCACTGAGGCTTGATTTGTTTAGGGTTGTATGTATAGTATGGAATAAGAAAGTCAGGATTTGACCTACACAGGATTTTGGGTATACAACCTATGTTCTGTACAATACACCATATTGCTTCTGAACATTTTTTTTCTTCTGAACATTTTTTAATTTAGAAAGAGTAACTTTATAATTTATCTTCCAAATGAAGACATTTTTAAGAGTGAAGGTGGCAGAGTGTCTTTTAACAGTTATGCCAGGACAACGGGTATAAACTAGGACCTGCTGGGCAAGCCAAGGTGAATAGTCACTCTAGTCTGAGTCACCAGTTGTTCAAGCAATATTTCAAAGCAAAGAGATATCAAGTAAAGAGGTGAGAATAAAGTTTGCCACATGCTAAACACTGGCCACATAGGCTCTCTGCAAAGGAAGACATGACCCTGATTTTAGGGAAAATATTTCAGGACATGATCAGTTTCCTTACTACTCATAGCATTGTCTGCCAACCAGCAGCACCAGGGAGGTTGTTAAAAATACAGGGTCTTGAACCTACCTCAGAACTACTAAATCAGAATCAACACTTTAATAAGACATTCTAGTGATTCATATATACACTAAAGTTTGGACGCAAAGCACGGGTACATAGGCCTACAAACTTGCTTACCATCTGAGTAACTTGTAAAAGAGAGACAGTCCCAGGGCCCATCCCCCAGAGATCCTAATTCTGTGGATTTTGGGTGGACCCAAGAATCTACATTTTAAAATAGCTCTCCGTGAAATCCTTGGGACAGCCAGGTTTGTGACCCACTTATCTGGAATATCCACTGTAAAGGGCACTGAAGTTTTCATCAGAAATCATACACAGTGTTGAAATGAAGGCAGCTTGAGATACTCTGAGATTCACTATATTTACATTTTTATCAAGAAATTTATCTATTTTCACCCACAAAAATCCTTTGAGAGCTAGATTCCATAATAGGAAAGTATGTTAGCAGAGGAATTTTCAATGAAATGAAGCAAAGCATAATTTTTCCAAAGAAGGCCTTCTAGTTCCTGGAGCAAACCCACGTCGCCATAAGTGTACCCAGACACAGACACAAACAAGAAACGAGACCAGGAAGAGAGCCAAATGCTGCTTTCCAATACATTCACAGCACTGTGACCATGATTGCTTAGTCTTTGTGAGTACATCTGTCCCTCCAAACTCATCCCCAGGCCCAGAGAGTCATGTGGTCGGTCTATGTCTCTACATTGTTTCTCAGGGTACTGCACACAACAGAAGCTAAAGCCTGAAAGATGACAGACACCTTGCTGTGTTATATCCACTCTTCCACCTACATTTTTTTTTTTGGCAGTAAATTTGTTGTTAAGTACCTAATGGATCTCTAGAGAAGCAAAATTCAAGCATTAAGGTTCAATGACTAAAATGACACTAAAAACCCAGATCTCAATTTACGGTAAAAAATATATGGCATCAAATTCATAAACAATGTAGCCCAGAATCAGGACAAAAAGGCAAGGTGATGAGTTCAGAGGTTCACATTCAATCTCTGAAACAGGATCTCTTTAGAGAAGTAGAATAAGATTGAAGAAAGAGAAGAAGAGCGTGCTGGTGACTTGGGTTTTTGAACCACGTCTAGTAATAGTCCCCTACATCCACTGCCTCAAAGTTGATCCTTTTCAAGGAAGACTGGAAATTGTAAATCTTGTGGGTACAGTGTTCCCATTCTTTACAGCCTTTGTCCTTTAACGTAATATCTAATTACTTCTACTGCTTACTTTTTCAATACTTTATAATAAAGAAAAGGATGATAAACATCCTGATAATTTTAACTAAACAGAAGGGGGAAATGAAA
>VBSM01002608.1:146445374-146458184 GCA_008086735.1 Cheirogaleus medius
ATTATCTAAATTTTTGTTAAACCACTTCCAAGTGAGTTACAGACATCATGACAATTTATTACTAAGTACTTTAGCTCATTTCTCCTAAGAATAAGCTCTCTTACATAACCACAATACCACTAAAACACCAAAGAGAACTGACAAAAGTAATTCCCACATAGCACCTAATATCCAGTCCTTATTGAACTTCTCCTAATGGTTCCCAAGATGTTTTTACCCAATATTTTATTTTGAATTTTATTTAATCTTCAAAGAACAAAGTTGAAAGCATTTTAAAGTGAACACTCATATACCCACCATCCAGATGGTACCATTAATTTTTTACTATGCTTGATTTACCACATGTCTTTACATCTATTCACATACATTCTTTATCCATCAATCCATCTTATTTTCTGACATATTTCAAAGTAAAGTGCATCAGTACAATTTCCTGTAAATGTTCTGCATGCAAGTCAATAAGTAGAATTCAATATTTGCTTACAATTTTTTCTTTTGATGTACAAAAGAAATGTATTTATAAATTTTTTTTCAGTTTATGTACAATGAAATGCGCAAATCTTAAATTATGTTTGCCAAATTTTAACAAATATATACATCTGTGTAGCCCAAGTTCATATCAAGAAACAGAACATTACCAGGGAGTTCTTTCATAAGCCTTCTCAGTCAATCCCCTCTCCCACTCCTCATCCTCAGGGGCAAGCATTTTTCTGATTTTTATTCATCATGGATTAATTTTGCCCATTCTAGAACCTTCATATAAGTAGAATTATACAGTATAAACTCTTGGCTGCTGCCATTCAAAATAATGCTCTTGAGAATTATTTCTGTGTTTACACATAGTTCATTCTTTTTTATTGCTGAGAACTATTCCATTTTATGAAAATGCCACAATCTGGTTTTGTATTGTCCTAATGATGGACACCTGAATTGTTTCTAGGCTTTAGTTATTATGAATGAAACTTCTATGAGAATTCTTGTACAATTCTTTTTGAAAATATAGTTTACCCTTCAACAATTGCAGGGGTTAAGAGTGCTGACCCCTCAGATAGTCAAAAATCCTGTGAAACTTTTGACTTCTCCAAAATTTAACCACTAGTAGACTACTGTTCACCAGAAGCCTTACTGATAGCATAAACAGTCAATTAACACATATATTGTATGTTGTATGAATTATATACTATACTGTCACCATAAAGTAGGCTAGAGATAAGAAAATGTTATTCAGAAAATCATAAGGAAGAGAAAATATATTTACTATTCATAAGGGGAAGTGGATCATCATAAAGGTCTTCAGCCTTGTCTTCACATTGAGTAGGCAGAGGAGGAGGAGGAAAAGGACGGGTTGGTCTTGCTGCTGCAAGGGTGACAGAGATGGAAGCGTTGGAAGAGGGGAGGGAAGGTGGGCACACTCGGTGTAACTTTTATTGAAAACAATCCACATATGAGTGGACCCATGCAGTGTAAACCCATGCTGTTGAAGGGTCAGCTGTATGTGTTTTCATTTCTCTTAGATAAATACCTAGAAGAGAAATTGCTGGTTCCCAGGGTAGGCATATGTTTAGTTTTATAAGAAGCTTCCAGATCTTTTTCTAAAATGAATGTACCATTTACACTTCTACCAATAATGTACGAGATTTCCAATTGCTGTGTTTTCTTTTTTATTACTATTTCTTTTGCTCTTATCTTTTTAAATTCCTTTTTCTACTTTACTTTGGCTTTACTTTCACTCTTCTTTTTTTAGCATCTTAGTAGCATCCAAAATATCCTCAACTATTGACATTAGGCCTTTCTTTTTTGATATAAACATTTAAAGCTATAAATTTTCCTCTGAGTATTTTTTAGCTACTCCTCACAACTTTTAATATGTGATATGTTTGTTTTATTTTAGTTCAAATTATTTTCTAATTATTTTTCATTTATTTCACACATAAATTATTTAAAAGTGTTAAATCCAAAATGTTTGGGGTTTCCTAGATATCTTGTTATTATTGATTTATAATTAAATACCATTATAATTTGAAAATATACTCTGCATAATTTCAATCTTTTTTAATTATTGAGGCTTGTCTTATGACTCAACATATGGTCTATCTGGATGAACATATCATGTACACTTGAGAAGAATGTTTATTCTTCAGTATTGGGATATAATGTTTTATAAATATCAATTAGGTCAAGGTGGTTGATAGTCTTATTTAGATTTCCTATATCTATACTGACTTTTTGGCCTTATTTTTATATTAACTGCTGAGAGAGGAGTTTTAATCTCAAACTGTGATTTTATAATCAACTATTTTCCCCTTATGTCAATTTTTGCTTCATGTATATTGAAGCTCCAAAATGTGTTTTGCAACTTTCTGTTTTCCAAAATGGATGTGATCAAATATTCTTGCCCAAATCTTTAACCTAATCTTGTCGAGACTTTAGACATACTTAATTTCCTACCCTGAAGAGGGACAAGTTAAACAACATTGTGAGAGAACAATCAGGCACATTCAGAATAAGAAATGTTCTATAAGATAATTGGCCAGTTATCTTCAAAATGTCAATGTCATAGAAATGGAGAGATCAGGCATACTGTTCTGCTTTAAAAGACTTAGGAAATATGTCAAGTAAATGCAATGTTCTCTTCTTCTAAACAGCTGGTCATTTTTGCATAACAAACGAGACTTGAAAGACATAGTGATACAAATATTCTATTTTGAATATCAGAGAGTTAAATATTGGAGAGGAAATGTAACCAGATTACATGGTATTGAGTGTACAAAGAATAAAGCCTCATTGAAGGCAGGAGGATTAACCCAATTCCAGAAAAGACCTGTCAGCAGTTTCCCTGCTAGAATCCCCCAAATTAGATCTGTAGGATCAGGGTGTACTGAAACTTTATGTGACAGTGCTGGAGATAAGGAAAAGGAATTCTCACTGTAACCACTCATGCCGTAATTCTGTCTTCATTGGAAGTCACCAACCACCATAAAGGGAAACAAAGTTTTTCTCATGTGCTGCTGCTAGCTTGTTTTTGGTCATGCATGCTGTGCTGTGCTGCATAGACCTCCACTGCAAGAATGAAGTCTTGGTTCCCCACCTGCTGGGAAGATTGTGAGATGACAGCCCTCTGCGCAGAACCCTCTCCAGGAACTGCCTCAGCGGATGACAGCCATCTCAACCAAAATCACAGCCCCATCTTCGGGCAGCCTGTATTCAGCAACTGAATAAAGATCTTGCCCGTAACTCCAGTTTGGCACAGCTCTAAAGGACCATGCCAACCTCTTAGCTTCCCAGAGGGTGGCTGAGCCCTTATTAGAGGGAAGCACAGCCAATCTCTCCCTCTGCCATGCTCTCCTTGCTCCATTCCTTCCACACTTGTTGATCCCAAGAATATTTTCTAGAACCCTTCCTGCGAGCTGATCTCCATCTCAGAGTCAGCTTCCTGGGGAATCCACCCTGCAGCAAGGTTACACAGCTAATTACTTTTGGAGAACTCACAATGCTTTCTTCCATATTTCTATAGAAACCAAATTTATTCTGATTTTGCAGAGGGGAAATTGAGGTGCAAAATTTACGTGACTTGCTTGCGATTATCCGAGGTGTCAAAATTGTGCGAAGGCAGTGTGCCAAGGCATGCTCAAGAACCATGGAAGTATGCTGCCAAGTTTTCATCTATGTATAAAATTTATTTTTACTACAACAGAGTAAAACACACCATTCCAGCAATGTGTGCCAGATGGAATGTTAAGATTCGTGGGTTTGTGGGATCGGGTACAGCACAGGGAATAACAAATTTAGAACAAGTGTTAAGAAGCAGAGTATTCAAAGAAAGATAGTATGTTTACTAGAAATGTGATATACTCTCTGCATGAGTATAAAAGAGAGTATGGGCAGGACAGTAAATCTACTGAAACAGCAACACCATGCTGAAGGGAGACAGTGACCATTGCGATAACTGCAGGTGGTTTAAGGGACGCTGGGAAACATGGTTTTACTGTAGGAATAGTTACATTGATGTTTTTGCCGTCCAGTGTGTTTGGAGGTTGCCAAAAGAATTTCTAATATTCAAAAATCTGTATTGATTACAAAAAAGTTTAGAGACTCTGAGCAGGGGATTAGGATTTAGGACATCTGGGCCCCCTCCATAAATGTTATCTGCACCCAATTCCATTAAAATAGAAAACAGATATCATTTTTAATATCCCAAATTGAAATGCCTATGCCGTTTTCTAGTAAAATTAAGCATTTTAACATCTAAATCATGTTAAACATGGGATAGCTAATCAAACGAAAATATAAAGGGGAGGGGAATGTTTACTTAAGAAACAAAGCCAGCATTTTGAGGGCCCTGGATCTGCTCAACATAAAGATGTAGCCCCAGAGAGTGAATAAAAACATGGCACTTCATTTTCACAGTGTCTACACTGCCTTTCTATTTTCTTTTCTCTTTAAGTCTGCGGCACGTTCTCTGCCAAGCACACTCCTCCAGCGGAGCCTATCAGCTCAGCAGCACAAAGCTCCCTTTGTGCCCTGAGAGTGAAGTATTGATAAACCCAAAGGAGTCCGATGATAAAGGTTTCTGGTTTGTTCAGGCTTCATTGAGGTCCAATTTACAAAATGTCTGTGGCTGGGGCTCCAGAGTCGGAAATGAACTGCTGTGTTTTATAACTTATAGGCAACTCTGAAACTGTTTTTACACACACTCAAGCAGAATGTCTGCTCTGCAACAAGACTGGTCGTGGTAATGATCCTAAATTCATCACATAACCACACAACCCTTTCTTTCATGCAAGCTAATGAAAAGTCACAAAACCCACTTACAGGGTTTGATGTTTAAAATCTTTCAAACAAAAGGGACTATTTTTAAGCACGAAGCCAAAAGTTGAGGAGAGTTTTAATTCCCTGCGACTTCTTATCGGCGGCACCTCCTGGTTGTTCTCCTAGCAGGCTCGTAATTTTCATTAACGAGGCTGGCAGCTCTGACTTCGCCTGCAGGGGAATGTAACCCAGAGCAGCCAACAAGAACTTGAAATTCTCTGGTTTTTGTCACTCACTATTAGAATCACAGCCTTTTCTAAATTTAGGATAGTGAATCATATTAAATGGTGACCTGATTGCAAAACTTCATCAAGTTTATCTGGGGGTACAATGAACAACACATTGGATTGTAAAGGTCAACAACGTTAACATTTCAGGGCCTCGGCCTGGTTCAATGCTGCAAAAGAAAACGGCGTCGTGAACCAGGCTTTATTTGCGGGACAGAATACAGATATGTTTGCATGCATTTTTTTAAGCTTCCTTTTCTAATGCTTACAGTACGGTTTATAGATTCATAGCATATGCATATGTCAATTTGCGGCTCTGAAGGATTAATTTCACTTCATCCAATATGTTGCTAAATCTCTTAAGGAATTCACGGTTTAGTGCAATAGGCTGACATGGCACTCATTTAATTCAGATTCTGTGTTTCATACTGTCACAATTTTAACTATTGCAGCATTGGTTGTGGTAATTCAGATAAGGTTATTTAATGAAAGAAAAATGACAAATGAGACATTCTTTTACTATGCCTTGATTGCAGCCTAGCTCTCACACTTCATATCCAACAGGTCACCAAGATCTAGAGATACTAGTTCATCTAGCAGCTGCCATCTCCACCCTCTCTCACTGCTGCTGCCTTAACCCAGATCTCTTCAGCTTTCCTTGGGATGCTCAAAATACCTTCCTCCCTGCTCCCTTCTGCCAGAGTCTTTCTGCCTTGCAACCAGGATTCTGCCTAATCTGATCACTTCACTTGCTACCTAAAAAACCTTCTTGGGTAGGTACCCTTTGCCTATAAGATAAAATAGAAGCGTGGCTTTATAGAAAGTACAGAGAAGTTCTGGCTTATATTACTTGAATGAATGAATTCACCACAATCTACAGCCTTGTCCTCAGTTTCATAAGCTCAGAAATTCAATCTGTATCACAGCAGTAGACCCATGTTAACTAGGCCTACAAGAGTCATCTAATAATCAAATTTGTCAGCATATTAATTTTCACTGAAATATTTCTGCTAGACAAGTCCTAATCCTCATTTTGACCTGAGCTGCGTACTCCTACCCCAGAAGCAGAGTTACGTGAGTAGCCCTTTGATAATAAGATTCTTATGGTCACAGAATTAGCTAAAGGAGAATATGTTGTTTGGCCATTTGAGGCCTTGAGAGGGTGATGATTCTGGCTGCAATGACCACTGCAGGTGAATAAACAGATTCGAGGAGCTGTCTCTCTCATGACACCACTTCATCTGGGCTTCTAATTTCTGTAATCCAGGCTGACCAGCCCTTTTCCATTGGCACAAAACAGTGGATTAGGTTCCCGTGTTCTGCACACAATTCATGCTACAGCCCTGAGATTGCATTTCACTGGGAATCCTGGGAGTTCCTAAACTCTTCAGTAACAGACTCACTGATGAGCCCAACTGGTTCTTGCTTCACTCTCTTAGTAACTGAACACATTCCATCTATGTCCTCTCAAAGGACATCTTTATTTCCCATTTCTTTGGGTTCTCTTCCTGTCACCGTTTCAAACCTGGCCCCAAATTGCCTCATCCCCACTGCTCCCGCCCATACTGTTCCCTCCAGCCACACCCAAAACTTCACCCTTCTCATTGCTGCTGGATCAGTACACTTAGGCTGCAAGCCCCAGAAACTAACTCTGGCCAAATTTAGCAGCGAAGGGATTTACTAGGAGTATATGGGGTGGCTTACAGCATTGAAAGCAAAACTGAAAAACCAGGTTTTAGAAAGGATAGGAAACCAGGGCAGAGCTGAGGATGGAGGTAGCAGGAACAGCTGAGCATCACTTCAGCAAGACACCACGGGATGAATCAGCTTTTACAATTTTCCTTCCTGCTCAAGATCGAAATTGCCACATCCCACACTTCGTGTTAAGGAAAGCAGGGCGCTTTTACTGACACTGCAGAATGAGAGAGGAATCATTTCTCAAAAGAAAAGCAGGATTCTGAAACTATTTATCACAGTGTAAGATATGAAGAGCCAACTGATTGAAAATGTGTGAACCATGGAACCAAAGCATGAAGTTGGACCCAAAGACTCAGCAGAAATGCTCAAGTGCACAAACAATTTAAAGGTCAATCAAGTGCATGAGGAATTTGAAGGTCAAAAGAAGAAATGCCTAATGGGGCAGCACACTGTATAGAAAGGAGAAGGAAGAAATGAGAAGAAAGAAAAGAATGAAAGTTTTAGGATACATAAGTGATTTATGGAAATCTTACATGGTAGTAAGAAAAGTGTAAGAATTCGTGATATATAAGCACTTTATAATAAAATATTTTGAAGATTGAATGAATCTAAAGGAGTCCTTAATTCAATGAATTAATATTTGCCACTGCATCTAAAGTCCTAGCTCTGCCTAAAGGGCTTTACATCAACAAATCTGGCCTGGCTACTCCTCCAGCCACTAGCTTTCCGTGCTTCAGCAATTGCCCGTTTTTTATTTCCTCAAACACCAGCTTCCTCCTACCTCAGGGCTTTTGCATATATGGTTCCTACATAGTTCCTTCTGCTAAAGTCTTCTTCCCTTCCTGTAGTAGTCAGGGTTCTCCAGAAAAAAAGGAACCAATAGGGAATATAAATATATATATTTAGAGAGAAAGAGAGATTTATTTTAGGAATTTATATATAAATACACAGAAAGAGAGAGAGAGAGAGAGAGAGAGAGAGATTTATTTTAAGGAATTTGAATTTGACCCACATGATAGTAGAGACTGGCAAACTCAAAGCTCAAAATCTACAGGGCAGGCTGGAAACTTTAGCAAGAGTTGATACTGAAATCTTGAGTCTGAAGGCTGGAAACTCAGGCAGAATGTCTGTGTTGCAGTCTTGAGAATTCAAATTCATCCCTTTTGAGGGGACAGGGAGGGGATCTCAGTATTTGCTTTCAAGGCTTTCACTTGATTAAATGAAGTCCACTCACAATATGGAGAGTAATCCGCTTTACTTAAAGTCTACTAACTTAAATGTTAATCACATCTTAAAAAACAAATAGACAACATGTAGATTGTTTAGAAGGGCCATTTCTGGTACAAGAAACCTTCTTCCAGTGGTAAACAGACATCACTGGGGTCCACAGGCAGAGATTCTGTGACAAATTGAAGCTCTCAAGAAAACATCTTAAAACATGTGGAATGGAGAATGCTATTACCCTAGGAATATTCTAAATACATACAGTTTTTCATGGATAATGGATTTGTTAAGCATGCTTAGAATATTCTCCATCTTAAATAGCTGTGAATAATTGCAATCTGCATAAATTACTATACATTAGCAGACTAAGCAGACATACTGCAGTCAAATTAATTCATTAAACCTTTTCAGAACTCTGATCTTAGAGGTTGAAGACCCAGGAAAACTGACTTGATATATCCATAAGTGCAAATCAAAACACTTAATAAAGTGTCTTCCTAAACAAAATATTATCAGCTTTCTTTTTCTTATGATGGTTTAGTTTGATGAGACAAAAGGCACTATGAAAAAGAAATGAAGAAGCAAATATAGGCAAATCATGTAGTTAGCAAAACCTTTTATCCTTTTTGGTGTCATTCACCCACAGCCCATCCTCAACTTTCTTTTTTTTTAAATTTATTTCAGCATATTATAGGGGTAAATCCCCAACTTTCTAAGACAAGCTTTTTCAGCCTTTCCCTTTTCTCCTGCTGTTTTTGTTTAACTTGCCCTCTCTGGTTTTAGCTAATAGGAAAGCAAGATAGTAAGTCTAGGTGGACAATACATTACTTCTGCTATATCTGAAAGAGTACATCTGAAGACTTATTTTGGACATCACCTTCAATAATAAAATGCTTAATATGCATTATAACAGTCATCTGAAATCAAAGACACACCAGATACAGGTGAGGCAATGAACAAAATACACATGCAGACATGGACCATGTGATGCCAAAGAAATAAAAGACCATCTTTGTCCTTACAATCCACCTTGGGATTACGGGGGAGGGAGAGAAAACCAGTAATCACACTGGGATTGCTAGAAATTCAAAGCAGTATGTAAGACGATTCTTCCTTGCATGCACAGATTGATTTCTAAATTCAAGAATGTCTAGGTCAGTGTAACTAGACACAACAACTTTTCAAGGGGGTTGGAGGAGAATAACCTGTCAAGTCTGAAGAAATTTTTAGACCAGGAGGTCAGAAGAGAGCTACAGGTGACAGTGAGGAGCTGGAAGGAGGGAAGAAAAGCACCAGAGGAAGTGTGAGGCTAACACCAGGACTGGTCCTTACACACCTGGTTACAGAGAAATAACATTGCTAGAAGGAGCCCAAAGGTAACTATAAAAGATTCAAATGTTGAGGGTCTTGACTGTCATGTGTTTAAATGAAGTCAAATGATCAATAAATAGCACACCAGCCCAGGGAGTGATGGAAATCAGTCAGGGAAGTCAACGGTGGAATCAATAAAAGATCCTTCACTCTGTCTCTTATTACTATTTGACTTGAAAGCTTTAGAAGTAGTCACCAACTTAGGAGCATAGTGAGCCAATTTTTTTTTAATGTGCGTTTTATTAGCATCTGTGGAGTACAGACTGCAGCCTAGGGAAGTGGGATGTGGTCTGGAAAAACAAATATTTACCAGTAAATCATTTGTGCTTATTTTCAAGGGCAATTACGTATTTTATGCATGCTTTCAAGGGGATTCAGATTATCCTCATTTGATACATGAGGGTGACAAACTGTATCTAAAGACTTACCCCGGTGATTTCTAAATTCAAGAATGTAAAGTGAACAGCCGTTTGAAAGGATGGCTCACCTAGAGAGGCTGCATGGCACCGTGGAATTGAACCTTGTTTCAAGAGCCTTTGGAATAATAAACCATGATGGTCTAATGCAAACCAGAAATTCACAAGCACTGGCTTTCTGTAGTTGACACACACTCCATTCCCAGCTGGAAGGCCAGCATTTCAAAAGTCAGAGTATAGTTCCAGTCAGAAAAGTCTTGGTTCTGAATAGCAAAAGAAGGCTGGGGGACGGTAAAATGACATTGCAAAGACAATTAAAGGAATTGGACAAGGCAGCGTGAATACAAAACAATTGATATTTAAGTTTGCCTTGCCCATATGTAACAATCAGATTTCTTTCATTAAATTTTGGATTAGAAAGATGAGCAACCGGCAAATCACAGCTAGCGCTAAAATTTGAATTTAGTTTTCTAGGGTTCACTCCTAAAGAGGTTGAAATATCAGAAAAAGCTGACATTATTTTTTTTTTTCTGTAGAATCATCAACCTAGACAGATTGGCTGCTTTCTCAGGGGAAAAATAAAATTTTATTTCCCAAAACGATGGTAGATATTGTTTCAATAATTAGTATGCTGCTTAGAAGTATACTTGAGGTACTTTATGTGAGTTTCCATGCAGAATATATGCATATTTAATTACAATGGCTAACACTGAATGCTCACTACACAGGAGGCACATGCTTGCTATGTACTTTTTAATTCCCCCAATTACCCAGTGAGGCTGGTGCTATTAATACTATAGTCTCCATGTTACAAAATGAGACACTGAAGCAACTTTGCCAAAGGTAACTACATCACAGGGCAGAGCTGGGGTTTAAACTCAGACAGTCTAATTTTATCCCTAACCACTGTGTTAGGTGTCTTTGAGAGAATATTTCAAAATATAATAACTTCCATATTATGCAAATGAAAGTATTCTCTAAGTTCAGGAGTTGAAATTACCTATACCAACTGGCAAGGAGGGTGTCAATAAATATTTGAATAGTCATGCACCATGAATTTGATCTAGCTACTCTAAAGAGTTGAAGTTGAAGTAAGTAGAAAATGGCAAGAAGGCTCAATGTGACCAATTGATAGATTGTTCATCTCCTGAGGGAAATAATTGCCCATATATCCCAAAATTGATTTTAAAATGATTCTTTACAGCTGGCCTCAGGTAGACCATATAAGGAAATGAGAGTACACCCTGGTCACACAGCTTTACCTCAATCTGCCCTAAAGTCTTTGGTTTCAGTCAAAGTCATTGGGTTTTCACAGAAGGTAAGCCCAACAGTCACTCTTTTTTTGTTTGTTTGTTTTGACCAGTGTCAAGAGCTGGGAAGAACACTGGAAAGTTCACTAGAAAAGAAAGAAAAATCCCAAACCTGTGATATAGGTGGATGCGGACGGTCAAATTTACTCTACCGAGGATTGTGAAAAATGGCGGAGTAGGGGTGTCCTCCTGGCTCTCTGCTCCCAGAGCGGAAAGTGAAGAAGGTGGACAACCACATGCCAGCGATCTACATGTCCACAGGACCAGCTTCGCAAGCCTGCAGACATTCACCAGGAAACGGAAGGATAAGACAATCTACAGCTGAAATCAAAGGTAATTCGGGTACTCTTTCCCAAAACCCGTGGAATCGGAAATATACAACAGGGAGAGAGCGAGAGGTGGCCTGAGCGTCTGCCGGCTGACATCAGCCCTACCTGGAGCTGAGAGTCGCCCCCTCCTACACCGAGCTCCTCACCCACGTAGGCCTGGAAGTGCCTGAAGGTGGTGGGAAGGGGTAGCTCCAGACAAAGCTGTGTGGAGAGGAGACTAGAGCAGGAACATTTTGAACTCTCCTCAGCACTCAGCAGAGGCAGTTTCATATGGGGGAGGGTCCGACCCAGTGATCGCTCCCCCGCTCAGCAGGAACGAGAGCCCACTCCAGCATCACCCTGCAGGTCACTTCCAGGTCCAGGGTGAGGGGAGTATACAGGAAAGGAGGCTTTGACCTTGGATATGGTCGAGGTTTTGGCTGGCGCTGTGTAGACACAGAGTGCAAAGCCAGGTTCCTTGATCCCTTGGGACTCCACGAGTTGGGGGAAGTCCCTCTTTACCTCCAACACTGCTCCCGTCTCCCCATCCCTGCGTCTGACTTGGACTTGGTGTTTGGAAGGGAGGGAGGGAGTGGTGATAGGCGCTGCTGCCTCCCAGTCTGATATTGGAGGGTCTCTCGCTACACAACCCCCTTGCGCTCTGCGCCCAGAGAGCAGAGCTCGCCAGGGCAGGGCCGAGCTGTGAAAGAGCCGGGCTTTTCTACAGAGAGCCTGGAGAGAAATTTTCACCCACGCTCTCCTGCGACTTGGGTCCGGACGGACGCTCCGTGCCAAAGGTCCCAACTCCGCCTTGGGGCGGAGCTGAGAAAGGGTCATCGCCCATACCTGGCGTTTGTCTGCGGTTCTGTGTTTAGGGAAACAGAAGGGGGAGATAGGTGGGTTGGGCTGCCCTGCCAATCTGATATTGTACAGTCCCTTGCTACACAATCCTCTTGTGCTCTGCGCCCAGAGAGCAGAGCCCGCCTGGGCAAGGCCGAGCTGTGAAAGAGCCAGGCTTTTCTAGAAAGAGTCTGGAGAGAAATTTTCACCCATACCCTCCTGTGACTTGGGGACGGGCACTTCATGCCAAAGGTACCAACTCCGCCTTGGGGCGGAGCGGAGAGAGACTGTTCCCATTCCTGCCACTTATCTCCAATCGGTATTTAAAGAGACTGTAGGCGGAAAGTGGCCCGTAGAGGCTGCCTGGCCTGTCTGATCTTAGACGGTCTCTCTCAGCACAAGCCACCCCATGCTCTGTGTGCAGAGAGAAATGTCCACCTGGACAAAGTGGAGCTGCAAAGGTGGTGGATTCTCCAGGTATAACTGGAAGAGACATTATCACCCGCACCCTCCTGCGACTTGAGACACGGGCACTTTGCACCAAAGGTTCTGACTCTGCCTTGGGGCAGAGCTGAGAAAGAGGCTATTCCCACACCTGCCGTTTATC
>VBSM01002608.1:146475365-146485662 GCA_008086735.1 Cheirogaleus medius
CCTAAGTGGACATAGAGGAATAACATTTATCGGGTGTTGGGCAGGTGGGAGGGGATGGGTATATACAAACATAATGAGTGAGATGTGCACCAATGGGGGGATGGTCACGCTCGAAGCTCTGACTCAAGGTGGGAGCAGGGCATGGGCAATATAGGTAACCTTAACATTCGTACTCCCATAATATGCTGAAATTAAAAAAAAACTGGAAAAAAATAGAAAAATGTTTAAGACCTAGAACATATTGTCAAATTGTTTGATGGATAAAAATTTAATCCAAAAGAACAGAGAGAGGACAGCATGAATAAAAGCACAGGCCATACTCAGTTGGGCTGAAGCAGAACAAGTGTACTTGTGTCACTCACTACATAGAATAAGGCTTCTCCACTTGATGAGGCCAACAGCAGGGAGCCACTGCAGGTCCTTGCAAAAGGACTAGCAGGACATTTAGGAAGATTTCTCAGCCAGCTAGACCCAGTGGGGACAGGAATGCACAAGAGGTTGGAGGCAGGAGACCAGCAAGAAAGTTGTTAAAGTAGGTTTGGTGTAAGGTGATGAGGGTCTGGAGTACGGTGAGGCAGCAGGAATAGTGTAAGGCCATCCGGGGCACAGCCATGTACCATACATGACAGATTAACAGTACCAGTTTTTTACAAATCTATTGTCAGCAGATGTGTTAAGTAAGCTTTTCTGTAGCTCGGCTCTGATAGAGGGAAACTTTTGATTGGTTCATCATCCATTCATTCATTCTTTCAGCAAAAAGGGGACCAGAACTACACCTCTGCTTAACATCTGAACACCCCAAAGGCTAACTAAAGATTTCTCCTCTTATCTCCAGCATAACTGTTTGTTGTTGTTTTAATGACTTAGGGAGCAACAGTGGTCTATAAACCCGAATCCCACCAAATTACTGCTGTATCAGAAAATACCACATGGAAATAACACAATCTGAGGCCATTCATGAAATTGTCCAAAGTAGACCCATCCTCTGGATGAATCTGAGATCAGTTTGCTTTCTTGAAGTTTGTAATTTTCACTTGTACTGAAGATTTGGGAATTCTGTCTTTGAAGGAACAGAACAAAAGAAATTAATCCTTGAACACATAGACTGGAAGAATTTTAAGAGATTTTTTTCACTAAAACTTATGCTACATGAGATTCCAATTTCATTCCTATAAGATCATTGCTCTGAAATATGAAAAGAGAAAGGACTGTTTAAGAATCCATAATGACAGCTCAGGAGGACACTTCTGGGTTTCAATGCTTAATATATGGCTTGAGGAAGAGGGCAAAGCCAATAGCATTTTTCTTGAAATGTACACTGAATTCACAGATGTTATGTAATCACTTTTAAATTGGTGGAATAATCTTCTCAAAATGTTTGTCTGCACAAGTTTTTAGAAATGCAATATGTCGACCAAACATATACCAAGTGAAACTTCATTTTTAAGGATAAATATAAGTCCTTTTTGAGGTGTTTCATGACTAGGATATTGCAGACTCTTTCATTTGAAGCTCCGGAGGATATGGAATTGGCACGAATAAGTGGTTTTCAAATTTATCTAATAAAAATGTCAAAACACTGACAGCCAGAATACCCTCCATTTGCCCATGTAAAAATAGCCCAAAAAAGACAAATTAAAAGCAATGAATTCAAATCATCAGAATAGACCTTAGCTATAAAATATTTTATCCCCATTCCTGGAAGTCCTAACCTTCATACAAAGAATCACAGGAATGAGTCAATTAAAATATATTTATCAAAACAAAAAGTGTCCTTCTTACCTCAAAAACATATTTCTAAGGTTTAAAGCCAGCCTCAGATTTCTTTTAAATCATTCTTAAACCTTCTCAATGGAAAAATTACTCCATGAATTTTAAATTTAAAAATATCTCCCATCACCTTAATTATTTATATATTAAATATTTCATATATTACTTCAAACTTCATTCCCAAGAGCAAAAGCATGAATTCAATACAATGGGTAACAGTGTCTAAGCTAAATTCACAGGGAACAGTAAATATTTCTACAGCTAGTTCAAAGTGTAAATATTTGGTTCTCGAAGAATCTCTACTATTGCTCGAAGACTAGTCTTGTCTAATAAACTTCTTCAAATAAAGCAGAACTATGTTGGGAGAGAACTTTACTTGGTATCCACCCCCTTCCAAAAAAAAAGAAAAAGCAGGCAGTCTGTCTCCCCATCTGCCCAGCTAGCAAGGTACAGGGATGTGTGGTTCAAAAGTTTAATAGGGTATTTTTATTCCCAGCCACACCAAAAAATAACATCCTTTAGTGCTGTTTCAGAAGTTTAGGAGTACCATTCAAATACATCAAGTTATTTGTTGAAAAACATATGTTAAAGCCCTGGAACTGAACCTCAAAGTCCATCCTGAAAGAGAGACCAAATATTGGGGGTTTTCCAAGCAAAATCAATTTATGATTTAAATCTTAATAAGATCAGTTCTTATATTATGACAAGGAAAAAGACATTTTGGGTATTTTTACATGGTCAAGTGCTTTCAGAAATAGCAGCTGTGGGTACCTGTCATCTGGTAAGTTTGCAGCAGCCAGATAGCAAACCTCTAGGGAAAATCATGCAAAACTGAAAAGGGTTCCTAAAAGTAGGTGAAGGGTCAACAGTGTGATTTCTAGCGCATACCCACCCACCTTTCTGGTCACACACGCAGCTAAGAAATCAAGAGTTCAAGTTTGAATCCATTCGTCCTAGATTTGAACCCTACTAGGACCCAATTCTGGGAACTTCTGGCTTTCTCCCTAAACTGCAGATGTGTTTTCACAGAACTAAAAACCAATCCACCCTTCCCAAAAGGCAATGCACAGTGAGATGATGAGGGTGAGAGACCTCAAGACAGCAGGTACCTCCCCATCACCAGCCAGCCCAGCCAGGGCCTCCCCGACCACCGCCACTCAGCTCCTTCTGCCTTCTCTTGACTACTCTGCTTCCTCCTCAACTATCCCTAGGACTGTTTGATTCTTTTGTTATTACATCCCCTTTTACAAAACTTAGTCAAATTCAGCACTTTTCAGAATAAGTTTGAGAGGCCCCTACTCGGGGTGCACAGATGCCCATAGGTGGTCCTACCCAAAGTGGTTCCATGATCCAAGGCTTTTGGGAAGCTCTGGGTTAAAGAAGGTTTAAAATGTTTCTTTTGCTGAAGGACTTCTCAGAGCCTTGAATATGCTAATGTGTGCTGAGGAACGCACTTTACCTAAATTATTTTGGCCCTGGATGCCTTGGGTTGTATGATACTTATTAATATCTCACTGAAGAATCTTAGTGAGTGAAACTCTTTTTTAGTGTAGCAAGTCTACCCGGAGGCTGTTTGACACATGACCCAGCCCTGAAATATTAAACAACACCTTGAACAAGGTCACACTTGTTCCCCTTCCTTCAATTCACCTTCTCATGGTCCTAAACTTGGGGGATGTCTATTGCCCACTCCCTCTGATCCCTGATTCCCTACAATGGGTGCTTTAACTGATAATCAGAGGCAGAGAAATGTCAAAAGGCCTCAAATTGATCCTCGAGATCCTTTGCACAACCCCTTTGGCCATAACACTTCGGGGTTTACTGGCAGGCAGCGTCCTGGGTGTGCTAAAAGTATCCCACATCTCCCGAGACAAAAGTATAAGACATAAATAGCTGGAGTTGATGCACTAAAGGAGATAATGGTATAATAGCATTCACTGTCATAAAATATAAGGGATTATTGTTATTTTCAAATCATTAAGTCAGCCCCTTTTATATATCACCATGCCTAATTAGGCACTTAATAAATACTTTTTAGGATTGTAATGATTGAGTAAACTGAATCCATGCAATTCCAGTCTTGCAATTAAGTTTCTGAAACACAGATGTGTGGAACGACATATGGTCAAAGTGGGGAGAAGTGGGAGCAAAGGGAGGGTATTAAAGCGGGTAATTAAGTAAATGAGCCTGCGACCCAGCAGGACTGGTTTGACAGGCTGAGATTTGCCCCCACTGGGGCCAGAGATGACATCATGGGAATTCATATCAAGACCAGTGATGAGGTTATGTGGCTGAGAACCCCCAAATCCACCTAAAAAGCCAGAATATGGGTGCTCATTAATGAACCAATGCTGCTGTGTATACAAAAACAGAATATTCTGGGCAAGCCAGAAATGTGAGCAGCGATGAGAAAAAGGGGGCAATGTGAAAGGAAGGAACAGGAAGGGAGAGAGAAAAGGCAGAAATTTCTCCAATTCAGTACCCACCAGAATTTCTGCTGTCTGCTAAGATAAGGGCATTTGCACCCGAACATAGGAGCAACAGCTTCTGTGGATCCCATAGCTTCACATAAAGAGTAACCCAGGCTCTATTGGCTCAAGAAGGGGCGACAAAGCATCATCAACCCCAAAGCACCAGCTGATGTCTACTCGACCCTGCTGGAAGGAAACAAGAACTGGGGGCCCAGATGACAAGACGTGGCTCACAGCCTATCCTAGGGAAGAAGAGAAACAGGATAGGCAGGCACTTAACCTTTATTTTCCCCCCAACCAATTTAATTCAAGACAGGAATTAGGGTTAACATTTTCCAGATAAGGTAACAGCCTTAGAGGCAGCTTCTGGCGGGGCCTAAGAGACCAGCGCTAGCCCTGCTGCTAACTGGCTCTGGGAAGTTGAAGGGATTTCTGCTTTTCAGACCTTCAATCACCATATATGTAAGACAGAAGAAATGAGAACTAACGAAGGTGAAGTTGCTTTGAAAGTTAATGCTCGAGAGCTTGTGAAAGGCCTGTTCTAGACTAGCTATGCACAGCCTTTCTGATGGGTCTTGCTTTTGATTGGCCACAGCTACCTTCATGTGACCTAATGGAACCGAACTCATTTCCTTCTTTGGTCTCCCACAAAGGCCAAAACCAACCTGGATTTAATCAGAAGACCAAAGTTTACCCAACACACTTAGCTCAAGAAGACTATTGATGGGACCCCAATGCCTTCTCCTTTTCTCTGTGTATCCGTTTGTAGTTTCTCAGTTATGTTTTTACTTTCTGTATGTGTCTGATTTTATTTTCAATGATTGACCTGGATTTTAGGTTTTAATAGCCTAAATATCAAATTTTGTTAGTTCAGCTGTATAGTTAAAATGCTTTTACTCTTTTGCCCTTAATTAATGTATACCATTCAACAATGAAAAATTCTGTTTAATCTTTTTTTTTTTTCTAATGAGATTTAAATTATTCTTTGTTTGCTCATGGCCCAAGAGAGGCTTTTCTTAGGGGTTGGTTGAAGAAGTAGTACAAGTTAGTTTCCCTTAATAGAAAAAGATTCACTGTGGCTATATAATGGAGAGCTTCCCCACCTGGTAGTTATTTAGGAAACTGATTTTTTTAACTTAATCACAGGATTTTTACACTTATATTAAATTCCACTTTTGTTAGTTTTGACCCAGCAATTCATCTTGGACATCCGTTTTTAAATTAAGCTTTTATTGTGTTTTTTTAATGACTTTTTTTTTTAAAGCAAGGACTTAAGAAGTCAAAAGAGGGCTTCGTCTTCTCCTTACCCCAGACCCCACTGTGCCACAGTCAGAAAACAGAGCGTGTGATACTGAATGCTCATACTCACTTTAGGCAAATGTATGGGAGGAATATCCCCCAAAGCTGTCTTCTCAGCATTGCGTATCCAGATACGATATTATCCAGCATATAATCCAAAAGGCCAACAGTGTTTTAACTCTAAGATGTTTCTAAAATGATGGACATATCAAACAGAGTCCAACTCCCAAACACACACCTTGGTCTCTACCACATGTACTCACCAGCAAATTGGTATTAACTGATCAACACCCAAGTGGACATATAGGAATAACATTTATCGGGTGTCTGGCAGGTGGGGGACGAGTATATACATACGTAATGAGTGTGATGCGCACCAACTGGAGGATGGACATGCTTGAAGCTCTGACTGGGCGGGGGGAGCAAGCGCATTTATATCTTAACATTTGTACCCCCATAATATGCTGGAAAAAAAATAAATAAATAAAAAATACTTATTAGGTGAGCCTATTTTTGGGTATTGCTAAATTCTTTGGCTGGCAATGATCTTGGTTTCCATCAGAGATGAACTGACTTAAAATAAGACCCTTCAAAGGAGTTATTCCAGACCCTTAGGGAGAGGAGCTTGTCAACTGCCAAGTAATTTCAGGAGAGAATTCAGTTGCTCTGGAAACAGGTTCTGACAATGGCTCTGTGTGCCAAAGGCTTGAGCAGGCAGAGGGCACTGAGTTCCCGCCCCTTGAATGATACTTGAGGCTTTGCTCTTCAAACAGATGACTTCATTCCAACAACAATGCTCTTTTTCTGAGAAGCTGCCAGTTCGTGCACATTATAAAATAAATTCTCTCGTTGACACTGGAGTGGCAGGAATTACAAACATTGCTTTTTAAAAGTATGTGAGTTGGAAAAGGTAAGCTGGAAAAAGGACAGAATTTCTCCCAAAAAAAGAACTTACAGTAACCATGAAAACTAAAACCCAATCAGCAATCACTTTATCAGCCCCAGTATTGATGAAGGAGGCATGTTGGAGCTATGCACAACTACTAATACTTTATCGTAGCGACCTTTGCCTCAGCCTGAACACGGGGTTGGGAAGCCTGGGTCCCTGTAATGTCTCAGCCTTCTCTTCCCGTATCCCTTTGGGAAACCACTTTGACTAAAGGAAGAAAAGATCCAACAGATAACTTGTCCCTACCCGAGGGCTCATTGTTTTTTTTCAACATTCCATGTCCCCCATCTCCTAAGTGGTACCAGAGGGGAACAGGGACACAGACAAGGAGGACTCTTTGGACATCCTCATTCTCCCTTCCATGCAAACAGTGAAGCAGGAGAGGAGACGCCTTCTCCCCAGTGACTCTCGGCCCGAGCCCATGTGAGCCAGCGCCACGGCTGTGAACACACTGGGAAGATGTAGAGAAAGGGAGAGTTTGCACGTGCACAATCTGTTCCATTATTCATGCCCCCTAAACCTTTGGATTCCCTTCTCTATATCGGGGGTGCCCAAACTTTTTCTCTAAGTGTCCAGATGGTATATGTTTTAGGTGTTGCAGGTCACATAGTCTTCTCCTCCCCCCTTTCCTCCCTCTCATCCTTCTTTGATCCCTTAAATAGTTTAAAAAGGGAGGGTGGAGGGAAAGAAGGGAATTATACTAGACCTTTAAACAGAAAAAAATGTAATACAGTAGTCCCCGCTTATCCATGGGGTTACATTCCAGGACCCCCAGTGGAGACCTGAAACTGCAAATAGCACTGAATTCTATGTATACTATGATTTTTAGATTTCATAACCAAGAAGGCTACTAAGTGGCTGATGGATGGGTAGCACCTACAGCATGGATTCGCTGGACAAAGGAATGATTCACAACCTGGGTATGACAGAGTGGGACAAAGAGGGATAGCACAAGATTTCATCATACTACTCAGAACGGTGCACAAAAACGTTCTTCAATTTCCCATTTAATATTTTTGGACCACAGTGGACCACGGGTAAGTGGAACCATGGAAAACGAAACTGTGGATAAGGGAGGACTCCTGTAGAGCGAACTGGTTTCATGGGTGTTGGAGAAATGAAAAAAGACGAGCACTAAGATAACCCAGAGATGATAACTCCAGGAAGAATCTCCAACCCCTGGGACTAGGTGAAGAAAAGGGAAGAGGCTGGGACAATCAAAACCTAGACACTCAGAAGCCAGATCTCCATTAAACTAGGGATCGGCCCACTAAGGAGATAGTGCTTACTTCCCAGCTGCTGATGGAATCTCAGAGAAGGACCCCCACTGAGCTGGGGCTCAGATCCCTGAGAAGGAAGCGATACCTGGATAACAGTATTTCTGAGGGGGAATATGAAGCTAAAAGAAGACAAAGACAAGAGTAAACATCCAATGTCAGAGCAACACTGACAAGAACAACAAGAAATTGGAAGGAAGTGTCTACCTTCCAGTCTCCCTCTAGTGTTGGAAATTAGCAGAACCCAAAAAGAAGTCAGCTGGCAAAGAGTCTGGGCAATGCAATGGGCAGAGCTCTAAACCCAGCGCCACAGAGGGAGACAGTCGTGCGGGTTTGGGGCTGAGTAGGTAAATGACCGGCACAGATAGTGGTATGTTCTTCAGCATCTTTCTGTTTAAAATAGGTCCAGTGGCTTCTATGATGCCTTTTAACCATTTGTAATTACGCTCTTGACATTTTTGCAGTTACATTCTTGTTTGGCACAGCCAGATCCAAGTCTCAGATAGGAGAACAAGACCTGCAAAGTGAGAAGT
This sequence comes from Cheirogaleus medius, assembly GCA_008086735.1. Classification (NCBI taxonomy): domain Eukaryota; kingdom Metazoa; phylum Chordata; class Mammalia; order Primates; family Cheirogaleidae; genus Cheirogaleus; species Cheirogaleus medius. Next base: position 146,483,665 of record VBSM01002608.1, read on the forward strand.
CTGCTTCTCAACACAACGTCTGCGATTGACCACAATTTAACTCGCATTTTCTTACCTCAATTCTCTGCTGGGTTTTGGCAGATAGACCTGAACATTGAGGTAGATCCTTTACCTCAACCATCCAAATGTTTTTCCTAAAGTACTTTCTAAATAGAGTATATAGATAAACACCACAAAATAGCTAAAACAGGGCCAGATAGGGCCAAGCTCATAGCATACTCTATGGAATAAATCTTAGAGTAACCAAGGATTACCTTGCATCTATTATATATTTTAAAAATAACAGCAGTATAAATGTATTCAACTAAGGCTCTATGTGCTAGGCACTAAGTTATTTATATGTGTTAATTCTTTGTATCCTCCTATTCTATGCAATAAAATTTAATATTATCCTTATATTACAGACGAGGGATTGAGGAACTAGCCTGCACTATTTTCATCTATATATTGAAACTTTACATAAACTATAAATATATACATCTCTATCATATATATTACATTGGTTGAACTTCCTATGCCCACCCAGCTAAAGAACCCAACATCTTGACAAACAGCGTCTCATTATATGATTGGTGTTAGCCACAGAAAGAGACATTGGCAGTTTCTTTGGTCCATTTCCAGTGAAAATAGAGAGCAATGAACTCACTCCAGATTAAGATTCCAGAACATTCAGAGGCTGGAGATAGTGGTGATCTGTCTGTGAGGCCTCCATGTGTATCATTTCTCAGAAGCCAGCTAGCAGACCAGGCCACCGGCCAGAATATGGTTAGCACATTTATGTCAGCTGGTTTGTCAGCCAGGTACCATGGCTTTTTCTAAGTCATGGCTTCCAAACCATGAGAACATAAAACCACAACGCTAGCCAAGATAGCAATAAGAGACCCTTTCTTTGTACGCCACACTAGTGGCTGCACAAAAAGGTATGTGACATATTTTTGTGCACTGTAACTGGCAGTGAGCAGCAAAATCCCTTCTGACCCAATGTGTCTCTCCTCCAGCTGTTTTGAATTCACTTTCTGTAGCCAAAAACAGAGTGAGTGAGAAAATGAAGGATACTTTGATATTTAAGAGAGAAAACAGCCAAATTTTTCTCCCAAATCATTTTGGAGCCTTGTCCAATGAGCAAAAGACGCATCAAATTAACTCACTTCTAAGAGTCTAGTTCTTTTATTGGAAATTCTTAATTTGTCAGTATTGAGCTAAAAGGATTTTTTTTTTCAGTTAACCAGTCATCAGATAAAACTACACATGCCTACAAAGAGTAATGGAAAAAGAGTATTCCATTTTGACTTGAAATATGATTTCATAACTTCTACTCCCAAAGTATGATATAGTAACTGGTACTAGACTTACCTTCCCACTGTAAACTACTTTTCCAAAAGGACAAAATATACGAAACAGCTCTTTTCAAGCATAGGCTACAGACTGCACAGGACTTGATCCCTGAAGGAAAAGCAATAAGTGAGGTAAGCCCCCCAAATTCCCCAGATGTCTACCTGGAGACTCTCATGGAGTTGAAGAGAAAATACTGGAGTTTGGAGAAGGTAAGAAGGCTTGAATCTGCAAGGCAGAGTACCAGAGAGGAGAGAGTTATACAGAGAAAAAGCTTCAAAAATCCACATAGGTGGCCCCTTGAGTCTTTGGCAGTGTACCCAGTTCTGCATATATGTGGTAAGACACTATGAAACCCGGAAAAGAATAACTATGAGTGAAAGAACTAACAAGGAGCTATAAGGTGAAGAATTCCCACAACTCATACAGGCCTGGGCGTCATCCAAGTTCTAACCAATTGTGGTGCAGAAATCTCGTTGAACAAGCAGGGCATTCAGTAAAGACCCCAGAAGTATTAGGGCTATACTAGGCTACTGCAGACCTCCACTAAAAACAAACCTCAAAAGAATCAAGTTGATCTGCGAATAATTTAACGGTCTGCCAAAATAAAATCCAAATATCTTTAAAAGAAGATTCACTCCTTTGAAAATGGGCTACACATCTACT
>VBSM01002608.1:146493701-146521274 GCA_008086735.1 Cheirogaleus medius
ATATCGGTCTGCAGCCCAGGGGTTGGGGACCACAGCTTTAGGGGACATTACCCCATTCTCTTGTTTCAATCTTCCATTCAGAAAATAATTCTGCTGGACTGCTAAACACTCTCTACTTGCAGGCACTGATTATTCATTTATCCAGCAAGTCTCCAGCACATTGATAATGGGATGCTAATCTCATGTTTGGGTTTTGTCAAAAAATAACATTCTTAATATAACACCTACCATCTTCAATAATTTACTGACAATTCTTGGGTTGGAATACCAACTCTGCCACTGGTTGTGTGATTTGGGCATACAATTAACCTGTCTGTTCTTTAATTTCCTTATTTACAAATAGAGATGATAACACTTCTCTTTAAAAGTTATTGGGAGGATAAAATAATATATGTAAAGTGCCTGGCACATAGGTAAGGCTCTATTGACAGGTATTATTGTTTTTCTTGTTACTTCAACATCAAGCCATTGTGTCTGCCCACCATTCACCTGTTCACAAGCATACAAAATCAGATGCAATTCACACACATAAGAAACATGTTATTTCTCTTCCTTACATACTTATAATTCATGGTAGAAATTGTGAGGTCTCTTTTTTCAATGTGGAATTTCAACCAAGACTTACTGTGTGCTCTATGCCTCCTTAAACCCGGGTCCTAAAGTGTGCCATATGTCATGTCATTACAAATGGAGAAAGGAATATTTATCAAAAGCCAATTATTTACTAGACGTAGTTCAAGGCATATATATATATATATATATACTCTTTCACATTGCTATCCCCATTTTATTATAAATAAAATAAAATAAAATTATAAATAAAAATGAAGAAACAGGGGCTCAAAATGGTTAAGTAACTTGCCCTAGATCCCAGTGAAATAAATGACAGAACCAGGAGTCACATCTGGGCCTGTTCACTCCAAAGACTGCACTTTTTGTTATGTTCAGCTGCCAAGCTTAGTCTCTTACCACAATGTCATGAACTATTGTTACAAGAAAATGAGACCACTGTTTACTATCTGTAATGGCTAGGTTTTAAATCAAGCCTGAGGATATAAAACTTATGACCTCTAAGTCTTAAATAAAAACCCACTTGAATTAAAGCAAAACAATGGAAAATGCCTTAGTAATAATATTTGAAAAATCTTCAGAATGTGAGATATCAACTGGCTTTGTTTAGTGGAATGTCCCCGTGCAGAGATGGATAGACATCTGTGGGTGTCAGAGCAGTTAGTTTTGCCAGAGTGGGATTCGTGAGTCTAGAGCCACGTACTCTATCTTCCTGGTCATCAAGCCATGGTTTAAATTTGCCATAATTATCCTTTTCTACGGTTTGTAAATCTTCACCCCAACAAGATTACAGATCCTGACTAAGCTTAATTTTAAGTGGAAGAACAAATTAGTTTCATTCTTTCAGTATGTGAATCACGTAGGCAAAGAAAACCATGCCTGGCAGTGTCTTTTCTAGTTCCACGATGCTCTGACGATGCACACCTCTCCAAAGAGCAGCTACCCAAGGTTGAGCTCCCGAGGGTGGCCTCCTGAGCCACCATCGTCATCCCCTGGCATATGCCAAGGATTAGCTCTTAACTTGGCACCTGGTACAGCATCTGGCATGTAGTAGCTGTTCAATAAATATGTGTTCAAGGAATAAATGAATGAAAACTTGTCTGTCCGAAACAGCAAGGAAACAAAATCAGTCCTTCTTGGTTTCCTTATACCAAGCCTGGTCTTTCTTGCTATCTGTGCCTCCTGCCTACCAACTGAAGCTTACTAACTCACAGGTCAAATGCAATTTTGAGTTTTTGTCTGTAAGATCATGATACCTGTCCACCCCATACTTCTTGAGAGGATCAAATTGGATGAGGCTGTCAGTTGCCTGGGAGTCACAGTGTATGCCCCATACCCATGAAAATGAAACAGAGGGAATATGTTAGATTTTCATCCTTGGCTACAAGTTGAAATCACTTTGGGAACTTTCAAACAATAGAGACCCTAAGTCACACCCCAGGTAAATCAGAATCTCTGGGGATAGGATGTGAGCACTAATAGCATTTAAATGTCCCCCAAGTAATTTGAAGGTGCAGCCAAGACTGAAGATCACAAGGCTGGAGGGTCCAGGAAGGGCACGTCAGCCCTACACAAGCAGGAAGAAGCATCTTGCTCTGCTCGAAGGGGCAGGTAAGAAGGCGGGAAGCCCCAACATGAAACAGCACTGCAGCTGTTGGCCAAAATGCCCTTCCCAGCCCTATAGTCCTCACTGCTGCCTGAGTTTACCTGCACCACTTCCTTCCTCTCCTTTAAGTGGTCCTGGAGCTGGCTTCAGTGTCATCCTAGATGGGACAATGGGAACTGCCCCAGGCATCCTACTCTTTTTAAACAGAACTAGCCTCCCGGTCAGGGTCTCCACCACTATCCCAGCCCCTGCCCTCACAAGCCCTGTGCCGTCTCCACACTCCTGCCTCCCCTTTAAAACTGGAGATTCCAAGTGACAAGCCCCAAATAGGTATGGATGGACTGTGCATAGGCCCATGGAGAGCGCTGCAGAAAGGACTGCTTGGCAGCAAGTCCTAAAGGCAAACCAGGAAGGAACGTAACCAGAGACCCAAATGTCAGAGCCGCTTGTGCCCTCTGTGTTATGAGAGACACCGATTCATCACATTGGGGGAAAATGCCTCTTAGATCTAACATGGTGTAGGAAACACACACACACACACACATTTGGAGGCTAAAGCCCATAAGTTCATAGCGTAATTGTTATGGACTGAATGTATGTGTTCCCTCAAAATTCATATTTGGAAGCCCCAGCCCTTCGGTGTGGCTATGTTTGGACATGGGGCCTCTAAGGAAGTAATTAAGGTTATATAAGGTCACATGGGTGGGTCCTGGTCAGGTAGGATTAGTGTCCTTATAAGCAAACACTAGAGAGCTCACACTATTTCTCTCTCTCTTTCTCTCCACAATGTAAGGACACAGCGAGAAGGCAGCCATCTGCAAGCCAGGAAGGGAACCAACTCTGCTGGACCTTGATATGGAACTTTTAACTTCCAGACCTGTAAGAAAATAAATTTTTGTTGTGTAAGCTACCCAGTCTATGGTGTTTTGTTACAACAGCCAGAGCAGAAAAAGATATCAATCTTAGACAAATCACATTCCCAAGCCTCAGTTTCCTCATCAATAAAAGAGAGATAAATCCTTCCTGTTTATAAACATCAAATAAGGTAACGTATGTTTTAAGGGGTTTGCAAATGGTAGAGTATTAAATAGGCATTCAATTATTCATTAATCTCCACCTCTGTGTTCTCATACCTTAATCTTTGTGCTAGCCAAGCATTTATTACATCATATTACATTGAATTGTTTATATCTGTCTCCCCTATCAGACTATAAAATCCTTATGGCCAAGAGCCCAGTCTCATTCATCTTTGTATCTCCAATGCCAAGGCACACAATTGCTGCTCAAGAAAGGATTATGGAACAGTCCCTGGGTGGCATTAGATATCCTTTCTCTGTGTCTCATAACACCTCATACATACTTCCATCACTTAGCATCAAGTATTGAAGTTATTACAGTTTGGGTTTTTCTCTCCTTTTAGAATGTTAGCTCTCAGATAGTAGAGACTACATATTATCACTACTGTATCCCTACTGACTAGTACAGTTCCTGGTACTTAGTAGGGCCTCAATGAATGTTGATGAAAAGGGAAATGATCCATTTCTTGAGGAATTTGCATCATTGAATTTCAGTGTTTAAAGCTGCCCTATATTCATTCAATCCATCACCTCCAATGGAATAAACCGAATGCCCTTCGTCCACTGAGTCTTTTTTCAAAGGACTCCTAAAAGCTCCTTGCTCGTGCAACTCTTTTATTCTATTATAGCCAGCAAAGTATCTGAATACATCACTTTATTGTACAAATCAATATCATCCCCAGAGAACCAAGACTAGTCATTTATACCAACAGTAGTTGCTATGCAACCACTTTCCAAGGCTTGGTTGAAAGATCCTGGGCTAAGGCAGTGATTTTTACCACCTGGAGAGGACTATAATTTCTAAGGGGAAAAATGCACCATTATGCGGAATCATTCAATCTTCTTACAAAAGAAAATATAGCCACATCAGAAAAGTATACTTTCTAGGTTTCCCAGAGTATGTATATATAGCCTTTATATAAAAAGATATGGATATTTCACTACTGGAACCCAAACACACAGTGTATAAAAATTTATATAATTTATAAATATTTGTATGTTTATAAATATGTATATATTTATTAGAAAGAGAATAAATCCTTTCTTTTTATTCCAAAGAAATTCCAAGAGGATCAAATCATTCCATTTCTTTTTACAGAAGTAAACGTTTTAAATGAATTTCTATTTTCTCATGCATGGCAAAAAAAATTCAGAAAATACAGGAAAATTTAAAGAAGAAAATAAAGAAGCCCATGTCAAACAGCCTAGATAAAACCAATTAGAATTTTCTATGTAGCCTTCTAGACATTTATATAGAAAAAACACCAAAATGGGAACATATTATATATAAACTTTGTATACCTCCTTTCTTTAAAACTTCACAACATACCATGGATATCTTTCCAAATCAACATATAGTCATATCTTTTTAAGTCTGTGTAGTATGCCATTGTTTAAATATATCATGATGTGTTTAATTATTTTCCTGTTGTGCCCATTTTTCACCATTATAAAGATGTGAAAAACATCCTCACATGTACTGTTTTGAAAATTCATCTGATTGTTTCAGTAGGTTAATTCACAAACAGGTCAGAGACTAAGCACTTATTTGAAGCCATTAAGAACACTTACAAGTAAATATTAGGCAATTGTTCCCCAAAGCAGGATTTTAGGTTAACATAAGTTTAGTCAAATCTTGACATAATTTTAATTTTTAAAAAAATAATAATCCAAGATTTTCGAGGACCCATTGTGATAGAATAATTTTAAGTCTCTCCCCTTGTTTTTCTGCATAACAATCCATTCTACACCTGCTACTCTTTGCAAAGCAAACCAAGCCATGTTTCTTTGCTCCCTGCACTTCCTGCCTTTACCCCCTGGAGCCGCTCGCTCCCCTGGACCTTTCCTGTTGCCATCAGCTACACTTCAGAATTGCCTATCAGTGACTACCTGGGTTCACAGCTGAGCCTCAGGAACAGTTTCAGAAACTCCTTGGAAGACCTGGGGTTCATGATTCATGCCCAGGTGAAATCAGGATGTCCCAGAAACATTCCGTATTGAAATATACTCTAAAAGATGTGCAGATTTTTATTTAAACGTCCTTCTTCATTGCAACTCTGATCATTTTGGGTCTTGTTCAAAAACATAAGTCTTCTTATGTTAATGTAATCCAAGTTCCTAAGAATGACATTCAAAGTCACTCCAATCTCACCCCATCCCAATATCACTCCCATCCCAGGCGCTTTGCCATTCTGTAAACACAATATATTTCTATTCCACACCTTTGCCCACGCTGCTCCTATTTCCCTACCCTTTCCACTTTTAAGAACATTTTTAACTTGCCCAAAAAACTATTCATTCTCAAAGTTACTTTCTTATGTCACCTCCTTTAAGAAACCTTTCTCATTTCCTCCAGTCCAAATAGAATCTCTCCAAGGAACCAGAATCAAGAAATATCCATAGTATCCGGGACCGAGTGGCAGAGATCTGGGTCCACGTTTCCTAATTACATCCGAAAATTTACTACGTTGGAAATAAGCAGTGCTCTAGTGCATTCAAGCCATTTTCAAACAACAGAAACTAATAATATTAAATAAAATGAAATTGGGCCAGAGAGAAGATATCAAGACTACAAGATTAGTTCTCACCCCTTCTTTCTGCCTCCTGACAACCCCCAACAGCACTTGGCCAAAAAGGTAGGGGCAGAGTGTTAACAATGTCCAGGGGGTGCCAGAGCCCTCACTTCTATGCACTCCTCAGATCCCCTCCCTGGTCCTTCCACCCTCTCAATCCTGAGAAACTGAACACACAAATGGACAATAGCCAGACTATACATAAAAATAGAACTGTGACCCACAACCTGCAGCAACCAGCCTAGGGAGCCAATCTACAATCTATAGTAACCAGCCCAGGACACCAACCTATTCTCTATAGTAACCAGTCCAGGAAGCCAGACAATAATTCCCATTTGTACAATTTATCCAAAAGGGTCAGGACCTCATTAATAACTGACAGCTTCCCTAATTTTTGCCCCCACTCTCCACTTGGGACTAACTGGAGACAGTCAAATAAACACTCTTAACTAATCACATAAGAGGCTCATTCTAGTTAGCCCATCTACAACTTCCCCATGCTAACACACTCCAATCAGAGCACACTACAGTCTTCCCCTTGTTCTACTGTAAAGCTTTCCCAGCTGAGCACAATGGCTCATGCCTATAATCCCAGCACTTTGGGAGGTTGAGGTGGGAGGATCACTGGAGCCCAGCAGTTTGAGGCTGCACTCCAATATGGGCGACAGAGCAAGACCCTGTCTCTTAAAAAATAAAAAAATAAAGTTTTCCCACTCCTCTGCGTTTCTTGGCGTCTCTGCCAAATGAGAGTGGTGGTGACCAACTCCCTTGTGACAGCAAGCTCTGAGTAAGTAGCCTTTGCTTGTTCACGTTTTTTAAGTGGTCTTCATTTATTTTCAGAATCCCGACTCAAGCCCTGGTGCTGAGAGGTGACTCAAAAAAGTTTTCTAATAATCACAAGTTATGATTTTGATTCAACTTGTAGTGGGTGGACCATTTCATTTGCAATGTCAAAGCCCAGAAGGTTAGGGTGGCAATCAGAGGGTCCCAGACTTGAAAAGCCTGGTCCCCTGACTAGGAAACAGAGTCCCCTCCTGGCTCTGCCACTGACTTGCTTTATAAGGTCAGGCATAAGATTTTAATGTCTTTATGTTTTAGCGTCTTATCTATAAAATGGGATAAATCCCATGCCTGCTCACAGGCTTGGTATAAGACAGAATACAATATATGACTGTGCTTTGAAATGGTTCCTAATTGTGAAAATGTAAGACGTTATCTCGAACACATGCAGCTCTTCTTTCAACACCCCCTGGTGCCTCAGATATGGGAGAGATCAAATAGGGATAAAAAAAAAAAAAAGGAAGAAAAAAATTGGTTCAGGGAACTTTAGCTGGACGGAGTGGTTCCTGGTCATGTTATTCTATGCTTTTAGACTCCCACGCATACACCATCCTCCGCCAAAATACATAAACCTCTTTGAATTACACTCCTTCTCTTACAGGAGCAATTGACTACAGTTGGATGTGATTTTCTTTTGTTTGTTTTAATTTATGGATGACCAGGAATGCTGCGCCGCCTCCTTTTTTTAAACACCCAGCACTCCTCCATCAGAGGTCCTCTTCTGGGGTCTTAGTTTTCTGGGACATTTTTTTCTGCTAAGAATAGTTGTGGTTAGAGGCAGCTCCAAGCACAGCCTCAGGCCGTCAGGCTCATTAAGGACATTCTCCACCGTGCAGACTGCAGCACTAAATCACTGGCTCTTGAAGGGTGGGCGGGGCGTGGAGGGCGACTGGAGAGCCTTCAGCTGGCTTCGGGAAGGAGGGCTGCATGGGTCTCCTCCCAGGATGACAGCCCCCATAAAGGAGAAAGGTTTGACAATAGAGCAGGGAAGATACCAAGACCTATAAACATACTTTTCATCTCTTAGCCAACACCTGCTATTTTGCAAACTTTGCAAGCTGGATAAGGCGAAAACCAACTATATTCAAAGATTGCTCAGAAAAGCATCTCAGCTTAGAGTTTCTTGCTTAAAACCCCCAAGAATGACTTCACCCTCCTTCCCCACCTCCCAATTAGAAGGTAGCTTTTGACGGAGGTACCCACCCCCTAGAAGGCCAACTTACAAGCTAACATCTCAACCCTAAGTTGAACAATGGAACCACTTTGGTTTTTCCTGACCTCAGTATCAACGGAGGACTACTTAAAAGACTGACATTTTCCAAAGTTGTTAATATACGTACACTCAAAATCAAAAAAGTAAGTGTGTGTGAGTTTGGGAAAAGCTGTCAACTTCCTTCTCTTGGGGAGTCACAGTGTATATTAAAGCTAAAGCATGCTAAACTTTCTGAGAAGTCCTGCATTGAAAACACATGTATAGCTAAAATACAGCATTTCCCAAGTTTGCTTGACCACAGAACCCTTTTTTGTGCCTGTGTAACACCTATTAATATTCTGCATAATATGTTGCCCCTCAAGAAGAAAAGGCTACGCTTGGCCATATAGATTCTGTGTGGTTTGAAAAGAAAGGCAAATGTGCCTCCAGAGAAAATCTTCTCAAGGTGTGATTCCTCAGTAGAGTAATGCTGACATTCCCGTGAAGCCCAGGCGCTAGATCAGGAATAAGTGTTGCTTACTCTCACTATTCTCCTTGTCCTCCACACCCACCTCCTACCACCGTGCAGCTCCCTTCTGCCACATCTCCATGGTGAAGGCCAGCTGATAGAGCTTCCTAGAGCCCACGTGGCAGAGAGCGAGTGAACAATTAAAATGGACACCAGCCAAAGAAATCTGTGAAGCAGATGATAATGTCAAATATACATTCAGAGCATTTTTATGTGGTTCTTAAATGGAAAGAAAGATTTCTCTTCGTTCAATCCTTCTGTTCATAATTTTTAACAAATGGGCTTCTTGGAATAAGCAAACTTGGGGATGGAAGGAGAAGATCTATATATGGGACTTAAATTTTAATTAAAGAGAGCATCCCAAAGAAAAAACACCAGGCCATTTGCAAGACCCAACTGAGCAATGATTTCTACATCTATACGTGGAAAATTATTCACAATGTATTGTCAAGGGAAAAAGCAAGTTTCAAAACAGTGAAATATAGAGTGATTCATTTTCTAAATGCAGTAGATTCAATGTTGAAAGATAAATATGCATAAAAAAGAGACAGCAAGGATCCATACCAAATTGACAGTAGTTAGCTCCAAGTGGAGGAGTTTTCTTTTTTTGTTTTTTTGCTTGTCTATTTCAACTTTTCTCATATAAAAAATATTTTTACAAGAAAAATATTTCAGAAACATTCTAGTCTATCATTTGTATTACCTGTGCAGAAATATCCAAGGACGAAAGAAGCAGTTTTCCTCATGAGGAGGAAGGATCATGAGACCAGACTATATGAACAATGAGTAGACAAGGGCAGGACAATATCCTCCACAGTACTTAGCACAGGCTTTTGCACACAGCAGGCATCAAGCACTTGCCATAGACAAGATTAACTATCAAGTAACAGCAGCAAGTCATGATTCTAAATATTGGGGACAATCAGTACATAACCAAGTGAGAACACCCAGTGAGTACAGGAGAGCTTACAAATAAGATCCCAGATCCCAATACTCAGTACAAACACCCCCCACCACACACACACACTCTCTCTCTCCTACTTACTAGCTGGAAGCCCTGTCCTTTTTTGAATTTCCTTTTCCCAACCAGTCCAAAGAATTTCCAGGGCTGTAACCCAAATGTCCACCAGTTGGTGGATCTTTAGACAGATTCCCATAGGAGACATAAAGAAAGAAGTGGGGTGTCTCATATATGATCATGGTCTCCACCTGCCCTCTTCTGCCCTGCCCTGTTCACCACTACCCCCTCCAGGCCAACTAGTTTTCTCTAAACCACCCAGCCTGGCTACAGCTACTCTTCCTCCTCAACCAGTTGGGAAACACCTGCTGCTTCCCATAAGAACTCTTGCAGCAGAGATTCCCATAGCAGAGCGTTGAACTCCCATCTCCCCTTTGTACCACAGCCCCATTCTCTACGGAGTGGATGGAGTGGGCGGGCGCTGCAGGGTTGGAAAGGGGGCCTTGTGGTGGAACAATGGGATTTGGGAAGTAAAGGCCAAGTCTGGGTTGATAAGCACAGCCCCACACCATATCTGAACTCTAATAATTAGGTCCTGCTGCTTAGCTTGGCTCAACCTGCCAAAATTCTTCCTCACACAGAGTGATTTTTTAAAAAAAAATAAGTATTTTGTCTCTCTTCATTCTGCCTTCTTTCAGTTGCCCACCGACCAGTACCTCAGAAAGTTTAATACATATTAAAATTCCAAACATGGACAGAGTTCAGGTTTTCCCCACAGGACTCTGGGGCTCCAAGCAAAGCAAAAAATATGGTTAAATCTCATTCCCTGAATAGTCCGTGATAGTTGAGAAGTTAAGAACAACTCAATAGCAAAATAACAACTAATCCCACTAAAAAAAATGGGCAAATGATCTGAATAGACATTTCTCAAAAGAGGACATGCAAGTGGCCTACAGGTATATGAAAAAATGTTCAACGTTACTAATCATCAGGGAAAACTACAATTGAGATATTTATTATCTCACCCCAGTTAAAACGGCCATTATCAAAAAGTAAAAAAAAAAAAAGATGCTGGTGAAAATGTAGAGAAAAGGGAACATTCTACATTCTATATTCTATATTCTATACTCTACATTGTTGGTGAGAATATAAATTATTTATAGTATAGCCACTATGGAAAACTGTATGGAGGTTCCTCAAAAAACTAAAAATAGACCTACCATATGACCCAGCAATCCCACTGCTAGGTATATCTCCAAAAGAAAGAAAATCAGTATATCAAAGAGATATCTGCACCCCATGTTTATTGCAGCACTATTCACAATAGCCAAAATATGGAACCATCCTGAGTGTCCATCAGAGGCTAAATGGATAAAGAAAATGTGGTATATATACACAATGGAATACTGTTTGGCCATAAAAAAGAATGAAGTCCTGCCATTTGCAGCAACATGGGTGGAACCAGAGGTCATTATGTTAAGTGAAATACGCCAGGCACAGAAAGACAAATACTGTACTTTCTCATTTGTATGTGGGAGCTCAAAAAGTGGATCTCATGGAGATATAGATTGGTGGTTACCAGAGGCTAGGAAGAGGAAGGGGTGATGAAAACAGCTTGGCTAATGGGTACAAAAATACAGTTAGAGAGAGGGAATAAGTTCTAGTGTTTGATACCACAGAAGGGTGATTTTAGTTAAAAATAAAATGTAGCATATATTTCAAAATAGCTAGAAGATTTGGAATGTTCCCAATACAAAGAAATGATAAATGTTTGAGGTGATAGATATACTAATTTGCCTGATTTGATCATTACACATTGTATGAATATATCAAAATATCACATGTGCCCTATAAATATGTACAATTATTATGTATCTATTAAAAAAAAAGAAGTGCTCTCACCCTAAACCCCCACCATCAACTTCCTAAGACAGTTAGAAAACTGATCAAGCAGGGCATGGTGGCTCACACCTGCAATCCTAGCACTTTTTGAGGCCAAAGCAGGAGGATCTCTGGAGGCCAGGAGTTCAAGACCAGCCTGGGCAATATAACGAGAGCCCATCTCTACAAAAAATAAAAAAATTAGTGAAGGATGGTGGAGCACACCTGTAATCCTAGCTGCTCAGGAGGCTGAGACAGGAGGATCACTTCAGCCCAGAAGTTTGAAGCAGCAGTGAGCTATGATCATACCACTGCACTCTAGACTGGGCAAAGGAGTGAGATCTATCTTTAAAAAGAAAGAGAAGATAAGACTGAGCAGCCTCAAACACAGAAACTCTTTCAAGAAGATATTGCTAATTCCAACCCAATCTCAGCACTAACATGTCCATAATGCCTGTTGCATGGGAACTGTGCAAATTAAGATGCTTGCTCAAAATTCCCACTTAGGGCTGGGAGAAGCCTTGGTAAGCTCCTCTAACCTCTTCATGCTACAGATGAAAAAACAGGCTTACAGTTACTTCAGTCAGGTAGCAGTAAAACTTAGGCTGGATTCCAAGCTGGATTCTGTCTTCTAATTCAGTCAAATGGAATACCAAGCCCCTAATATTGAAAAATAACAATGATTATTGTATAGTATACATGGAGACATTTAACCAACTCAGACTCAAGCTCGGTACAAGTTTGTCTTTTTCTTTTTCTTTTGCAAATGCCATTCCCTTTGGTCCTTAATACTATCCTCATTGTAGAGATAAATAAGTTGAGGCTAAGAGAAGTAACTTTCCCCAAATCGTACAGTTTGGACATAGTAGAACCAGAATTCTAACTGAAGCCAGTATGAACCCCAAAACCATGTTTTTTCCCCTCCACTAAACTGATTTCATGAGAACCAAGGAAGGAAGAGTGGATAAAAGCTTCTTTATTTAAGCATAAAATGATTTATCAAATTAAGAACAACTCCATAGCAAAATAACAACTAATCCCACTAAAAAAAAATGGGCAAATGATCTGAATAGACATTTCTCAAAAGAGGACATGCAAGTGGCCTACAGGTATATGAAAAAATGTTCAACGTTACTAATCATCAGGGAAAACTATAATTGAGATATTATCTCACCCCAGTTAAAACAGCCATTATCAAAAAGTCAAAAAAAAAGATGCCGGTGAAAATTTACAAAGAAAATACAACTGCATAAGTGTGTTGAATGGCCCTGACCTGAATCCTCACATTAAAAACCAATTCCAAATATCAATGTTCTGTTTCAAAGCACTTTTCAAAACTACTGCGATCTCTTCATCAGTTACAAAGAAGAGGAGAGCTACTATGAGAAATAACAATGTTATTCTAATCAAGTAACTTTGGGGGGAAAATAGTGCAACGCCTATGTACTGCCAGGACATTACAAAAGTCAAATAGTCACTAAACATCGAATAGTAATATAAAAAAGACAAATAAAGTGACTTTTTAAATCAATGAATAATCTTCTTTAATTTCTATTAAATAAAAACAACTAGAATGTGAGAAAGCTCCAATTAATTAAAATTTTATAAATGTAGAGCAAAGAAAGATTGCCATATTTTTTGGAAAATGTTCTGGTACATACATATTCATATTTTTCAATCTACCAGATGTGGACTAAAATAAATGGAGAAAAGCTTAACATTTTCCAGCACTTCTTGGCCAGAAAATACATAAATCGATTTGGGGGAGTGTATGTGTATTATATGTGGATGTGGGGATTGTGTGTGTCACCTTCTACATGAATGCACAAAGACTTTGTTCTCACGACGTGAGTTGGTTGAAATAAATATGATTTATTTGAGTGGGTGCATGTCAATGTGGCTCTGAATGAAAACAAAACTAAACCAAAAAGACCTACAAAACAGTAAGCACACCTTCTCTTCCAGAAAGCAAGAGGATCTTCTTCCCTCTAGGGTTTCTCTCAAGCCCTGTCCCTAGACTCACTGATATATACACCTCAGAGAGACAGATACCAAAGAACCATGTAAACTCCAACCGTATTCTCCTTGCCATCACATCCTTTCTTTTTTCTTTTCTGAGAGCATTTTCTAAGTCAATTCGTGATAGATTTTAAATATAAAAATTGTAGAGAACACAGAAGTAACGACCAATATCATGCAGAGATATTTGCAGTGAATATTTGGTTGGACATGGTTTCTATTTTGAATACGCCAAGTACAGTTTTAATTCTATTCTGATCACTTCATATATCTTGTATGTTTTCCTCGCATTTAGATATAGTCTTTGAAAACATGATTTTTTAATGGTAGCATGACATAGTAGCATATGTATGCTCAGTAATTTATTAAGTCACTTTCCTATTGTTTAATATTCAGGTTATTTCCAATACTTTGCTATTATAAATATTAAAGACATATTAAATACATGGCATGTACAATTTTATCTGCATCTGGGTTGATTTCTTTAGCATTAATTTAAAAAGTAATTACCAAATGTAGAATTATGAGGTCAGCTCGATTTTTAAATTTTTTCTTCTATTTAACTCAACTAATACTTTCTTTTTTAAAAATTCAAACAAAATAGAAACATATAAAATGAAATGAAAAATCCTTTCTGCCTACCTAATCCCATTTTTATCCCTAGATCACTGTATCAGTCTTGAGTTGAGTTCATTCTATTATTTATTCTTTTCATTAAAGTTTTTATTTTGGCAATCATATTTTTAATCTTCAAAAATCCTCTCTTGTTCTCTGATAGCTACTTCCTTACAGCTGCCTATTCTTGTTTTATGAAAGCAGTACATTCTCTGGGTCTTGTCATTGTTTTTATCCAAAGAGATGTAAATCTTTTAAGATATTTTGTGTTCTCTTAAGATTCTGTCTTTTCTAGGGTCTGCTGATCTGTACATTCAGCTTGACCCTTCGCCTTCTCAATGTTAGTTTTCCATATGGTATATGGTCTTCCTGGACTTCCCACTCATCTCTATGAATGAAGACCTGGGAAGCTTAATTTAGATAGCTTCGCAGTTGCAAAGGTCTTTCCTCACCCCCACCTCAAATGGCCTGACTGTGAGGGCTGACAGCAGGCACCCTAGTAGGCTCCCACATCTGACGTAGGAGCCCTACCCAGGCAGCAGTTTACTCCCTTGTGTGCAGATCTTGGTGTCTTAACCTGGAGTCTGTGCCCCACGCACCCACTCCTAACCCCTGTGACTTGTGTCTCAGTGTGAGAGGGTTTGTGGGCCTAACTGGCCTCCGTCTGGTAGTAATGACCCACCTCTTATCATATGACACTTCCTATTCTTTGTTCTCAGAATCTGCTCTTACCTACCTAGCTGTTTTCTCTGTGTGTTTCTCAACCCTTACCAAGTCTATCCCATTACTTTCCATTGTCCAGGAAGTTTCTCATGGTTTCTGATATGTTGATGTTTCCTTTTCTTGTTTTCCGTGAATGTGGTGGATCTAGTCTTTAATGAATATATTTTCTTTTATTTCAAGAGATTTAGAGGAGGGACAGGAGTGGTCAGATGTGCCCAAACCACCACATAGATCTAATGCACCACACCTTTTCTCTCTTGTAAGAATATTATGTTATATTTGACTTTAATTCTCTATCAAAACCACCGTTATCTTCCATATTAAAGTTATTGTCTCAGAAAGGTGTTGGATACAAGAATCAGAAAGCACTGATTCAAATTGACTGGAAAAGTAAAGGAAATGCATTGATCTATGCAACAGAAAATTTCAGAGGTCACGTGAACTTTCGGTGAGGTTAGACTGAGCCATTCAACATTGATACCAGACTGTCTTATGCAGCGTCTTCTTCATCCTAAGCCTTCATCCTGTGGCTGCTGAGGCTTTCTGGAACTGTATACTCTTTCCTTAACATCGAGCAGGAAGAGAGTGTCTTCTCAGGTAGGCTTTTTGCAATTTCAAGAAAGTTTATTTCCCAGAAGTACTTAGAAAATGTCTCTCCACAGCTCCCTGAACCAAAATGGGCCACATGAGTCAAACACAGTGGTCAGAGGAAAGAAATGTGCTGATTTGGTTTAAACCAAAAGGACACATTCTTGGATTTAAAGTTGGTTGGCATCATCTGTCCCAGAAACAGAAGTATGTATGGAATGGGAGGCTGGAAAGGTGGAGAGGGATGAATTCCAAACAGAAATCAGTCTATCACAAAAAAGGAGGAAATAAGCTAAAATAGCAAATGGCCACAACAGTCATGACATAATATGAATACCTACCAAAAAGCAGGCATCCAGAGGTTATAGCAGCACATTTGGATTACAGAGCTGAGAATTTGCTCTTCCCTGAGTAGTGGTTACACTTGCCCATTGCATAAAGTTTTTCACTTTCAAACCCTTTGCACGGTATATTACCTCAAGGATCTGCCATAGGAATTTTTAAGAATTATTTTATAATTTTTACATTTTATATGAAAGATTTTAAGTTAAAATATTTGCAATGAGTTTTATAAACTGCAAAGTTTTAGGGCACAATCCACCACAATATTGTACTCACTTAAGATGTCAGCCTCAAGTTTGGGAGTCCCCAGGGCCATTGTCATTTCAAACCAGCTGGCTGCAAATTTGGGCATCCCTACAGACTCCTTCAGGTCTGATAATTTACTAGAATGACTCACAGAACACAGGAAGTGCTACACTTACAGTTTTATTATAGCAAAAGGAGACAAATTAGAATCAGCCAGAGGAAGAGGTGCATGGGGTAAGTCTGGCAGAGTTCCAAACACAAAGTTTCCATCATCCTCAGGGATGCATTACCCCTCTGTTATCAAAGAGTGGCAATACTCAAAGAGTATTGTTAATCAGAGAATCACATTCACACTTCAGTGCCCAGAGTTTTTATTGGAGCTTCATAACATAAGCATGATTGATTGGATCTTTGCCTATGTGACTCAATATCCAGGCCCCCTCCTTCCCCAGAGGTTGGACTGATAAGGAGGTTGGACTATTATCAGGTGGCTCAAAGCTCCAACCCTCTAACCATGTGATTGGTCTTTCTAGTATGGCCAGCTCCAATCCTGAGTCATCTCATTAGCATAAACTACCAGGTATAGTCTGAGGGACCCACCATAAATAACAAAAACACACCTATCACTGGGGAAATTCCAAGGGTTTAGAGTTGCCTCCCAGAAATCAGGAACAAAGAACAGCCAAATTATTTATTACACATATTTCATTTAGATCAATATATTACTAACATTGTATTAAATATATTATTGTATTGCCATCTTTAATATTTATAATTGATCAAGGAAAACATACATCCTTTCACTATTTAACAACATAAAGTGCTTAATTTATTTTAACTTAATTATATAACATAAAATGTGATTTCTCAACAAATAGATTATAAAATGACTTACATCATGTTTGAATTAGGGTCCACGTACTTATGAAACTATTGAGTAACTTTAACTGTATATTCTGGCATTTTAAAAAAACTGTTGTGACTCAATGTTTAAAATTCTTATATTTTGTGGGTTTTTTTAAAGAATTTATTTTTATGATTTTATATTTTGTTTTTAAAAGACACAATAAGAGAAAAGATTTTCAACTGCTATTTGGAAACATATCTCTGCAAATAATTCATTGCAGGGTCTTTAACTTTTATTCCCAATATGTGGAAAGTCAATTGGTTATAATCACCAACATATTTTCTCTTTTTTAACACTGGAGTTTTTTAATTAATGCTGGAGTTTCTATAATAATGTTGGCAGAAATGGTGATTCATTAGTTTAATAGACTGTTCCAACACAGAACTTTGTAGTATTAATGGTAGAAAATGGAACTGAATTATTATTTAAAAGACTATTATACAGACTCATCCATCTACTCTTTTCTAAATTAATTGAACTACCATTTGTACTTTTTGTCAATACTATCTTTTTCTTGCCTTTCAGGCTTTTTTTAAATCACCCTTATTGAAGTATAATGAAAACATAATAAACTACAACTTTTAGATTTTAAAATTGATGACTTTTGACAACACACATAAAACCACTACTACAATCAAGATATAAAACATTTTCATCACCCCCAAAAATGTCTTCCTTTCCTTCATCCAGCCCCAGCTTCCACTAATGTACTTTTCATCTGTATAGATTTGTTTGCATTTTCTAGAATTTTATATAAATGGAATCATGCAGTACGTACTCTTTTGTGTCTGGTTTCTTTCACTCAGCAGAATGATTTTTTTTTAATTCTTTCATGTTACTACATCTATCAGTAGTTCATTCATTTTAATTGCTGTGTAATTTTTCATCATATTGATATATAATCACATTTTGTTTGTCCATTCAGCAAATATTGATGGACACTTGGGTTGTCTTCAGCTTTGGACTATCATGAAAAATGATACTATGAACACTGTGTACAAATCTTTTTATGGATATAAGTTTTTATTTCTCTTGGTTAAATATCTAAGAAAGGTATTCTGGCTTATATAGTAAATGTGTGTTTAACTTTTTAAGAAAGTGCCATCCTTTTCCAAAATAGTTGAACCATTTTATATTTATATGTACAAATCTTTTGCCCATTTTTAAAGCTGAGCTGTATATCTTATTACTCAGTTATACAAAGAATTCTGTATATAATTGAAATTGAGTTCTTTGTGTGTATCAGATATATGCATTGCAAATATTTTCTCCTATTCTGTGGCTTGCCTTTTTATGTTCATAAGGGTGTCTCTGAATGAAAAGTTTTTAATTTTAATGAAGTTCAATTTATCATTTTTTTCTTTTGTGGTTTGTGCTTGACATGTTATATCTAAAAAATCCTTGACCACCTGAAGTCACAACATTTTCTCCCATGCTTTCTTTTAAATTTCTTAGAGTATTGGCTTTTATGTTAAAGTCTGTGATTAATTTTGCATTTATTTTGTGTATGGAGTAAAATGAGGGTTGTTATTTTCTTTTTACATATAGATACCTAGTTATTCAAGCACCATTTGTTGAAAATCAACTAAATATATATATGTAATATATATGTAACACATATGAATTATTTCTGAACTTTCTCCTCTTCTATTGATCTGTGTTACTTGCATTGATCTATAGTCCTATCTTTTCACAAATATCACAGTCTTAATTACTCTAACTTTATAGTAACTCATGAAACCAGGTAATATAAGCCCTAGAACTTTGTTCTTTTTAAAAATTGCTTGGCTATTTTAGGTCATTTGCATTTCTACACAAATTTTATAATCAGTTTCTCAATTTCTACAAAACCTTTTTTGTCTTATCCTTTTTATATAGTGTTGGATTCAATTTGCTAAATCTTTT
Source organism: Cheirogaleus medius (assembly GCA_008086735.1). NCBI lineage: Eukaryota > Metazoa > Chordata > Mammalia > Primates > Cheirogaleidae > Cheirogaleus > Cheirogaleus medius. The sequence goes on from VBSM01002608.1 coordinate 146,512,272, forward strand.
TGAGAATTTTTACATGTAGGTTTATGGAAAATAAACCTACTTCTTTTTTCTTTTTTGCATTCTCTTTGTCAGTTTTTGTTATCAGGGTTATGCTGGCTTCAAAAACTGGAAAGTATTCTTTCCTCCTTTGCTCTCTGAAGGAGTTTGGGCTATAATTCCTTTGAATGTCCCAAAGAATTCACCAGTGGAGCTTGTGGGCCTGAATTTTTCATCGTATGAAAATTTTGATAATGAATTCAATTCATTATTAAATAGAATACCATTCAGATTTTCTGTTTCTTAATATCAATTTTAATTGTATTTTTCAAGAAATTTGTCTATTTCATCAACGTTCTCTCATTTTTTGGCATACATTTGTTCACAATATTATCTTATTATCCTTTTAATATTTGTGGGATCTGTAGTGATAATCCCTCTTTTCTTCCCAATATTAGTGGTTTATGTCCTTTATCTTCATCAGTTTAATTAGGAGTCTATTTATTTTGTTGATCTTTCCAAAGAACCTACATTTGGATTTTGTTAATTTTCTCTATCATTTGTTTCTGTTTTAGTGATATTTGCTCTTGTCTTTATTATTGTCTTCCTTCCACTTACTTGGATTTACTTTACTCTTCTTTTTCTAGTGTCTTGAGGTGATGCTTTAGCTCACTGTTCTTTGTTCTGTTCTAATATAAGCATTTAAAGCTACAAATTTTCCTCTAAGCATTTCTTTAGCTGAATCCCACAAATTTTGATATACTCTATTTTCATCATAAAGTTTAAAATACATTACAATTTATTTGTAACTTCTTTGACTCATCAGTATTTTTAAATAGTCTTAAATTGTCAAATATTTGGGATTTACCTAAATATCTTAATGTTATTGGTTTCTAATTAATTTCGTGCAGTCAGAGAACATACTCTGTACTATTTCAATCCTTGTAAATTTATGAAGCCTTGTTTTATGGCCCAAAATATGGTATATATTGGTGAACGTGCCATGTGCACTGAAACAAATTGTATTACACATTAAAATTGATGTTTTTCTTCAGTGGTTAAATGAGGGATCCCACAATTATTAATCAGGTCAAGACAGTTGATAATGTGTTCAAATTCTCTATGTCTTTACTACTGATTTTTGGCTATTTAGCCTCTTAATTCCTGAGAGACAGTTAATAAAAATTTTCTACTAAAATGCTATAATTATCTCCCTATAATTATGTTAATTTTTGCTTCACATATTTTGAGGGTTTTTTAGGCATATACACATTTATGTTTGTTTTGTCTTCTGATGAATTAATATTTTTTGTCATTCTTTTTTGTTTCTGGCAACGCTCTTTTTCTTGAAGTCTATTTTATCTCATATTAATATGGCCCACTTCAGCCTTCCTATGCTTACTGTTTTTTTGACACATTTTGTTCCATCAACTTATTTTCAAGTTATTTGTATGTTTATATTTCAATTGCATCTCTCCTTAGCATATGTAGTTGGGTCTTGTCTTTTTGCCCATTCTGACAATTTCTGCCTCTTAATTGGCGTGTTTAGTCCATGAAAATCACAAATGTGCACTCAATTATTATAGTTACCTCAAAGACAGAGAACTAAAGCCTCCAGTGATGCTGGCAAAGGGATAAACTATAAATCTTAGCACTGACAACAACCACAAAGACAAACACGAGCATATGTACACTTCGGAAAATAAATAAGGGAGATTTAAATTGACTTCAGCAGAATGTTTGAAACCTCAGTAAACTCAAAACAAACCAGCTGTGAGCTCTCCAGAGGACAAAATCCACTGGGTGTCGCAATAGTTTTGACATATTTAACTCCAAAGTCATGGTCCCAGCCCTATCAGCCTGATGGGTTTACTGGGTTCAAGAACCCTTTCACTATTGAAATATTTTTGTTTTACAACTGATTGATAGAATTAAGGAAATAAATTCCTCATGAAAAACCTCTGTGTGAAAAATTCTAAAGAGACCAATAAAAAGATCAAAAGCCCATTTTTATTCCTGAACTAAAGCTATATAAAACAATACATCAAGAAAAGTTTTCTTTTCCTGAAACTCTCAGTCAGTGAAAATCAGAACTCAATTAATGGCTCACACTTTTAGAGCTTCTGTTAAAAATGGGACCCAAATATTTTCTATTTAAAGATTCATCACAAAAGATAGCTAATTAGTTCTAACGAGAAATGTCTAATTCATTTTTTTGCTAATGTGCATTTTTTAATTGATCACTAAGACATGCATGACTTTTTAAAAGATTTTTTTATGGGTTTCTGATTCTCAGTGGAAAAATAATTCTACCCATCACTGAAGGCTCTAGTAAAGACTCATGTCTTTCCTGAACCCTCTAGATCTCTCTAGCCCAACAATCACTTTCCTTTTTACTGAGCTTTCATACCACTTTTTGTCTACTCCACTTACTTTGATACTATTTAGACATTTGCTTATGAATCTTGGCCATCTATAATTTACTGTAAGAGATGGGTAGCCAATGAACTGATAAAATCTTCTATGACTCTCAAGAAAGAATATAGGTTAGCTCTCAAATTTTATCAAGAAGTCTAAAAGTAATTTTAAAATGGTTATTGCATTTTGCCTAACATTATATTTGATAACAGCAGGAGTTGTCTGCATAAAGTAGAGTGAATTTCTCAGCAGGTCTCCTGTCCAAGAGAAAGGGAGCTTTGATTCTTAATGGCCAATGCCAGTTACCCAGACAGAATACCTCCAACATACAAATACAAACTTGTCAAGGCCATGTGAAAGTTGTCAGAAAAAAAATGGAGTCACTAATGTTAAGAGAACCCTAACAAATAGAACCAGAGAAGGCCATGAAGAGAACATTCTCACACTTGTATGCCTGATAGTGAAAAAGACTATAAAAACCACAACTTTGCACAAAGGCCATTGCAGGCAACCTTATGCAAAAAATACTTTTGCAAGGATATCTGTCCAGCAACTGCCTGTCCAACCTCAGACTGATGTCACCCTTGTTACTGATCTTTGTAGCCAAAGATTATTCTTTTTTTTTAATTATGTAATCCTCCTCATTTTTTTCCTTTAAAAACCTTCTTGCTTTACTTCCCTGAATACACACGTAGCTTACTATGGCATGTGCATTCCCATTGCAATGCTCTAATCCCAAATAAACATCATTTTCTTTTAGAGAGTCTTGTCGACCTAAAAGGAAGAGGCTAAAGCACAAAATGTGATTTAAAGAGTTTACTTGAGCCAAAATAAGGACAGCTGCCAGGAAGCCTCAGACCCACGTAACCTTGGATGTGAGCTCCGTTTTGCCTATGTTACAGGCACATTTTAAAAGGCAAATAAAAAGGGGGTGGACAGAGAGTGGGCTGATACAAAGTTCTGTCAGGAATTGTCATTGTTTTACAGAAATAACATTGATTAGTAATTGGCTATACATTGTTCTTTTGGTTTTTGGGCTTGGGGTATTTTGTAGAGACAAGATCTCACTCTTGCACCCAGGCTGGAGTTCAGTGATGCCATCATGGCTCAGTGTAACCTTGAAATCCTGGGCTCAAGCGATCCTCCCACCTCAACCTCCTAAGTAGCTGGGACTATGGGTGCCACCACCACACCCAGCTAACTTTTTTTTTTTGTAGAGATGGGAATCTTGCTCTATTGCCCAGGCTGATCCCAAACTCCTGCCCTCAAGCAATCCTCCATCTTTGCCTCCCAGAGTGCTGGGATTACAGGTATGAGCCACCACACCTGGCCAGCTATACATTATTAAGCTATAGGGTGTGAGATATAGAGTCCAGTGAGGCATTATTAGGTTAATTCATAGCAACTTGTGGCAAAAGCTAGCAGTTTCAATAGCTGAATACATAGCTCAAAGGGGGGAATTAGAATGTGATTGCTATGTCCTTTTTAATGCCTCTCTGGCCCTAATAATTTGAAAGGGCTCACATCCCTAGATAAAAGTTCTTTTCTTTCCTCAGCCTCTCTGTTATTTAGGTTGACAGTGATATCGCCTGAAGGACATGCCCCTTAATCAATTCAATGTTCTTTGCTCTAATTTCATGCTATTGCAAGGACGGAAAGGGGCTGATCCTTTTCCTGCCCATCATAAGGGTCACAGCTGACACCCCATCACAAAAAACAGATTAACAGGAGAAAAGCATAACAAATTGATGAATGTGCATAAGTGTGGGAGTCAGACCAGAAAAATGAAAACTCAAAGAAGGGCTAGACGGTTGACACTGAAATACCTTCTTCACACCGGCGGGGCGGTGGGGTGGGGGGGAGAAAGTGGGTGCTATAAACTAATGGATCCAAAGATTAGACAATGGTTTATAAATGATTCTCTCTGGAATTTGAATGAGCCAGAGAGACAGACAGTATCTTGTGAAAAAGTCCATCCAGGTGCAGTTACATTGCTCAGTCTTCTGTTCTGGGATAGATAATTAGATTGCAGGTAGGGGACAGAAGACAACTGTGTTCTTTCTAGCAGGTCCAGTCTTAAGGCAGATAGAGGGATATCAGTGTAAAGTCCCTTTTAGGATCTGCTAACATTCAAGGGCCTTCAATTTAAAATAATCAGCTTACCAGAGTACCATATTTTGGGATGAAATTCCGCAGGCTCCTCCACTACCAAACAACTTTTAGATGTATAATTTGGGCTCCTGAATAGACCTTTCCACCCTCAGTGCTGACTGAGAATCAGGAAGAGAGATAGAGACTGTCTACACTTGCACAGCTGCAGCCTTCTAATGCATCATGCTCATGAATGTAAGGTCCATGATGGCTCATGTGTTTGCTCATTGCTATATCTCCAGTACCTAGAACTGTGCCTGATACACAGTGGGTACATACTATTTGCTACAGGAATGAGCCAATGGATTACTTGACATGAGTGGCATAACTTCCAAATTGTAGGTAAGGAGTTGGGAGGAGTCAGTATCCACAGTATGTGTGTCCAGTGTTTACCTACAGCATCTTCGTTTGCATATCCATGTGCCTGGCAGCTGGGTGCACTGTTATAGGTTGTGTATATCCAACCTGCCCAGTCGGTGGTCCCTGTGAACTCTTGGTTACATGTATACTACAAAAGTCTGTGAAGTACACAACTCCTCGAGTCACCATGAGTCTATGGTAATGCATTTGGGCCTCTGCAAAGAGCTTGGTAGATAAGCCAACCCCAGCTTATCTGGGAATTCCATAGCAGGGTGAGTGAAGTCCTGTTGGTCCCCAAGCCCAGCCTATCACCATCATATCCAGCATATAACAGGGTCTCCGGAGCCAGAGTTACTTGAGCTTGAATGTATCAGTAATTATCTTCCTTCCATATGCCTCTCCAACACTGGAGGCGGCCAAGAATGTGGTGTGAGCTTTGCGTGATGCTGAGAGTGTATGTGGGCTTGGTCTTGCATGCAGCTTTAATTTCCTCATCTGGGCCATCTTCACACAGCATATAAACACCAACAGGATATTGGCTCAGACTGAAGACTTAGCAGCTGAGATTCAGTATTACACTGTCTTCTAGCAGAGGCATTACCTCCAGCCTCAAGAGTCCTCGAGAGTCAGAGGTGGTGTGGTCTAGGTGGATATGTGTATTTGAATAGAGCTTCCAATCTATTTATCATACAAATGGGGCTATTTGTTTTCACATATGTGACGATCATGACCTCCTTTAGAACAGGGGTGGGGTCTGATTTATCTTTCCCTTCCCAACACCTGGTGTGGTGTCTGACACGTGGCCTTGCTCAGGACATCTGCTGCGGTACACTGCACTGCACATGGCTCTCAGCATTCCTCTGCCCCCTTTGAAATTAGGCACTATAACCATGTACATATTTTCGTGCTTATCATTTCCAAATTAGTCATAATAAACAGGGATTAATTTTATATTAAGGGGAAGAAAAGAAAGCCATTGCCCCTACTTTTTTCTCACTCGGGGCCTTCTCTGATAGCATAGCTCAGCCTCTGTGTTTCTCTCTAGTCCAGAAAACAAACATCATCAGACAACAGAAGATTTTTATAGAGCAAGCAGGTGTGTAGTATGGTAGAAATTAATTATAGAGGCAAAATATTCAAAGTACAATTTCATGCTATTTTGTCACCTTAATTAATAAAGTACTATGTCCAACACAAGAAATTATTCAGAGAGCGATGCTCAGCGGATAAAGCACAGTGGTTAAGAGCCAGGCTGTGGCATTAGCCATCTTCGTTCCAAATTCTGGCCCTGACACTGGTCAGCTGTGGGCATCTGGACAAGTTATTTAACCTCCCTGAGTCTCAGCTTCTTCATCCCAGATGTGGAGATAAAAATGGTGCCTGTCATGGTGGTTGTTAGGAAGAGTAAAGGAAATAATGTCTGTAAAGGGCTTACTTAGCATAACACCTGCAGAGAGTAAGTGCTTAATAAGTGATGGTAATTAGTGTCATTATTGGTATTAATCAGACCTTCCCACACCTACCTCTTAGTCTAGCTCCCATCTAATTGCAGAGTATCGCGGTTCTTCTCCATGCCACATGCCAGTTCTCATCTCTAAGTGTGCTGACATCACACTCCCGCCTTCCATGATCCAAGGAAATTCCAACATGTTATGCTTTCTCTCCTGACTTTAAGCGCAAGTCCCTATTTTCAATGGATTCTGCAACTTCTCTATTTTTCTTTCTACCTTCAATGCAACTAGAGGGTTAACTTGTTAGCTCTAGCTCTAGGGCTCTTAGCTCAGCTTTCCCACAACATTCTTCTCTCATTTCTTTTTTTTTTTTTTTTAATTAATAGACTTTATTGCAGGGAGCAGTTATAGGTTTACAGAAAACTTGAGCAGAAAGTACAGAGAGTTCCCACGTTCCCACATATCCCCTGAAGCCCACTTCCCAGTTCCTACTATTGTTAACTTCTTGCATTAGTGTGGTCCGGCTGTTCCAGCTGATGAGCCAATATTGATACATTATCATTAACTAAAGCCCACAGTTTACACTAAGGTTCAGTCTTTCTGTTGGACTTTCTTGTCTCACCTCTTTCTTGTCCATTCTTTCTGTGATCTCCCTACTTCCTGTCCTAACCCTCCTTTCATTGGAAGCTCCTGCCCTGCTCCATCATCTGTCCCAGCGGCATCCAAGTCGTTCGTGCCTTTCTGTCACCCCCTCCCTCCCTTCAAAGTCAGTCTATGTTTTCAAAGCAATCTCCACATTGTAAATAGTTGGATCCCCACAAGTACATGATTTCCCTGGTTGGACCTATACTGTCTTCACTCTCAGAGTGATTCTTCCCTCTGCAAACCGGCCCTCCCCCACCAGCCACTGGGATTCCAGAGCCAGCCACCAGCGAGCTTACATATGCTTGTGTACAAGTCTAAGAGAGGGAAAAATCCACAGGGAGAACAAAACACACTGCTTTTCTCACCCCACCCTGAGATGCGCTCTCCCTGACCACCAATATCATTCCTGTCCTCATCACCCCAAAAGGAACACAAAATAAAATGAATACCCGAAGCCTGAGGCCCCCACTTTCCTTCCTTCCTTCCCAGAGCCCCTTTAATTAGCTTAACTAATTAGTTAAAGAGAGAGCATCTGCAAAGCACCCTAGGCTTAGAAGGAAAGGCCATCAAGGCAAGGTGTTAGTGGTGGTGCTGTCATCAGAAGGTGAGTGACATTCCCATTCTTCTCAATTTTTCTGTCATCCATGCTATTAACACCCCAGGAGTCTGTTTTCAGGCTCAGAGTATCCTCCTAGCAACAGCCCATCCCCTTGGCAACACCTTGACTTGGGTTTGTCACTAATTCCAACAAAACTAGAAACCCAGTACCTGTCGGAGCCATAATGTTAGGAAGCTGATACTTGGGGAATGCATATTGCTTTATTAAAGACTTTCACATCCCATTTACTGACTATGCATTTCAAGCCAATGGCACATTTAGGCTACATCAACATGAATCAATTTGACTGGATTCAGAAGAACATGTTTGAATTGTGCATGTAATGCAAACAGATAACCGCGTTTTCTTTATTTACACGACACCAGTGATGAAGTTTTCACTCTTCAGTCAGTTGCTACGACAAATGTAGTCATAGATTAAAATACCATTTTGTTTTTCTGCTTTATAGGAGCTGGGTTAGAAAAAAGAATCTTTTGGCACAAGTTTTTAAATGGTATTTTCAAATCACGGAAGGGATTTACCATTTCCTCACAAGCTAAAATTCCTTTAGGATGTGTGTTTAACTGTATTCTCACCCCATCGTGCGCTGCACAGAACTTACAAGGCCCGGTGGAGATTTGGGGCCAGTTTTATCATTAAATAAACTCTGGAATGCCCCAGGCAGGGTCATTAACTTGTCTCCACTACAGACTACATGTCCAAATAGCCACCTCCCTTCTGTGGGTTCCCACAGGGCCCTGGGTGTGCTCCATAGCGTCCCCCTGGCATAAGGGGACAATTGGGCCATTATATTTGCACTAAGAGCAGGCAGCCAGCTCAGTTCAGCTCTGTACACAGGAATGAAAAAAATGGGCACCAAATATAGACCACTGGGACAATTTATTTGTCTTAAGAGTGTTTAAGACACACAAACAAGCCCCAGCAGGCTATAAATGGTCAGCTTTGTGTAATTACCACACAGTCTGAAGAGTATTCGCTGTGGATGCAGTTTAGAAACCCTATAGTGGGTCGTGCTACGTAGGTGGCCTTGACAAGAGTATCACGATTAAGAACCCACCCCAACATCCTTCTCCACATTGTGTTTCTAAAGATTTGTAGTATTTTCTTACCCAAAACACCAGTTTGAAATTCCCATTTTTTCCCAAAAATGAAATATTAGAATTAATGTAATTCTTAAAATTTCCAAAAGTTCTCCTTGTCCAAGTCTCTGATTGTTAGAAGAGGGTTTATACACCAGTTAAGCTAGCTCCATTCTAATCTAGCTTCCCTGTCAACTCACAGTCCAATATTTTTTTAGCCTAGTTTACAATAAGAAATCACCAAAACTGTTGTCTGCAACTGAAACACATACCTATGTGCACACATGCCCAACAGAAAAAAAAA
>VBSM01002608.1:146530204-146558742 GCA_008086735.1 Cheirogaleus medius
AAAAAACTCTCCAAGTTGAAAATTTAGTTTAAAGTAGCCCCAGGTTTGTAGTGCCACTAGTCGTATAGAAGAACCAAATATAAACTCTCACTGAAGGAATACAGCACAATCCAGTGCTGAAAGAATTTTCACAGATAAAAGTTAACAGAGGCATGAGCTTATACTTAAAAATCACAAAAATAAAAATGAAACCAAGAAAACAAGCCAATATCACTGTGAGTTGATAGAAAAACAATTTAAAAATTGAATCATATCCATAATTAATATAGGTATTAAAATTATGAGACATAAAATATAAATTATGCTAAATATTTTTAATGGAATGAACAAGTTTGAAATTATGATAAAGTAAATAAGAGTTCAGGCAGGCTTGAAAATGAAAAATTTAATTTTTTAAAATTAAAAATATAGTAATCCAAATTAGAGTAGTCATATACTATAGATTCATATATACACATTCAAGTTTGACAAGCACCAACTTAGACCTTCTTATGCTATCCTTCATATTTCTTAACTTTTCATATTTTATATCTGTTTGTTTTTGTGATTCATTATGAACAAATTCTTCAGATCTTTAACTATATGACTACACTCTTTAGTTTATGTTTAATTTGATGTGCTTATGTTTAATCATGAATCTCTAATTTGATTACTATATCTTGTTAAAGTGAAGATTCTGATTTAATAGTCTGGAATGGAATCTGACAGTCTACATTTTTAACAAATTTCCAGATCAAGCCAATATTGCTATTACCACACCTCTATTAGTAATAAATAAATCAAATACACACACAAAAAGCAACAGGGTCATAGAAAATTTGAAATACACAATAAGAAAGTTTGACATAAACAATATAAAAAACCTGCCAACAACAATCAAAGAATGCTCATTCTTTGTAAACATTATTGAAAATTGACCATATACTAGCTAGAGCAAGCCTCAAAAAATTCAGCACATATTCTCTGATTTCAATATATCAAAGTATTATTTTTTTTAATTAAAAAATATGATATATAAAATATAGAGTGAACATGTGCTGAAGAGGCAACTTGTAAAATGGTGAAGTGGGTTCAAAAAGCATTTGAGAAACCAGGTATTTATAATAATTCTGAAAAAAAACATTACAATAAGATTGCTAGATTAGATACAAAACTAGTTAATGACCTAAAGGGAAATAAAACCATAACTTTTAGAGGTTTTTTTCCTCTCTACTGGATAAAAATCTACAAACTGACATGTAAGTAACTTCACAAAATCTGGATTTTTGTTTAAGAGTGAATAGCAAGTTAAAGGTGGATTCTTCTAGATAATGAAATAAGCCTTGCCCAGTTAAACAATGTTCCAATATGATATCAAAAGAATGTGCTGCTCCCTTTGCCTTATTTCTAAGTTTCAGAAAATGTTTCTTAACATGTGCTAGCCTAGCTGGTTTATATGGGTTTTCTCCTAGGGAAGCGGAGTCAAATTATAACCTAAAAATATAACCTTCAGTAAGAAAAAAGAAGCCTTCAGTTCCACTGTGGTATTATTGGCAGTGCTATATTTTAAGACATTTTCAAACAAGCACCTTTTTCGAGGGTGGCCTCTGCTGAGAAGTACAGCCCCAGGCTTCTGTGACTCTCAGCTCGTGGAAGGTTACACTGCCACCCAAGCCCCATCATCGCTGCAGCCTCAACCCCACTGACCCAAGCTCTGCTTATATCTGAAGCCAGCCCTGCTTTAATTAAAAGGCTGCCAATATTTCCATCCCTTTTTTTTTCCATGCATTTTTATATCTCCTGTGGCAGCCTGCCTGGACATATCATATGATCCCCCCAGGTGCCAGTTATTGTTTTTGTGAATACGCTGTTTGGAAATGTGCCTAAGTTTTGAGGGCTACACCACAAACCTGTTTTTTCCATAAGCCCCATCCTTTTAATGTGTAACTTTTATGGTATGCAAGGTCATATGCAAGGCACACATACACCACATTATAGCAGAAACTTATTTATTTCATAGGGTGCTTGAAATATCAGGAGACATGTTTCATATTGTGACAAAAATTGTGGTAGATGAGGGATATACCTTGTAGATTGACAGACATCGTAAATCCTTCCACTAAATAATTTATCTACTATTACAGAAAATAAAATGGCATTACTGGTAGGACTGGTATACAAAGACTGCTGAGGAATACAGCTTGGAATAGATTTTCAAACTTTTTATTGTGAGTTGATTAGAATTTAAGTTTCAAATCTTGAATAAGCGTCTCTCCAGATGGAGGTACTGCAAAGAAAGGAGACAGCAACCTTATTACTCATACCTTCATTATAAACATTAATTTGATAATACTATCTTATTCATAAATGCTTTAGTTCCCAAAAAATGAATCCTGATGTTCACAGAGCATTGGCTATTGCTGTTAAATTGCAAATATTATTGCATCCAAGGTGATAAATTCACATTTTTAAAAGCTGTTGTGTGTGAGGAAGTACAATCAGTTCATTTGCAACAATTGTTCCCTCAGAAGTGACGGTTACCGGGGGGCCATATAATACCATGTTGTTGTTGTTATTAATATAAAAGTGAAAACAAACTTTTTCTGAAAGAAAATAAGTTTGTTAGATGAGTTTGATACTTAGGGCTGACTTTACCACTTAGGTTATATGGCAGGCATTTTTCAAAACTTGAATGAGTCCTGTGTGTAGAGTAAAGATTTTGATGAGGCCAGGTGCAGTGGCACACACCTGTAATCATACCACTCTGGGAGGCCAAGGGGGTAGGATAGCTTGAGGCCAGGAGTTCGAGACCAGCCTGAGCAAAAACTAGAAAAATTAGCCAGGTATAGTCCTATAGTTCTATAACCCCAGCTACTTGGGAGAATGAGGCAAGAGAATTGCTTGAGCCCAGGAATTGGAGGCTGCAGTGAGCAATGATCATGCCACGGCACTCTAGCCCAGGCAACAGACTGAGACTCTGTCTCAAAATTTTGATGAAAAATATTTAAAGCATTTTATGAAAATTTCATACTGACAAAAGTGCATTGATATTGACAATATTTATATTTTCCCAGCTACCGGTACTTCTAAGTATATCAGATAAAACAAGGTGAAAGTATAGTGGGCATAATTCATAATCATTTGATAAGTCTTGGTAGAGTTTTTTGATTACTTCACAAAGGTTTAGAAAGTAAATTTTCTAATGACTGAATAAGACATCTTTTTGCAAGTCATGTGTCTTCCACATCTTTGCTTTTGACAAAATTAAAAATATTAATTAAAAAGAATAAAAAACCATATAATCATCTCAATAAATGTAAAAAGCATTTAATAAATACAACACCCTTTTATGACTTAAAAACACTCAATAAAATAGAAATAGAAAGAAACTTTCTCAACCTCATAACGGGCATCTGTGAAAAACCCACACCTAACATTATACTTAATGGTGAAAGAATGAATGCTTTCCCCTTAATATTGGGGAAAAGACAATGGTGCCTGTTCTCAAGACTTTTTTATTCAATGTTGTACTGGAAGTTCTAACCAAGTCAATTAGACAAGAAAAAGAAATAAAAAGCATTGATACTGAAAAGGAAGAAGTAAAGCTATATTTTATGTGTAGAAAATCCTGAGTAATCCATTTTAAAAACTATTAGAACTAATAAACAAGTTCAGCAAGGTTGCAGGATTCAAGATCAATATACAAATGTCAACTGCATACATTAACAATGAAAAATCCAAAAATAAAATGTTTAAAATATTGTATTTGGAATAGCACCAAAAAGAATAAAATACTTAAGAATAAATTTAGCAACATTGAAAACTATGAAACATTTTTGAAAGAAATTATCAAGGCCTAACAAATGGAAAGACATTCCATGTTTATGGATTGGAAGATTTAAAATTGTAAAGATGGCAATATTCCCCAAATTGATGTACAAATTCAACATATTCCCATCAAAATCTCACCAGGCCTTTTTACAGAAAGTGGCAACCTGATCCTAAAATTTACATGGAAATCTAAAGAACCTAAAACAGCCAAAGAAATCTTGAAAGAAGAATAAAGAAGTCAGACGACTCATACTTCCTAATTTCAAAATCGTTTACAAAGCTATAATAATCCAGACAGTGTAGCACTAGCATAGGGAAAAATATAGAAGTCAACAGAACAGAATTAGAAGTCCAGAACTAAACTCTTACACCATGGTCAATTAATTTTCAACAAGGGTTCCCAGAAAATTCAACAGGAAAAGAATAGTCTTTTCAACAAATGGTGCTAGACAACTGGAATATCCACATGCAAAAGAATGAAGTTGGAACCCCCCAACCTCATACCATCTATAAAAATTAATTCAAAATAGATTGAAGACTTAATAGTAAGAACTAAAACTATGAAACTCTTGGAAGAAAACACAGGAGTAACCGCCATGACCATGGATTTGGCAATGGATTCTTAGTTATGACACTAAAATCACAAACAACAACGGAAAAAAATAGATAAATTGAGTTTCATTCATCAAGAAGGTGAAAAGACAACTCATGAAATGGGGAAAAATATTTGCAAATAATGTATCAGTTATAGAACTTTAATTCAGAATATATTAATACAAGGACCTTTTACAACTCAATAATAAAAAGACATACAAGCCAACTAAAAAGTGGTGAAAAGAGATGAATAGACATTTTTTCCAAAGAAGTTATATGTATAAATAGTCAAAAAGGACATGAAGATGCTCAACATCATTAGTCATTAGTAAAATGTGATCAAAACCACAATGAAATACTATTTCTCACATATTAGATGGCTATCATCAAAAAGACAGACAATAATAACTACTTGTAAGAATGTGGGGAAATTGGAAGTCTCATATATTTCTGGTAGGAATATACAATGGTGCAGCTGCTTTGGAAAACAGCTGTGTAGTAGTCTGTCAAAAAAATTAAATATGGTTACCATATTATGCAACAATTCTACTTCTATGTAAATACCCAAGTGAGCTGAAAACATATGCCCACACAAAAACTTGTCCCCAAATGTTCATAATAGCATTGTGTATAATAGACAAAAAGTAGAAACAACCCATATGTCCATCGACTGATGAACAGATAAACAAAATTTAGTATATCCATACAATGGAATATTATTCGGCATAAAAAGAAAAGAACTACTGATACATGCCACAGCATGAATAAACCTCAAAAACATGCTAAGTAAAGAAGCCAGACATTAAAATCTGCATGATATATGATCCCATTTATATGAAATGTCCAGAAATGAAACATCTATAGAGACAGAAAGCAGATCAGCAGTTGCCTGGGGCGAGGAGTAAATAATAATTGACTATAAACAGGCAAGAGGGTGATGGAAGTGTCCAAACTAGATTGTGGTGATGGTTGCATAACTCAATAAATATACTAAAAATCATCAAACTGGTCACTTGCAACGGGTAAACTTTAAAGTATGCATGTAAATAGACCTCAATAAAGCCATTATTAAGTAGCTAGAAAAAAGATGCTTACCTAAGTTTGAAATAACATTTTTTCTGCCTGTTATTTAATTAAATGGTTATTTTTCTCTGTCATTTCCTCAACACCTATTATGAGACAAGTGCTGGGTATTATATTTTTACTGTTTGTATCTTATTTTTATTTGTCTCAACCCTATGAAACAGATGTAATTGTACCCATTTTTCAGAGGAAGATATTGATTCTGTTTGTTTGTTTGTTTGTTTGTTTGTTTTTCTTTTTCTTTTTTTTAAGATATTGATTCTTAAAGCTTCAATCACCGGGCCAAGATCAGAGAGATGGTAAGTAGCAGAGCTAGAATTCAAACTCCAGGCCTGTCTTGCTTCAAAGCGCAGGCTTACCTGGTAGAGTTCCCATTTAAGGCAGTAAATATGTAACAGACCATAACCATTATAGACGCTATCCATGTTGTAAGGATCCTCCATGCAATTACCAGTAGAATTACCAGAATAGTGAGAGTGGGGAAAAGAAGGAGGGATCACAGAGGGCTCCCCAAGGCCAGGACCAACAACACCAGCCCTACTACAGGCAAAGGTTCCCACCTTACTACATGTGGAGACCCCATGGGCCTCAGCCACAAAATTCCAACCCTCCAGTGCAGGGAGAAGTGACTTAGGATGCTGCCAACAGGGACGCGGGAGCACAAGTAGACAGTAAGACAGAGTATATGCCACGATTCCGCAGGGGCCCTCCTAGCCAAAGACAGCCTAGAGAAGACAGCAACGAAGAGGCTAAAGAGAATCAAGGAGACAAGATCCAAAGTCAGCAGCCACCTCAACACTGGTACTACTGCAACTTTAGTTACCATTGCAGACACCCAGAAAACCCTAAAGGATAAACCACGAGAGGATAAAGAGACAAAAGCAGCCTAGCCACCAGCTAAGAATTCAGCTGCTCCTAAGGCTGAGCAGGGCAGGACCGAGTAAATGCCCACTTACCATATCCACAGTGATCTGGTTCAGTCATCCTACAAAAAGGAATCAACATGAAATTCCAGCAATAAGAAGTGAACAAGACATTGGAGCTGAAGACCTTAAGTGCTTGCTTTTTGCCCGTTCACCAGATAACTAGAACTATCTGCATTATCTATGCCTCATGGGTTTTTTGTTATTTTTACCTAAAGATGTCTTTTTTGGTAATAACAAATTTAACAAAAAAAAAGCCTGTCTTTTCCTTTTCTCAATACATCTTTAAAAGTTTTTAAATTGTTTCAATCTGGTCAAGTTGAGATTTTTAAGAACTTCATTTTTAATTTGTAATTAAAAGTTTACAACTTGATTATTTTTGAAAAAGTCAACAAACTGCAAGTACCTGTTAATAAAGGTCTTAAATAATTGTCAAAAAAAAAAAAAAGGCATCAGCCTAGTCCCTAAATCACACTGCTGCTCTGCTAAGGAATAAAGAGTTTCAGAGAATCTTTTCTTTTGCAAAAGAAAGGAGAATGGTTGCCCAGACCACAAAACTCTCAATTTCACAACATATCACCTGCTATCTCAAAGCCAATCTTAGAGTATTTATTAATATTTATTAATATTTCAATATTTTGTTGCTGACATAAAATGGGGACTGGACAGGTGTCTTAAAGACTCATACCATCCAAGGTCCACTCAGCCTCTGTAGTCATGATTTCTGGTTGGTTCAGTTGGTTACAGAACAGATAGAATGGGTGTCCCCATTTAGTGCACATATGAAATTCCTAAGAAAGTCATTTAAATACAAATTCTAGGGCCCCATGCCCTGATAATCTGGTCCAATAGGCCTGGGGTAGGGCCTCAGAATCTGTATTTTTTGAACAAACATAGAAAAACTGTTAACACAGGCTTCAGAGAACAGATATACTTGAGTCTGAATATTGCCTTAGGTCATTAAATAGTTATGGCACCTTGAAAAGTTAGCATCTCTGAGCCTCAGTTTCTTCATCTAGAAAGTGATGTTGATAATAACTACCCCTTAAAATGGCTGTGAATTTTTAATTACTAGATGCTTCGAGAAATCCTTTCATAGCAATAGCTTTTTTTAAAACGCGTGCATGAGTATGTGTTTCCTAGAGAGCCTGAGAGGATGAAGTATTGCCAGCAGTCCAGATTGAATGCTTTTTCTCAGAATCAGGTCAGCGGCAAACACGCTGCTGGTTGGAATACATCAACCCAACAGAGAAAGCAGAGCAACCAGGCCCACAGCCCTCAGGCACTGCTGACTTGTGTTCCTTGTAAAAGACTTTGCTATTTGGAGCTGAACTCTATTGACTCACAAATGTAGTCTATCTCTGGCCTTGAAAAATGATCCTGAGAAAAGTAAAAGGAGAAACCACGTGGCAAAGATGACACCTACTGGCAGCACAAGGGCCCTGCTTAGCTGACACAGCCTGGATTAGTTCTGGAAGTCTCCATCCCACTGCCCTCCTACGTACAAAATGCTATCACCAAAGAAATAAGCCGAGATGTGGCAAAGGTTTGCATGCAGAAAGTTTACATTAAGTATTATCTATAAAAGTGAAATATTGTAATGACTTGCTGTTCAATAGTATGAATTTGGTTAAATAAATTTTGGTACATCCATACAACGGACTATCAAGCAGCCATTAAAAGCTATATTTTAAAATTCCTTTAATAATATGAAGAAATACCCATATTAAAATAAATTCAGAAGGCAGGTTATAACACAAAACAAATAGGATAATGATTAAATAAAATTGATGTCTGTATATGCTCATAGAAAGAAAGCTAGAATGAAACATAGAAAGTGATCAACTCTCAGATTAGTATTTTCTTCTTTATACATTACTATATTTTTCAACGTTTCTGCAATAAACATGTATTACTTTAGGGAATAGAAAGCAAAGGAATAAAAAATAAATTTTTCAAAAAGAAAAAGAATTTTAATGACATTTTAAAAGAAGACTCTGATGGAGCAGTAGTAAAGATCAGAAGTGAAGAGCTGAGACTCAGATCTCAGGAAATATGATCAGAGAGGCTGATGAGAAACAGAGACTGATCTTTGTGATGACATTAGCAGCATCAGATACTGCCATTTTGCAGGACAGTAGAACAAAAGAACAAAAGAATGAGGCTACAACATTGTCTAAGAAGCAGACAGCTTTTTATTTTCCCTGGCCTAATCATCAGACTTATAACTGCTTCTTCTTTCGTATTATCTCTAGAGAATTTTCTTACATAAATGCCTGTGATTAAAAGGTCTTCCCTGCTGGGTAAGTGGGTACAACTATCTATATCTCTTCAATGAATGTCTAATTGATACACCTCTTATTTCCTCCACAGTATCAGGCAAGACTCTGGCTCTATCACACACCAACTCTGTGGCCAAAGGGAAATCACTTGACCTCTCTGAGCTTCACTCTTATTGGTAAAAATAAAGATAACAATAGCCACCCAACTGCACCTCCCACAGTTACAATCTTTAGGTGAGATAATGTGCTCTAAATGCAATCCCATGCATAATAAAGCAATCCCAAGACAGTAATTAACATCCTTTATTGAGTAATTAAGTGACAGGTACTTCACGAGGTGTTTTCTTACATATTATTTCACTTAATCATCATAAAAAGCCTATGAATGAGTATAATGCCCATTTTACACATGAGAAAATTAAATTTATAACCTGCTGAAAATTGAACATGTTTTACATTGCATAGCCAGGATTTGAATTCTATTCTATCTCCAAATAATATACTCTTAAGTAATATGCTGTTCTTCTGTATCGAATCTTAGAGTTCAAAGGGACCCAACAGATCGTTAGGTTGAACCACTGTAGTTTGCAGATGGGAACACCAAGGCCCAGAAAGGGAACACGACTTGCCCATACAACCAGCAAGAAACACCACAAACTTCACTTCACAGGACACTAAGATCCACTGCACAATCTCCCAGCCAATGTGGTTCCTGGTCACTTGAGCCCCAGGGAGTGAGCTAGCGTTCCTGTTCTCATTTAGCACCACTTCTCCATTGCTGGTAACCAGAAACTTTTGAATCTACCCTGTTATTCAATGGCCAAATTACATATTCTGAACTGTACTGGGTGAACCTTTGAACTTCTGGGGAAAGTGAACTTCCACACAATCAAGTTTCACCATCACCAAAGCCAGAGGATAGATGGAGGCAAAAAGCCCACAAGTGAGAGGTCCAAGGTCACCAGCCAAGCTGACCCCTAGATAAAAATGCCCCCAAATTTTATCATCTTAACTAGGACTCTTGAGGGCAAAAAGGGATGCTACTAATCATTACAGTCACCATGGGCATAAGGTAAAGCTACTGTCAGAAGCATCACATTGAAGGAGAAAATAGCAAGGAACAGAGGTACCAGAACCTAAGTCAAAGGGTCTGAGACTAGAAGCAGAAAGATTAATCTGGGTTTGTGCAACCCTCCAGGTTGTGATCCTGAAACAGTCAGATGATTTGCTCTTCATCAATATCTGTGCTACTTCTCTGGTGCTGTGTTCTAGCCCATAGGCAGGGATAGAAATCACTGTGGTATATGCCAAGATCACACACAATTTAAAATCAGCATACACACCAAGTATGTGTGGACATAGGATTCACCACAAAAATGTTCCCCATTTAGCTCACTCCAGCTGTACTTCTCACTCCAGCTGCAATTCTATGAATAAAGCATTTCCCCCTAAAACTTTTCACTTTTCCTTTCATTTTTTATGTCTGCCTGAAAGAGGAAAAACATAATCAAGTAACCATTTCCTTTTGCATCATGAAATATAATGTAGCCTCCCAATAACCAAAGCATAGTAAAAGAGAGTAATCTATAAGTCATACCTATTCATGGGCTCTAACTAGTAGGATGGCTGATTTTTATTTTAATCAGATTGGCTTATTATGAATGACCATACAACAGACCCCAGAAGGCATCTAAATTGACCATTGTGGCCCACAGTGTTAGCTCCAGTTACAACCTACAAGCTCTCTGGTCCTCAACCATAAATGGCCACAACTTACACCCCTGTGCTCTGTGGACTCTAATGCCCGCCTTTCGTTTGGCTTCCTTGTAAGACTGACCCTGATCCCACTGCTATTTATTCATTCATTTAACAAGCCCACTGTTCGAATAAACAAAACAAAGATCCCTGCCTTTGTGGCACTTACATCTTAAAAGGATAAGGCAAACAATAAAAAGCAAACATATTAAGTAAGTCAATTGTACAGTATGTTAGAGGGTGATACCAAAAAAAGTATAACAGAGTAAAAGAGCTCAAGATTAAAAATAGAGGGATCCAGGAAGACTTCACTGAAAAATTACATTTCAGCAAGAATTGGAAGAAGATAAAGAAATTAGCCATGAAGCTATCTGGGGAGAAAATACTCCAGGCAGAAGAAACAGCCTGTGCAAAGGTCCTGAGGTACGATCAAGACTGCCATGTTCAAGAAACAGCAAGTAGGCCTGTGTGGCTAGAGCAGAGTGAGCAATGGGGGAGGCTAGTCAAAGATGAAGTCAGAGTGTTGTTAGGGGACAGATCACAGAGGGTCATGCAGGCCATTGTGAGGACATTGGTATTTACTCTGAGCGAAATAAGAACTATTGCAGGCTTTGAGTGGAGGAGTGACATAATCTGACCTACTTTCTTAAAAAAATCACTCTTCCTGCTACCCAAATAATAGACTGAAAGGAAGTAGGATAGAGGCAGGGAGGCTTGATAAGAGGCTCTTAGTAACCGAGGCAAGACATGATGGTGGCTTAGACCACTGCGGTAGCAATGGAGGCGGTGAAAGGTGTTTGCATTCTGGATGTATTTTGAAGATACACCCAGCCAGGCTATTTCCTTACTTGCTGGGTATGGGTTGTCAAAAAGAGGAGTCAAGAATGGCTCCACTGTTTTGGCTGAGCTATGGGAAGAATGAAGCTACAGTCAACCGAGATGGAAAAGGCCATAGGTGAAGCAGCTTTGTGGGGGGAAGACCAGGAATTCAGTGGGGGCATGTTAAGTTTGACCTCCAAGTGGAGCCGTTCAGTAGGCAACTGGAGATACGAGTCTAAAAGGCAGTTGAGAACTCTGGGAGTTGTCAACACATAGGTGATATTTAAAGACTCGATGCTGGATGAGGTCAACCATGAACTGAGACAGAAAAATGAAGAGGAACAAGAACTGATCCCTGGGATCCCTCAACATTGACAAGTCTGAAGATGAAGAGCAATCAGCAAAAGAGACTCGAAAATAGCCCCCAGTGAGTTGGCAGAGAACTCGGAAGTGTCATAAGATTCTAATTTCAATGGGCTTACAGGCCAGGAACATTCTATTCTCCAATAACTTTTTTCTTTGTTTCCCCGAATCAACGTGAATAAATTCCATACCTCTAAGTGCTTTTTTTCTTTGTACTTAATGCGCAACCATTTCCAGCTGTCTCCCCACGGTTACTGTGTAGATCTGGTAGCAGCCAGAGCAGTAACCCTGATACCAGGCAGGTGGCTCAGATGGGCAGCCTGTTTGCTGCTCTGATACATCCCATGTCCAGAGGGAGACCATTTTCCTTCCTTTCCTTCCTTCCAGTGAGTCAAAACAGAACCCGCACATCTTTGCCCCATCTTCTCTGGTGCCCTACCCAACACCACCAAGACACAGAAGGAGAGAATGCTCACGTGGCTGACTGGGGCAAACTGTCTGGGTGTCACGCAGCTTTTGGGAGCTCAGCAGCATGTAGAAGATGATGTACTGAACCTGGGGAAGAGGACAGATAAACTCGAGGGCCCAGAGCATCCTACAACTTTAGACACGTAGCCTATTTATTGCCTCTAGAAGAGCCTTGCCGAATGTCCTGTGGGCCACATGCTGAAACGGCTCCAAGGAGGAAGCAATGTCTGAGAATTAATTTCTCAGGTTCTGAGAACACAGAAATATCTTCAAAGCTTCAACCCTACCTTCTGATTTATACACCGACTCATGTTTGAAATGCCACCATCATCAGAGTTTAATCTCTTGATTAAAAAATGTTTTTAGTAGACCCTGCTGTCTTCGCTCTCAGCTCACAATGGGAACATAGAGCTTGACAGGGAAGAATGGGAAGAAGGGACAGGGCATGGGATGAAGAGGATGAAGAAAGCCCCCCCTCCACTTCCACACCCACCACCCAGGAAGGAAAATGGTCCCGAATAGGGAAGCAAGAAATGCAGCCTCCTTGGCTGGAGTTTCCCCTGTTGACAGGTGTAGGAGGGAATCACCTGGATGAGTCAGAGACGCCTTGACTTGGGCTTCGGTTGAAAGCTGCCTATGCAAATGTCTCGGGCCTTCTTTGCCACCACAGAGGAAACAGTCTAAACCCAAAGGTCTTGCTGCTACACAGAAGCCAAGAGGACACCAAGTGTGACAATTCTGAGGGTCTGCGGGCAGGTTTCTCACCCAAAGCCTGAAGGAGCCTCAACTCCTCTACCTAATTCTTCTGGCCTTCCATTCCCACCCAATTCTGGTGTCTCACCCAAAAACTTTACCCGGTGCTGAAAACTGCTCTACACTGTGGTTCTTCATTCTGCTTTATTTCACATCCATATTTCTCATCTCTCTTCCCTGGGATTTCCTCACATGTCCTTCTTTGGAAGGAGAAAGGTAAAAGGAGGTGAGAGGCAGACCTGGGGAATTCCCTGGACCCAATGACACTGGTTCCTGTTCTGTTTCTAAGTCACCACTTCTCTGAGGCAGCACTTTCAGAACCTACTGGAAAGTGAAGGTCAAATCCCCAGCCATGAGCTCAGAGTCCCCCACTGGCAGGCCCAGGGGAAGGAGGCCAGGCACAGGCAGCTCACAGCCCGGCACCCAGCTCTTGGATCTGAGCCTGATCTCTTGCCACATCTGCTCCCTTGGTGCCTGATTCTGGCTCTGTGGGGAGATTTGGTCTTCAGTAGCTATCCCGTCCTTCAAGCTTTGGCTATCTAGCCAGAAGCTTGGATTCTTGTTTCTTTTTATTTTTCTTTTCACTTCAAATAACCATGTACTCCATAACCCTTGGGATGCCCATCTGAGACCCCAAAGCAAGTCACTTTGATTTGAAACAGAGATAAAGGATTAGCCTGATACATTGAAAAGACATTGGACTGAATGGAGATCCCAAAACCTGACTTCTGGTCCCAAATCTTCATTACTGTATAAACTTGAACAAGTTACTCAAGCTCTGTGTCTCCATTTGCCCCATCTTCTCTGGGACGGGGCAGGACAGGCCTTCAGTGAAGACAGGGGTCCTGAGGGCTGGCACTGGGTGGGGTAGATGCCCAAGGCAATCAAGGGAGCCAAGAGGCATAGGGCAAGCCACGTTCTTACAGAACCCTGAGGGTACCAGGAGCGGTGGCTCACGTCTGTAATCCTAGCACTCTGGGAGGCTGGGGTAACAGAATTGCTTTGAGCTCAGGAGTTTGAGACGAGCCTGATTGAAACCCTGTCTCTACAAAAAATAGAAAAATAAGCCATGCGTGATGGCACATGCCTACAGTCTCAGCTACTCAGGAGGCTGAAGCAGGAGGATCATTTGAGCCCAGGAGTTTGAGGTTGCAGTGAGTTATGATGACACCACTGTACTCTAGCTTGGGTGAAAGAGCGAGACTCTGTCTCAAAAAAAAAAAAAACACTGAGCACCCAAACTAAGGGAATCAAGTTTCTCACCAAAATCAAGGGACCAAAGCCAATGTATAACAATATACATTGTTATATTTTAAATAAGGTGGTTGGAGAAGGCCTCTCTGATAAAGGAGCATTTGCACAAAGTCCTGAAGCCAAGGGAATAGAAGCTGGATCAATACCTGAATATTTGTTTAATTATCAAATATTTATTAAACATCTGCCATATGCTAATATCTCTCCAAGGCGCTGGGAATACAATGATGAATAAAATAGACATAGTCTTTGCCCTTGTGGAACTTACAAATTGATAATGGAGATAGGGCCTCCTAAGTAAAACAATATTATAGTGACACCTTGCAGTAAGTGTAATGACAGCAATGAGCAAAGTGCTGAGATAGTGAAATACAGGGAAGGACCTATTTTGATTAGGGGATGTCAGGGAGGCCTCTGTAAGAAGGCCAAGAAACAGACAGCCATGGGAGTGGGAGTAAAGGGGCATCCATGTGGCAGAAAAGGATGTCCAAAAGCCTCCCTATGAGTTCAAGGAACAAAAGAGGCTGGTGAGGCTGCAGCCGAGAGAGGGAGGAGGAGAGAGTGGTAGAATGTTGAGTTTCTGAGTGGGCAGGGACCAGTGGGCAAGGATTCTCAGTGCAATGGAAAGCATTAGAGGGTCTTAGGCAGCATAGTGATGAGATCTGACTCATATGTTTAAAAGATTTCTCTGACTGCTACATTGAGTCTAGATTGGAGAAGGGCAGAGTGCTACAAGGAGTCCAACTGGGAAGCGGTTGCATACTGCAGGTGAGGGACAAGGGAGCAGCAAGCAAGAACAAAGGCAGATTCAAAACAATAGGCATCAAGACGATTGCCACAGATGAAACCGGGTGACTCGTAAGAGGATCATCCTGGCTTAAGATCTAGGATCAGGAAAGGCAAGTTTCCTCATTGTGAAATTCATCCAACAAGTATGTATTAAGCATCTACTTTGTGTCAAGCACTAGGCTGGTCACTGAGGATATAGCAGTAAATGAAACAAAGTCCCTGCTCTTCTTACAGGCTCACATATTCAAGAGGAGAGAGATAACATACAAGCAAACAGATAACAGTTCCCCAGAAATCAGAGCCTGAGGCAAAAACTCGCAGCTGAAGTCTTTATGGGAGAGGGTGAAATTCCAGGGAAGTAAAAGTAAAGGAAAGTAGGAAGTGAAGTAAGAAAGGAAGAAAAGAAAACAGAAGTGGTATGTTTCCGAGATGGCCAGCTTTGCAAGAAATACAAGTAGTTTCTCATCTCTGCCTGTTAGAGTCGTCATATGAAGTCACTACATCTCAGAACAAGCTATTGGACAGAGGAAGGATTGTAATCTTCAGTCTCTTCCTATTTCCTGCCTCTCATTGGTTTAAGACCACTATGCAAGCCATTAACTGCATGTATTCCTGGGTTGTGTCACCTGGCACCTTCAGGCAGCCGTTGGGGAAGCCAGAGCCTTCCTGAGTCCACTGGGGTCAGACCTGGGTGCTGCAGCTGCTGTAGCTCCTACCAAAATAAGTGCTATGGAAGAAACACCTCATCTCCAGGGGAAAGAGAGACAATCAGTGATATTAAGGGGTGAAGTGATTGATTGTGGTGGCTTTACTGACTAAGTTGTCACTAAGGCCTCTCCAGGTTGGAAACAGGACAAGCCCAGGGGACAGATCAAAGCGGGCCAGGGAAGGGATCTCCAAAACAGTATTAGTTGAGCAGAGACCCAGAGAAAATGTAGGCAAACACCACGCAAATACCTGGGAGAAGAATTCCAGGCAGAGGGAACAGCAAATATAAAGGCCTTGACTCAGGACTATGCTCAGCTTGTTTGGGAAACCCCAGGAGGCCAGTGTGACTAAGGGGAAGTAAGTGAAGAAGAGGTTGGTGGGACGAGAGACCAGAAAGGTGGAGAAGCCTGGTCCTGTGGGGCCTCACCAGCCATGGGGATGGCACTGGATCCTATTCACAGAGAAACGAGAAGCCAAAGGACAGTCTGGAGGAGAGCAGTGATAGGACCTGACTGACCCAGAGTGGGAGCAGTGCTCAAAAGCCCTCTATTATTCAGGGTACAGTATACAGGAGAACAAACAGGATCTGCTAATGTCCTCAACCGAGAGAGAGGAGTTCCATTTATTAGCTGAGCAGGTGGCTCGCGACTGTATTCCTAGTGCTTTGGGAGACCAAGGCAGGAGGATCGCTTGAGCCCAGGAGTTTGAGGCTGAAGTGAGCTACCATGACACCACTGCACTCTAGCTGGGGCGACAGAGCAAAACTCTGTCTAAAAGAAAAAAAAGATTCCATTTACTGGCCAGGCACGGTGGCTCATGCCTGTAAGCCTAGCACTCTGGGAGGCTGAGGTGGGCGGATCGCTCAAGGCCAGGAGTTCAAAACCAGCCTGAGCAAGAGCAAGACCCCGTCTCTACTAAAAATAGAAAGAAATCAATTGGCCAACTAAAAATATATGGGAAAAATTAGCCGGGCATGGTGGTGCATGCCTGTAGTCCCAGCTACTTGGGAGGCTGAGGCAGTAGGATCGATTGAGCCCAGGAGTTTGAGGTTGCTGTGAGCTAGGCTGACGCCACGGCACTCACTCTAGCCTGGGCAACAGAGTGAGACTCTGTCTCAAAAAAAAAAAGATTCCATTTACTGAGATGGGAAGGAGAAGATGGTGGGGGGGTGGGGAAGGAGGCATGGAACCATGACATGAGCTCAGTTTTGCATTTCTTCATTCAAGGTGGCTTTGGGACACCCCAGTGGTGATGTCTGGAGTTTGAGGACATTGGGGAGAGATTGGAACTGGAGATACAAATTTGGAAGTCACCCGCACATAATTTTAGAGCTGTGGGGCTAGAAGAGATTACCCAGGAAATGAGTATAGCTGGAAAAGAGGTCCAAGAACTAAGCCCCAGAATATTCTGGTGTTTAGGAGTCAGGAAGACACAGAAGGTGCAGCAAAGGAGACGGGAGACATTGGTGAGGTAGGAGAACCAAGAGAAAGTGGTGACCAAGAAGCCAAGGAGTGAGTAATCGCCGAGTCACTACCAGTGAGAACCGAGGAATTGAATCAGAGTCCCAAGCCTCAGTCTGCAGAGCCCTCGGTCTCAAGGAGGTGCTGAGGAGTCCCTGCGGGAGCCGGTGGGGGCAAATGTGGTGGGGGTGGGACAGGGCTTAGCCAGTAAGGTCCCAGGCCTCTCTCTGCTTCGACCAGATCTGCTCCACTTTTACCTTTTGGGGTTTCCATGTGAGATTCCTTTGAAGGTAGGATTCTCCTATTTAAAGCACAAAGCTTTGAAAACTGTGAGAGCACATTCTACCACCGGGGAGGGGCAAATGTGGAGAGGGCCCCTCTGTGCAGGGCAGCCCCAGGGAAAGTCTAAAGCTGAGGGTGAAAACCATACAGCAGATATTTCTAAGGCCTGTGTCAACTCGAAAGCACTTGGATTCTACCCCTAGGTCCCAGTCCCTGAGCAACAATCTCAGCTCAGACTCTATCCACCCCATGCTGTGGTCTGATAATGACTTTGACAGAGACCTATGACCTGGCTGGCCATCACACATTGCCCTGATAACATTTATGTGCCTCTGCGGAGTGGTGTAAGAAGTTTACATTTGATCAAAGTGCTGTCTTGAACTCTTTGACTTTGAAGAGAACTGCTGGCCTGAAACATTCACAGTGAGTGAGTCAGAAAACTTTCCTGCCTCTGCCAGCCCTGATCACCAGCTTCAC
Source organism: Cheirogaleus medius (assembly GCA_008086735.1). Lineage (NCBI taxonomy): Eukaryota > Metazoa > Chordata > Mammalia > Primates > Cheirogaleidae > Cheirogaleus > Cheirogaleus medius. The sequence continues at coordinate 146,548,025 of VBSM01002608.1, forward strand.
AGTGTGCCGGGCCTCAGGCAGTGTCTGGACAAAGTCTCGTCCATAACTGCCAGCCTTCTACTAGCAGAGAATTTTACTTCTCATGGTCCATTCCTGAGTATCCTAAATTTTTCTTGGTTTCTTATATACTGTAACCCCTCTGCCTTCTCTCAAGGTAAAATGTTAATAATTTAAATATCCAAAAATGCTCTTCTTCCCTTAGATGAAACTTTCTAAGCTCCGTCAACTTGTATATAGGTCCGGGGAAGAAATACAATGATCTGCAGAAAATCTGAGCTTAGGTGAAGCAACTTTTTTTCCTTTAACAAACTCTCACTTCCAATGCAGGATCCAGCTGAAAGGAAAGGAAGCATGAGTGGCTGAATTTAGAAATCTTCTAATCTAGATTTTTAAAGCCTGAGGCATAATCTATAACTCCTGTGTTCTTCTTCCACGACTTGGACCCTATAGTTTATGAACTGTGATGAAGGACTGAGTACATCTCCATTCTAAGAGAACACTGTAACTCCACATGGTATATAGGAGAAGAGAAAGGCAGTGTGGTACCATGCCTTAAGATCACGCATACGCACCCAACTAGCTTACCTACTGCAGTGGATATTTGTTGCTTTTTTTCGCACAACATCCTTTCTCTAGATCTTCCTTTGGGGAGTCATCTTTGCCCCACCATCATCCCTGTGGTTTGGTGAGGCTGACCCTTCCCCTGGCTATAGGGATGGACATGAGACCATAGCCAATCAGAGCATTCCATCTGCCAGCCCAGAGATGAATCAGCAAAGGTCACAAAACCAATGGCAATCAGGCCTAGGACTTTGTGGAACCGCTGCACAGGGGATAAGTAGTCTCCCTTCACTAAAACTGGAGTTATGGGGTGTGAACCTGGGGCTACTAGCATCCATCTTGCCCCCAGGAGGAAGTGCTGAACTCACTCTAGAGCCTACCTAGAGGAGGGCAGAGCAGATGGGTAAGAAGAGAGAGGCTCTGGAGTCAGCCGTGCCTGAAGTCAGAGACATGAAATAAGTTTCTTTTTTTGCTCAGATAAATTTGAATTGGGTTTTCTGTCACTGGCAACCAAACAAATCTTAAATGATTCATCCTCTCTCAATCTTGACAGCTGAACCTTTAAAATGAGGATGTCAAAAACTAGTCAGTGTTTCTCAGTGGAGGCACTATTGGCATTTGGGGTAGGATGGTTCATTATTGTGCAAACTGTCCTCAAACTTCATTTTTGCCCCTCCCTTTAAATGCCAGAAGCACCCCTCAGTCCTTATGGCAACGAAGCATCCACCACCCGTTCCACGATACACACACACACACACACTCACACACTTAAAAATGCCCCCTGGGGAGCAGTACTACCTCCAGCTGAAAACCAGCAAAGTAGAAAATCTCTAAGATCCCTTCTAACCAAGCTGAAATTAGCCATGTCATGTATCAGAAATTAAGTTCCCTAGAGTCTAGCCTTTGCATCCACTGAGAACAATCTAATCTGTGTTCACTTCTTTGTAAAATGAAGACACTAACATATAGCTATATGGGTCAATCTAGCAAAGGATTATCACAATAAATTCCATAATTTGAAATAATTCTAATATATCCTAAAGTGGATCCTTAACATTCCCAAGGAAAATACCCTAAATGCTTTTGAATGCCTTTGTTGCATACAATTTTCCCCATCAACTAGACAGTAAAAAAAAAACACAGAAATTGTAAAGTGATCTTTTCATACCCTAATTTGTCTATTAGTGATTAAAATAAGGATTAAAATCATTTATGAAACTACTCCCTGCAGCCGTCATTTTTCTAGATCTCTTTAATTACATCTCCATCAACAGCAGTTGGCTGTGGGGGGAGGGTCATCTTTACAAAGCAATGGGGTGTGTCACTTCCCAAGTGTTGCTGCAAGGATGACTAGAGAACAGGGAAACTGATGGCTGGTGGTCAGCTATGCTCATCCACTGCTCCATGCCAATATCTGAGCTCCTGTAATTTCCTACATGTCATCCTTTGTTAGCCAAAACCACAAATGTTAAGTCCACAAATGCCAAGAACCTCCTGTACCACACGGTGCTGAGTATAAGAGAATAAAGTTTCCAGTGCTGTTTATAATTTATCAGTTTTTAAATCGATTTTTATGTTACCTTTGTGATCTTTGAAAATTTGGGTTTTTTTGCTTTAATCCATGTTGTTTTCCTTTCTTGGCAATTTTGTGATCTTTATGTTAATTCTCAAACAAACGGTCTAAACTCTCCACTGGCAAATTTAGATGTGTCAAGAGAGAGGGCTATGTTCCATGTGTTGCCTTTGAAATATGAGCACAATAAGATGACTTCACTTTGCGTGAGTACACCAACCAAAATCAGGCTGGAAAATACAGCCACGACACAGACAGTCCTTTCATCCCAACTCTCTTCAAAACTGTCATAAATTATTGCTGTTGGAAGTATTGCCAGGAGCCTGGGGCCAATTTTCATGTTTAGGAGGATTTGAGGATATCCTATACCACACTTACAGACTCAACTAGCTAAGAACGTCTCCTCTCCACCTGAGCCCTTCCATGGCACACAGCAGTGGCTTTACACAGTGGTATCTGCCCCTTGCAGCAAAGCAGTAATTTCACGATTTGAAGGCTGAAAAAGATGTACCATAGAAGTCAGAGAAGTGGTAAAGAAGGGGGAAGTAAAGGGAGGCAGTTAAACTACTTCAGAACTTTTAGAATTTCAGGCTGCATAGAAAGTGGCCCTGAAACCGAGAGTGAAACCTCAATCTTTGGTGCATTCATCCTTGAAGCCAAAAGTTGATGGGAAGGCTGGCTCTGAAAACAGAACCCCATGCCTTCATGAATAGCAAATTTAAGTAATTTCCCAAAATTTCCTACATTAGCTTTGCTTGAAATTACGGCGGTTGCCCCAAATAGTCTCCCTCATCTTCTCTTTATTTCCTTTATCCCTCCAACTTCATTCCTCAGATTTAGGTCTTGCAAAGAAACTGAGAATATACAGTGACCCAGCCTTATGTGGGGCTCTCTGTACATTAAGGGAATGAAAGTGTCTCCAGTCTTGTCTGTCGCTCCTTTATGCAAAGTAATCAGCTCCAGCTGGGCCAAGTTGGTTGAGCAAACGTTCAGTTTTCACATGATTTTGCTGCAGTGCCATAATGAATGTATTTCTTTGATGGAAGAAAGACGCTTCATGAAATAAACTGCTTAAGGATTTGGAGCTGGAGCTGAAACATGGGCTGCTTTGTTCTTACGACAACTGCTTCACCATCTAAAACATATCTCCATTTTGAAGGCTCTGTCTTTTCTCTTCCAGCCACAACCTTCAAGCTACAATAACAGGCTCATGATTTTTTTTTAGATGCCAAGGTTATGAATACTCTTTTATGAATATTTTCCTTTGAACTCATTTCTCTCAAAGAAGAAAAATACCCCTATGTGTTGCAGGGTTGACAGTAATAGACAAAACATACAAATCGTTCTCTTAGGGGCAGTAAAATGTTCCAGAATGCTCATAGAAAAATTCCAAATGCAACATAATGTTATGGAGCACTGCCTTTGCAGCTATAATTTCTAAAAACTAATATTTCTGACCAGCATGAATTATGTAGAACATATTTCAGAGATTAATATCAAAGTTAATACCTTAAAATGTCTCCCTTTATGACATCATGATTGCCTTTCCCATATTAGTGCAAACTCTTAGTGGATAGAAGAATAGAATTCAATAAAGAATTCTATAAAGAAAACTTTTATTGAATTAAGCTGCTTATGTTTTTATTTTTCCTTTTATCCCATTTCAACATATTCCCCAACCTCCTCTAAAAGTAATCCAACTAATGTCAACTCAACAGATTATAATAGATCTCCTATTAATTTCATTCTGCCTCAAAAAGAGCTTATCATTTAGACTCATAATTGTGTATGCGGTACTGTCAACTAATGTTCAGGCTCCTCATTAAAACTTCTTTTCATTCTGTTTTAATACCATCAGTTAAACCATTTCTTTTCTTGTGTTGAAAAAAACAAATGTGTTTTCCCTGAACTCTTTTCAAATGTTTTCTCTTATTCAAAAGTTAATCCAGAAAACTCAGCTCTCTTTAATCCTGCTTTTTGGCTTAGAGTCTTTAGCCTAGAACCACTCATGTTGATTTCTGTTATACCCATGCTAATGCAAAAAGAGCCTTTACTATGGCAGAGAAACCATTCTACATTGCCTCTAAAGCCTACATTAAGTGAATTGTGGTAGCAATGATTTAAGAACACATCCCCAGATTGAGAGAATGACCTATAAAAATTTCCAGACAAAATTGTTGCTTTGCATTTGGCATTAAGAATATTCTGCAAAGTTCTTTTCATGTGCAGAAGCAATTCTCTATAGTGGTTTCAATCATAAGCTTTAGAGCCAGACTGCTTGGGTTCAAATCCTATTGTTGCCACTTACTACGTGATCTTGGAGAATACACTTAACTACTCTGAGCATCGTAAAATGAGGTTATTAATAAAATAAGGCCACCTACCTCATAGAATTATTGTGAGGATTAAGTTGGTAAAAACATATAAAGCATTTATGACTCTGTCTGGTACATAGTTGACATTCAGTGTTAGCTCTTAATATTATAAACTCATAAAGGCACAATATCCCTTTGTATAACTTTAGAAGCAGATTTGTAAGATATAAAGAAATCCTAGAAAAATCTAATTCTATAAATTTATCAACATGAAATTATAATGTTATATGTGTAACATGTAATATATGTAATTCTGGCTATATTCTTTTATATAATTATACATAGTCTTCTAGATAAAATTATATTTATCCTTTTCTTACCTGAAAAAGTATGTTTTAGCAAGTAAATTACTTTCCTGATGACTTTCATTGTCACTGAACTTAAAGCTGCCACTGCTTCCCCACTCAGCTTGTCTGTCTCACTCTCTACCCAGCCCTAGAACACTAGCTCTGTATTTACTAAATGTCTGCTCTGAACAGGGAACATGCAGAGAACAGTGGCCCCAACTAACTTCATCCGCATGACAGGATCAATTTCCTAATTGCTTAATGGACCAAGTTTGTATTTCTAAATAACTGTTTCCTATTGCCAAAGACAAACTATGAATGCCTATGTGTTTCCAGAAAACAAATATGTTACAAGTAATCAACCAAACTTGAATATGATATAATTTACCTACACAAAAATTATCATAACTGTTGTGCTACTACTGTGTTACCTTAATACTGACTCTAGAATTCACACTCAGTCTTTTTCTGTCTTCATTTCAATCCAAAACCAAAACAGCAAATACATGTCTGGTAATTACATAGTTTAACAGAAAAAAAAAACCAAAAAATTGAAATACAGTTTGATTATACCTATACAAGAAAAATCTGCATTAAAAGAAGTGAGGAAAAATTAAAGAGCTAATGGTGCTTCTGTTAATATAATGCAATTATAGTTTTATTCTTTTCTCCATTTCCCAATGTTTTTGTTATGGACTATATTATTTTTATAGTAAAAATGTTAAATTTATGAAACTCTATAAAAACTGGACTATGCATTAAATTATATAATTCTTCTTTATGTATATAAAAAAGAGATTCACATGGCATTTAACTCTGATTTTAATTTCCATGAAATTAACCCTACAAAGATTTCTCAAAGAAATTTGAGAGCCTTCAAACTATGTCTCTGTTTTGAATTATACATAATAGATTTTCATGTATGGAAAATCATAAAACTAAGTTTACATATTATAACAACCATTTAAGTACTGTTTAGAAGACTATGATATTGAATAAATGAATCTGATTTCACTTCATTATTTTTATCTAAAGAAGTTTTTTAAAGATATTTATTTTCTGTTTTCCTTACATGTTCCCCTTTTATCTGTAGATGAAAATTAATGAGCAACTTAGGACACAAAATAATTCTAGGATTCATTGATCTCATATTCACCCACAGAATGAATCTATAGGGTATAAGTTTCCACATAGCATTTGTCTAGAATCAGATTATTTTAAATGATGCCTTGACTTTTGAATTTGATGCTAGAAGCAATTACCATAAACTAAATCAGACCACTACAAATGAAGATATTCCAACACAAAGACTTGTATGATTTTGTTTAGATTATCAATGGTTGATTCATCCAAATTTTCTTCATTGTCATCCATGGTGTGCCAGACCTCAGGGAAAGGAGATGGTATCAGATGCAGAACTGGAACACCTAAGAAAAAGAAGTGACTTATAATTATGTGCATATTTCCAGTGAGTGAAGTAGAAAGTGTTATTCTTTAAGCAGAGGGAGTTCTGTACCATCTAAAGACAGCTGATAATTCATCACCTTCTATGCACTTCCTTACAGCTTACACTCATATTCCAAAATCATTCATTCATTTAACAAATATTAACTCAGTAAATAATTATACAGCACCTACTATATGCCAGTTCCTGTTCTAGGAGTTGAGGTTTCATTAGAGAAAAGGCAAAGCCATGCCCATATAGAGCTTACAATCCAGTAGAGAAAGAATTAAGTAAACAAATATAAAACATAATTATTAAAGATGATAAGGCTTATTGAGAATAATAAAACAAGGTAAGGGAATAGAGAACAAGAGGCAGGCAACAGGACCAAGAGAGGGACTATTTAGAGTCAGGGAAGGGCCTCCTTAAGAAGCTAATATTTATTTTTTTATTCTTTTCATTTATTTATTTTTGAGGGGGACACAAGTTCTCACTTTGTTGCCCGGACATGAGGGCAGTGGCATGATCATAACTTACTGCAATCTCAAATTCCTGGGCTCAAGCGATCCTCCCATCTCAGCCTCCTGAGTAGCTGGGACTACAGGTGAGCACCACTATGCCTGGCTAATTTTTTTATTTTTTGTAGAGCCGGGGTCTCAATATGTTGCTCAAGCTGGTCTTGAACTACTGACCTCAAGTGATCCTCCCGACTGGGCCTCCCAAAGTGCTAGGATTACAGGCGTGAGCCACCACGCCCAGCTGGAGAAGCTAACATTTAAATAGAGACACACCAAAGGGAAAGGAGGCCATGTGGAGATCAGGGCTGAGCATTCCAGGCATCAGCATTAGCAAGTGCAAAGGTCATGAGGTAGGAGTGTGCTTGGCCTGCTTAAAGAACAGCAAGAAGGCCAGTGTGGGTGGAGCAGAATAGCAGGGGAGAGAGAGGTAAGAGGTGATATTGAAGAGGGAGAACAGAGTCAGAAAATGGAGACCCTTGGAGGTCATGGTAAAGACTTTGGGTCTTATTGTATGTGATGGACTTAAAGCCACTAAAGCTTTAAAACAGAAAGGTGGCATTTGATTTACATTGTTAAAAAGATGGCTTTAGCTCCTATACAGAGAATAGAGAAGAAAGAACAAAAGCTGGAGACCAATTGGGAGGCTACTGGAAGAGTCCTTAGGTTGATTTAGGTGCCTTCCAAGGATATTGCTTCCTTATTGACCAGAACATGCCAAAGTGACATAAAGTGTAAGAATACAGTCTAACTCTATGAAAGGGAAGGCAAGATGTCAGTGGGGTGTGAGCTTTCACAAGTATTCTAGGCGTAGGAAAAAAATAAGGGTGCCCTCAAGGATTTGGAATGACTTTTATGAGGAAATAGAAGCCATGATGGATGCCTTCATATGATGGGTGGTTTAATTGATCAATTTATTAAATTTAACAGTTCTTTCATCTTCTAGATTGTTGCCAAACTGGGAATAGGAATTATCATTAAGGTCCAGTGCTGCATCTTGGTATTATTCTTAGATGCCACCTTGAAAATCCAAAATTGTGTGTGAGGTGTGGATGTGAGACCAGGGAAAGGGCAGAATTAAGGATGATTCCAAGGAGTCTGGCCTGTGCAACTGGATGAACGTAGACCCTCTACTGAGAAGGGCAAGACTGGAGGAGGAACACTCATTTTCAAGCCCATCATTCCTCCATATCAATGAATAATGGTGAGCTCTGCCATTTCATCTGATAATCCGAAGGAGTGGCCTGGTAAGGAGACGTTAAAGCTTAAAAGGTTGCATCTGAAATGTTTCATCCTAAGATGTTGCACCTGGTGTCAATAACGATCAGGTGAAGGAGTGTCTGGACTTCTTCCCTCCCATTCAGTTTGGTTTAAGCATCTGACTTCTAGTTTATAGGCATATGCTCAGAAGACACATATTAGTGAAAGCTTATTTGTAGCACAACATGTACACTTCTGTTTTAAAGAAAGGTACTCATTCAAATTAATTTTATTGTCTTTTAAATCATTTAGAATAGTTTTAGATTGGTTCAGATCATTAATATCTAAATTTGGCACAATCTTTAAAGAAGGATGGTCTTAATGATTCAAAGTGCACCAATTATTATTCATGTTTAATTTCCTTCTCAAATGTATGCAGCAATTAGAGACCTGGAGAGTTTTACTGCCGAAACGAGGTATCTGATGGCACCAGAAAGCTAAATAAGGTTTGGAAATGAGCCAAGCCTGAAAATATTGATCTACTCTTTTAAGAGTGGATAGGTAGGCAGGGCACATTGGCTCATGCTTGTAATCCTAGCACTCTGGGAAACCAAGGTGGGGGGATTGCTTAGCTCAGGAGTTTGAGACCAGCCTGAGAAAGAGTGAGATGCTGTCTCTACTAAAATTTTAAAAATTAGCCAGGCATCATGGCATATGCCTGTAGTCCCAGGTACTCGGGAGGCTGAGGCAAGAGGATCATTTGACCCCAGGATTTTGAGGTTGCAGTGAGCTATGATGACACCACTGCACTCTACTGGGTTCAACAGAACAAGACTGTGTCTAAAAAAAAAGAGCGAATAGGTGACATGTAGTCTTGGAATTTCAAAATGTACATAAAATACAATAAATATGCTAGTTTTAAAAAGTACACATACACACACACACACACAATACCTCTTCTTAAAAATGGAATATGGTCATCCTGAATCACACCTCCAGAACCATAATTCCGGAAATACTGCCTCTCCGAAGAGTGATCCTTGAGCAGACCCAATTCATGAAGTTCATGTTCTGTAGATGACAATTATACAGTAGATGAACATCTATTTTTATCTGATCAAAACTCAGAATGTATCCTTCTTTAAGGAGCTCGAAATCTTAGCACACTTGGCCATAATGCAACATTATGCAACAGTGAGCATGGCCATACCCATGACAATAAACATCTGGGTTGAAATTGGATGTGTACATTTTGGAGTAAGAGGAGAGAAGAGTCACACATGGCTCTAGCCCTACAGGTGAGAACCTCCTTAGAAGTAGAAACTCAACAGAACAATGGAGAGATAGAGAATGAGAAAACCAGAGGAAAATGGGGGAAAAACACAGGTGTAGCTGCCTCTAAGGCCAAGATACTGCATGAAGTATCCCTTAAGATGAGACATGGGCTTAAAAGGGAAATACTCAAACATAATAGATACATTAAGATATAGATATAGGTAATACTCAAACACAATAGTATATCAAGTGACCACTCTATAGGAAAGGGATACCTATTGTGACCTACATCAATGGTTCTCAAAGTGTAATCCCTGAACAACATCATCATCACCTGGGAGCTTGTTAGAAATGCAAATTATTTGGTCCCACTTCAGACTTAAGGACATTCTGGAGGTAGAGCCCAGAAATCAGTGTTGTAGCAAGCCTTCCAGGTGATTCTGAGGCACCCTAAAGTTTGAGACTCACTGGCCTGCATAACTACAAGATGACGAATGATCACATGAATACTATAATACAACCAAGTGAAACTAGGATAGCTGTTTATTTTTTTAATTGCTAAATTTAAAGGGTGAAACTGGACCAACTAGTAAGCAAGCATATGTATTAATAATATGATTATAGGAAGAGTGAGAAAGCCCTAACCACCACCAAAAACAATATTCTCATCTATTTATTGATACCTACAATTCCTTTACCATAGCATACAACTTTTTCTTACACAATTATACATATGGTTTGAAATGTAAATACCAGTAGGCAGGGCAGCACAATGGGTTAAAATTGCATTAAAATTGCAATAAAAGTGTTATTGATTTAAGTTCATTCTGGTATAGGAAATAAAAGTGCACAAGATCCTTGAATGAAGGCCAAACCCAATTTCTTAAGGCTACCATCAAAGTAAGGAAAACAGGCTGCAAGGAAGAGGCCCAAGAAATTTATATTAATAATACCATAATAGCAATTCTTTCAAACTGGGAATTTAAATTTGCCAAAGGTGAGCATCTGAAGTTCAGGTAGAAATTTCTCTCATAAGATTCTAGATCTGGATATTGGCAAATTCTTAACTCATGGTAAAAGCATGCTTTTCTCACTGCTTAGAAAGAATGTAATTCTATCTTGCTCCAAGAAGTTTGTGTGGCTAATGAGGAATTTCTAGCATAAAGCTCTTGCCTAGAAAGCAGCACCCTGGCCTGGATTCTATAAAAGGTCAATCTCATTTTCATCTTTCCCTGATGTCTGAAGTGTTTTTTTGTTGTTGTTGTGTTGCTTTGTTTTGTTTTGTTTGGGGTGGGATGGAAGTATGAAGGGAAGAAGTTATTCCCCTTTTCTTTCCCTAAGTCCCAAACCTCTCCCTTGAGCCATAGATATCTGTTTCTTGGCCTGGTCTGGCCTGACCTGGTCTTGTAACAGAGTAACCACCCCTCCTCCCATAGATATGGAAGGGGAATATTGACTGTGGGGAATATGTAACAGAGGGAATGGCCT
>VBSM01002608.1:146558763-146587071 GCA_008086735.1 Cheirogaleus medius
AAAAAACAGAAAAGAAATTTCTGTCTCTTTGAATTATCCCCCACTCCTTTTTGAGAACTAAAACCTGCACCCCAGCCTCAGGCCTCTGGTTGGCAGAGGAATGTCCTTTGTTCTTTGTGCTACAGGAGATGGCTCAACTGGAACCCTCCAGGCAGAGGTCTGGGTGGAAGTGAGGAGATGGGACAGATCAGAATCATGGACTGTAGTTGAACAGCAATTGCCCGTAGCTGAATGGCCTCCCTTTAAAAGCTCTGTATTTCTGCTTATGCACAGGAATTTGGATTTTGAGATACAAGTCTGCTGATTTCCCCCTTTGCAAGCAAAGTAATAAACTTCTCTTTCCTTCTCCTCAAACCACTTATTCTTGTTCTTCTGATGTGGCCTCGAGGACAAGTGCCGAGCTTTCGGTAACAGTCTGGCCTAGTCTACTCCCATCCATTTGACTCTAAATCTTCTTTTAAACAGCTCTTGAAGGATTTGGCTTTCTCTTCATTCCGATCTCTTACTTCTTTGGAAAATTGGCAGAGATTACACTAGATTTAAAGGACTATAATGTCTGGATAAGGTAGAAAATAGAAGATGACAAAGACAGAGATGGAAATGAAAGAAAAATTAAAGGATATCTTTTGGTATCATTATAAGTACATAACATTCGTCATTAGCCAACATGCTTTGCTGAGTCAAGTTTTCCCTAGAAATGCCTTCCATGTGCTTCAAACAGAACTCTAGGAAAATATTCTGAAACCATTTCTAAGGATATGGAAACTGAAATGTAGTATTGTATGTTTCCATTTTAAAATATAGTTTCATGCAGGAAAATAAACTGGGCCTACTAAAAGAAAATGAATAGGAATAATAAATCAATAAAGAAAAAAAAACCAGTAAAGTATATTACATATTTAACTCAAACACTTTAATTATAAATTTTGAATTTTAAAATGTACTATTTGTCAATAGGAAGAAACCATATTTTACTCTTTAATAACACTGATACTTACCAATTGCTTGAAGTCTATGAAACCATCTGGCAGATTTTGGAAAAAAATTGGGAAATGTTGGGTTTGGAGCTCCAATTAAATCCAGTAAGACCAATAAATCCTAAGGAAGAAAAAATATTATTTAATCACTGTCACCAAAGAATGTTTCCTATTCATCAACAGGGAAAAACAATCAGTAAAAACTAACTGTATATCAGAAATTGAGAATAATATGGGGAGTTGCATAAATGAACAAAAGATTTAATAACATTATATGCTAATCATTTTAGAGAACATTTTAAATCTCACTTATGCAATGTGGACAAATGGCAAAATGTTGATTCTTTGTGTATGTAACTCCAAAAGCATATCATTAAGAATAAATTAGAAAAAGGATATCTGGATAAATACTTCATAGATTTGAAAAGGAAACATTTCAGCCAGGCGTGGTGGCTCATGCCTATAATCCTAGCACTTTGGGAATCTGAGGAAGGAGGATCACTTGAAGTCAGGAGTTCGAAACCAGCCTGAGCAAGAGCAAGACCCCGTCTCTACTATAAATAGAAAGAAATTAGCTGGTCAACTAAAAATATGTAGAAAATTAGCCGGGCATGGTGGCACATGCCTGTAGTCCCAGCTACTCGGGAGGCTGATGCAGAAGGATCGCCTGAGCCCAGGAGTTTGAGGTTGCTGTGAGCTAGGCTGATGCCACAGCACTCTAGCCTGGGCAACAGAGCAAGACTCTGTCTCAAAAAAAAAAAAAAGAATACATTTACTTTATTTTCAGATGGGAGTCCACACCTGTCTGATCTTCTGTGCTCTTCCAATTAGCCATTTTTTCCTTAATCTGTAATGATACAACTCCCAAAAGAGAGCACTTAGATAGTAACTAGTTATTGATCAAGCAGCATCTATAAAATTCCCTGTATAGGAGCTATATGATATTGTATCTATGGATCTCCATTTTCTTATATATCAAATGAGGAGCTCAAACTAGCTGATCTCTAAAAGGTTCCTTCTGGTTATAACCCTCTATAATCAAACCAGTGTTCCTTAACTTGTTTGAGCCATAAAACAGCAGGCGTGAGGACTTCCTGAAGATTACCCCCCAGATTAAGACTCCCTGATTTATATAAGTGAAATAATGTGGGGGTAAATATCTAGCATAAATCCTGACACATAGTAGATAAATATTTCAGAGTCTATCATTCTAAAGATATAGTATGTATAAATTTATGAATGATACATATATTCATTTTAAGAAAATTAGGCTTGTTTGAAATAGGAACATATGCATGATGTTGGATAGGCTACTAAGAGTTTGTTTCGGGGAGGGGGAATGGTCTTAACCAGGGGTCCTCAAACTTTTTAAACAGGGGGCCAGTTCACTGTCCCTCAGACCGTTGGAAGGCTGTTGGAGAGTGTGGCGCACATTCCACACATGCGCACTGTGGGCCCGGGACGAGAGGGCTGCTAAGCAGGACAGGCAGCAAGGGAAAAATCACCCAGCAGGCCAGATAAATGTCCTAGGCGGGCCACATGTGGCCCACGGGCCGTAGTTTGAGGACACCTGGCTTAACCATCACTGTGGATTCATATATTTGGACTGATAAATAAATAACTTTGTTCAGCAGCCAGGTTCTCTGAACCTTTTTAGCCACTTGGGCACACATGAGGGAGAGAGGGCCAGCAGGAGGAGTGTTAGAATCATAAGACACTGAACATGGCCGCGTGGACTTACAGGGTGAAGGTCCGTGATAGGCAAAGAGCAGGAAAGAGTGGAGGGGTTGGGAATAAGCAGTCAGTTCACAGATGGGGGGTCAGGGATGGATGGAGGCACTGGGAAGAATGAAGTCTCAAGAGTAGCATAAGGTTCCAAGCTGGGGTTAATGAGGACTCCAGTTTGAGTAAAGATCAAATATGGGAAGAGAGTCAGAGCAGGGAGGGGAATCAGGGGTGGGCATGGAGTGTGGGTCCAGGAATGGGGAAGAAAATGAGGCTGTGTGTCATACCCATTACTTAGTAATAATAGCAGGGTTTTAAGGCAGCATCAAAATGTCCCCACCCCCATGTCAAAAATGCCACATCAAAACCAACACATCAAAATGTCATACACATTCTGGGGTTACTATAATGCTGTGAAGCCACCCAGGAAATTCTTCACTCCCACCCCCTCTTATTGCACTTCTGAGGACCCCATGCTCCTCAGACTTTAAAAAGGCCTCTGAGAAGGGGTTTGCTCTCTCTACCTTTATGCAGTACTGGGGGAATGTGCTCCCACTGGACCCAAATGCATCTGATGTTTCCTTAATCTGATTTTTCACATCATTTTAATTAAGCTCAGTCAAACATGGCTTCTAACCCAGAATCATTCTTTTTAGCTCTGGGATTCCTCAAAAACTCAATGCCTGCCAAGGAATGCTCTATTATAAACACTCTGCTCCAAGGATGCCATGGCATTTTTAGGTCTTTGTTGGCTTTAGCAACCTCTTCTCTGGAGGCAGAACCTGCAGCTGCAGCGCCATGGAAATTGCACAGACTAACCATGCCATGCAGTTGGTTGGTGTCTCTTGCTCCCGGTGGGTGCGGGGTCGATGCCATCTTTGCAGCTAAGTGTCGAGACCCATAAAGAGAATCTTGAGGAGACCAGTGAAGAAAAGCCTCTTCCCCATCAAAGAAAATCAGCTGGAGTGAAAGATCTGGCTTGGAGTCTGAAACATTCTGGTAAAAAGAACAATAAAAAGATAGCAAAAATGCTGTGATGATCAAAAAATAACATTTTTTTGGCCCTATTAACTGGGCCAAAAGATAGATGTGCCATGAAGAAAGGAAGATACCCAAGCAAGTGAAACTGTGCCAAAATTTATTTCATACCACTTCCTCACCAAAAATCATCACACCTTCCACTATCTTCACCCATATATAACACCTTCTCCCACTTCCTCTGAAGATAGGAGTCTTACAATTTTTTCTTACTCATCGGAGAACTTTGAAACTACAAAATTGCTCTGATGGGATGAATGGTGTGACATGCCACCCAGTTCCTCTGCAGGAGGGTGTGTTGTCCTAGCTGCTGGGAAAGCTGTTAGCCACTTTAGGAACTTCCTTGGCTGCTTCTCCTGAGAGTGCCCCAAATCCCATGGCTGACCTACATAGGTCCTGGGGACTCTCCAAAGGGCCACTGTACCTCCAGAATTCCCCAGGGGTTGGCTGAGGCTGTTGTTGGTCCTACATTGCAGCTCAACTTCTCCCTCTGCCCAAGCCCATTTCTTTCCCCTCCCTGCCACCAGTGTTGATCCAAGGCCACTCCCTAACAAATGACCTGAATGCTAAACTCCACATCTGAGTGCACTTCCTAGGGAATCCGCCCTGAAACAACTGCACCTCTTTCTTGCTTCTCCCCTTATTAAGTCTTCAATTCATATTTAAATCTCCCCTAGGAGCTTCAGAGACACGCAGAATAATAATTATAGCCTTTCCCTTGAAAGAGCCTACATACACTTCAGTTGGGTTAGGGAGAGATAAAACAAATACATGAGCATGGCAAAATGTGCCAAGGGCCACAAATGTCACATGAAAGTTCTCTGGAAATTGGATGGAATGAGAAATGGAATTCTTGAAGTGTCAAGAAAGGTGTTATGAAAGAGAGAGTATTTCAGCAGAACTAAGAAGGGTGAGTACGATTCTGATTGATTTTCCACTAACAACAACTCTTACCTTTCAGATTAGTCCTGGGACTCTAAGCCCCATAATCCTTCAGTCCCACCAGAAACCCTAATCCATTGCATCTTTCACCTTTTCACAGTCCTTCACCCTCATAATGTCCTCACTTCACTCCATGTTTAGCTTAAATTCCAGTTAATCATTCTAATCACTCCCTTGCATACACCCTCAACTCCCTCGCCTATCTCTGCCTGGGTCAAACTGACATGGCAAAAACATAACTTAAGTCCATCTTTCTGCCTACTTTGTGCCTACACTCATGCAGCTAAATCTAACTAGAGAAAAATATTTATATATTTTTCTGGTCTTGCTTAAAATACATGACCACAAACCTTGAATTGGCCTTACGTGTTGACTGGCAAGTATTTTCTTAGTTCATTCACTCTTGCACTCTTCTGGTATTTCATATTCCTCCCCTCTCTAGCACCTCACTCATCCTCACTCCCAATGGCTGACCTTTATTTCTTCTTGCCATGCTCATATTAGATGCCAGTCTCTCCACTTGTGCACAAAATCCTATTCCCTCCCCTCTGCACAAGGACACCATTCTAGCCAATACCATTTCCCTCCTACATCATCAGTTTTTCTCTCTGCTGAATTTATTCCCATGAGCCTACAAACATGCCCTTGCTTCTCTCACCTTAAAATGTTTCACCCTACCATCTCCACCAGCTACCACCCTATTTATATATTTATTTTTGTCCCATCTAGAGCAAAATTCCTTGAGGGAATTGTTTACTCACATTGTCTCCAATTCCCCTTCTTCACCCTGCCCCAGTCAGGCTTCATCTTCACCTTCTACTGCAACTGCTCTCGTTGAGGGCACCAGTGACCTCTACATTGCTACGCCCAATGGTCAACTCTCAATCTTCATCTTTCTTGACTTGTGGGCAGCATTTCACATAGCGGATCACTCCCTCCTGGATACAGTTTCTTCATTTGGCTTCCAGGACACCGTATTCCCCACACCTCAGTCGGCACTGATGGTTCCCTTCGTCACCCTGTCCTCTTAGTGCTGGAGAACCCCGGGACTTGCTCCTTGGTTCCCTTCTCTCTCCACACTCACTACTTTGATATCTATTCTTGAGGCTTTAAATTATGCACATATATATATACATACACATGATATAAACAATATATACATGTACATACACACACACACATATATATATCAACAAAAATTCAAAAAAATGTATTTCCAGCCCTGACCTCACTCCTGATCACCAGAACTGTATATTTGATTGCCAAATGAACATCTCCACACAGATGTTTATAGACATCTCAAACAAAGTGTCAAAACTCAACTCCTGATATTCCTCCTGAAACAACCTGTATTACCAACAGCCCCCTTAGCTAAATTGATGACAACACTACCCTGCAGTTACTCGGACCAAAAACTGCTGGGGTTCTCTCTCTCTCTCTCCATATATACACACACACCCCTCAATCCAGTTCATCCTGCTTCTGCAAACCTATTTCCCACCATTTCTCACCACATGCCTCTCTTTTTAATTTGCTTTCTTTTCTTTGAGCCTAATTTATCTCTGTGGTCAAACTCTCCAGATACTATAGCACTTTTGTCTCTCACGAGTCTGTCTGGTTTTGTTTTTATGGACGTACTCCTCCTGGAGCTCTCTCCTGATACCTCCAGCCTAGGCTGGCTCCTAGGCCTGCTGCCTACCTGTTCTCTTAGGTCTCCCTTCACACGATCACCCTAGCGACTCCCTCTGCCTCTCTCTTCAGTAGAGACATTCTAAGCTTAAGGCCCTAAATTTAAAGGGCCTTGACTAATTCCAAAGTGCGAGCTCCAAATCAGACAGCACAGTCACAGAACACAAGGGCAGAATGAGACTGCTTGGGACCATTCTGCTCAAGCCCATGGCAGAGGCAAAAGGAGGTGTTAATAGTTTTCATCTCCTGCAGGCTTGCTGGTTTGGGTACCACATTGAAATTTCAACAGCCAGGTGACTCCAGTGATCAGTGCAATGATTTCCCTTCATTCTGTTTTCTTAGCATCAGTTTACTTAGCAGTAGACTGTTGTGGGTGCTGATCCTGAGTCCCATGAGGCAACCTGCTGTTTTTGCTTCATTTCATGGTTAGCAGGAAAATAGCCATGGCCTTCAATTTCTAGTAACTCAGCCTAGTACCTGAGTGGCCTGATCTGTGAAGGTCTTTATGATGATACTATAAATGCCTAGTTACCAGTGTTCACATAGTCACTAAATCACCTGTAGCCTTTCCCCATCCAGTGCTATATCAGTTAGTCAATGCCACAATAATATCATGTAACAAACCACCCCAAACTCCACAGCTTAAAACAACAATTATGTATCCTCCCAGGACATACAACCTGTGTGGGTCAGCTGGGGAAGGACTGATCCGGGCTGGGTATGGCTGGAGCAGCTCTGCCTCACCCTGCAGTCAGCAGGCAGGCTCTGTTCCACGTGTCTCTCATCCTCCTGCTGGTAATGGCGGCCAGCTAGGGCATGCCCTTCTCCTGGCAATTGCAAAGACACAGGAGAGCAAGCCTCTGCTTGTGTCACATCTACTAACATCCCATCGGCCAAGGCAAGTCAAATCACCACGTCCAGAGTGAAGGAGTGAGGAAACACAACTGGCTACGGCGGGAAAGCACAGCAAAGTTATAAGGCAAAGGATGTGGATGCATTATTATAATCCTATTACTGAAGGGAAGACATGCTGCAAAGAACTGGAAATAATTCAGTCTACTATCCAGCCGCCTTCCAGGTCACCTTTCACCACCACCTACCCATGACAACTGAAGAACTGAAAATAACTCCTTAATACAAATTTAGTAAAAGTATAACTGGAAGAATAAATGTGATACTCTCAAAGTTTGCATTCAAAAACAGCCCTTTTCTAAAATTCTCCACTTCATTGTTTACCTCTAATAGAAAGGATAATTAAGAGAATGTGTGTGTTGACTCACAAGTTTTTAATGGTGACTCCCAGCCAACAACTCATTCAGGCCTTTCTATTTCTGGCCACCAACAGCAGGTCTAAGCTACATGGGGAAAGCTAGAGGAACTCGCCAAGAGAAAACACACCCACAACACCGAACAGTACCTTCAAGTCATACTTCATTTCATTTCCTGTCCTTATACTGGAAACGCAAATATGAAAAATTAAACTTTCATATCAGCTTTCAAACTCCCTCACCCAACTACTGGGGAAGGGCCCTGGTTAAAAGCAGGGCAGAGCATGGGACAAAGGCATTACACAAGGTTCAAAAAAACAAAACAAAACCAAAAAAACAGTGAAAGGAGACTGAGAGGGTATAAACAATCCTTGCTTTCTTCAAGCACATCCAGCAAAAATAGAACCAAATATCTCTATTACTTCCATTACAAGATAAACCTTTTACTTCTTTACCACCATTATACCAAAGGCTGGACCCTTCATAAAGCTCTGAGGGGAAAAAGCCATGTGTTTCCTGCGAACAAAGTTTTTTGTTTTTGCTTTGTTGTGTTTACTTGGTTATGAGTGATATCAGAGCAAAATGTCTTCATCTAGTTTAGCGCTTTTTTCCAATATACCCTGAAGAACACAGAGACTGAAATAACATCTGAGAGTCCCAGAAGTATTTTGAGCCGAGGGCATAACAAAAGCTCTGCTATGCTACATAAAATGGAGCCGAGATTCACAGATAATAACAATAATGCATTTCTGCTTCGTGTTTTTCATCTCGAAAGGTCTGAATTACCCGCTCTCTGAAGTAGCAGAGCTCTGCGACTCCCTCTGCTCTACTCAAGAGCCACCATCTCTCAGATCAGAAGGTTGTGATGTTTCATGGGCTTATAAACAAGAAGAAATAAACATGGTTCTCATACTTATGCCTGAACCAATCTTCCTCCTTCATTTTTGGCAAAGAAATGCTTCATTTAATGTGTCTTGAAGGCTGGGAAATCAGGCGCCCATTAGTGAATGCACTGCCACGTATCTTAGGTTTATTGCCCCTGGTTGACATTTCAAATCATGTCATCTTCCAATTAATATTCATTCAACCTCATATCGTTTTGTAACAAATCAGAATAAAAATGTACCAAAAGTCTTCATGTCTAAATGCCCTCCCCACTCCCCTAAAGATTCTAGAATTCACTCTGAGTTACTGCGAATGTATTTTATCCTAGGAACCAATAAGCAGAAAACAGATACCTTCAAGGAAAGGAGTTTCTTGTCTAAGGCACGGGCAAGTTCCAACATCATTGCGCATGGCACGGCTGAATCTGTGGCTCCCACAAACACTCTGTTGTCCCAATGGGCAAAATACTTGGAGTCATAATGGCAGGCGAGGACCAAGTGCCTTTTTGCAGTGGGATTGAGGGTGCTGATAATATTCGAGAAAGACCGGTACCCGTAGGGCGTCTGACTCAAGAAGGTGTCCACTTCCAAGACCCAGTTGGCCTTGAGCCTCTGAATTCGCTGCATGATGTGCTGATCAAAACAAAAACCAAAATTTCAGATCTAAACAAGCAGTTTTCATTTATGAACTATGATTTTAAAATTTTATATGATGTTTTTTAAGTTAAAATTGCAGTACATGCTTATTGTAGTAATAGCAATAATGTTGTTATTAACTGCTATTGTAATTAATATCATTTTTCCTATTTAAAGGAAACACTAATCCTCTTCCTCTCTCCAACGTTTCCCTTACCAATAAATCCTGGCCACTTGTTAATATTAACCAATGGTAATAGTTCTATGTAGATCTTTCCACAAAGCTTCTCCTTGCTTATATAAAACTATACTAGCATACAAACATATATATTTGACAGAGGGGTATATGTTTTTATAGAAAAAGAATCCTACTTTACACATTATTCTGCCCCTTGCTTTTCTCACTTAACAATATTAAAGTATTATGGACATGTCTATAATTTAAGAGACAGAGACCCAGTTCAGTAATACTAATGTCCACTTTTAATATTTCTATGAGGCTATGAAGATGTGTTTGAGAAATCACATATACCAGGGGCTCCACCTCTACCCTAAGCTCTTCGAGGGCAAGAACTGCAAATGGTAGTTCTTGTTGTACCAAGTGCATTGCACGTGCCCAAGTCCACCAAATGCTTCATATGTAATGACCACCAACAAAAGAGAGTAATGCCTACCTGCTAAGGATAATGTATTATAGACAGCTCCCATAACAAGGGATGGTTGGAGGATATTTGAGATCTCTGCTACCTGTAAGAATCAATAAGCAACTCCGAACCACAATGACATAACAAGCAGCTTTCCCTCTCCACCCAAGGCAGGTCCAGACCCACTGAAAATGCTGGTAAAAATAAAAAACAATCTCTTTCCCCATCTTTCCTGGTCACCTTTGGCCTTGTGGGCAATGCAGTGACTGATGGAAGAAAGCAACAGGTAAAAAAAAGTATCACCACTGTAGGAACTGAAAGTATCTTCTTTATGAACCCAGAATTTGTGGGCGAGTTCACTGCACGTTCATTTGCCTTTTCCCAACCTTATTTTCCCTTGGCCTCATTTTTCTTTCTTACTGTGTTCTGTTTTTTCCAAATATTGTATACATCTTTGTAAGTTGCCTTAAATTGTTTTCTAAAAAGTCAAATGGCAAGCTATCAAAATAACTAACAATTTGTCCCACGATTAACATCCAGTAGGGATGGACCATAAGATGATAAATGAACAATAACAGGAAACTAATAGGAGCTTTTTCCCCCGAGGAAATACAGTATTTTCTTTCCTGGCCAAGTCTCCTGTGGCCTGCCACTCACTAATGTGACATGACACGTAGGCAAGGGCTTTGGAAAAACTGCAGCAGGAAGCTTCCAAGGAGAAGGGGATTTAACAAGGGGGAGGACACTGATTCTACAGTGTCAATTCTGCAAAAGCCAAATAAACAAATGATTCCCCAGCTGTTCACTCCTTGCTTTTTGTAGCAGATGAACTTTGTCCTAAATAGTATTATATATGCAGTACCTCACCTTTTTTATTACAAGATTTCATGTTGTCTTTTCACATTATCAAAAGTAATGTTTATAACCTTTTTTAAATTCAAACTCACTTATTTTGTTATTTTCCACAATTCTTAGTATTGTGCTCTGCTCACAGTGGTCACAGTAGATTATCAGTAAATATGGCTTCATTATAACAGGAACTATAAGTTGATTCAATGAGAATATGTAAAATGATATGATACAAAACCTTAATAGTTTGAATAGAGAGAAATCACTGTTCATCTAAGATAAGCTTTTCCACATAATAAGAAAACGAGTTATTCCTAGAGTTTGGAAAAAAAAAATTTCTTAAAAGGGGTCATCTTAAAAAAAAAAAGGCATATGCTCCGCACATCTGGTATCCAGATGATGAACTGCTCCATAAAATGGCTTCTTCAACACCGATAGCAGCTTGCAACTTTACAAAGTTGGGATTTTAAAAAATATACCTGTTGGCATTGCTCAGAGAAATCTCACACACAAACTCATCTCTCAACTAGTAACCACGTCTCAGGTATAATTTCTAATGTCTAAGTTGACACTAAAATCCACATAAGAATCAGCAAATGCCCCCAAAAGTTTTCCCTGAAGTAATCTTTTTTATTCAGTATAAATATCTTTTGTTTATCTTAGCAACAAAATAAATCATCTTTATAAACAATCAAATTGGCTGCATAATCTAATTAGGTCACCAATATCCCTTGTTGTGCTTTTGGCTTTCAGATTTAGTCTGCAAGTTCCCACGACAAGTTTCCAGAGGAGGCTCTCCCAACGACTGCTTTCTCCCTAGAATGCTCCTGAGCAGGGAGCGCTTGGCTGTGACAGGGTCTAAAGCAGCTGTGCTTCCCCAACTCCAAAGCAGCAAAAGGCTGGGCCCTCCAGGCATGCTACATCTGGGTTTTAAAATGAGGGGAGAGACAGGGAATTGGGAGGGAGAGAGATTGAGACAAAGATGAAGACAGATGGAGATTGAGCAGAGAGAGAAAGAAGAAAATACAAAGATAGAGATGGAGATGGGGGAGGGGTAGAAAGACTGCTATATGACATTCTAGTTCCCAACAGGGTGGCAGGGGACATTTATTCTAGGTTAATATTAATGAATGACCCTGAGTCTCATTTAATTAAACTTAAATTCTAATTTCCAGATTCTGAGAAAGAATTACATCAGTAGACATCAACAGGCTAGGTTTGTTTGGAGGAAACAGATTCTCTAGTATTTGCACTAAGTTTGCAAACACATCATTGTCAGAGGACTGCCACTGAAGACTTCAGGTGTCTCTTCCTTGGGTGTACCACATGCAAGTCCCACAGGCCAGCCTCCTGAGTGGAGGTTGCACCCTGGGATGTACATGCCTTTCCCTGAAGAAGCTCCATTTCAGCTGCCCAGATGCACTGTGTATCTGTAGGGTATTTTTCACCTGAAGTTTCTAGTTTGCCTCTTTTATTTATTCATTTATTTATTTACTTACTTATCCATTTATTTTTGACACAGGTCTCACGCTGTCACCCAGGCTGGAGGGCAGTGGCCCAGTCATAGCTCACTGCAGCCTCTAACTCCTGGCTTCAAGCAATCCTCCTGCCTCAGCCTCCCCAGAAGCTGGGACTACAGGCTCATGCCACAATTCCCTGCTAATTTTTCATATTTTCTATAGAGACAGGGTCTCACTCTGTTACCCAGGCTGGTCTTAAACTCCTGACCTCAAACAATCCTCCCACCTCAGCCTTCCAAAGTGGTGGGATTACAGGTATGAGCCACTGTACCTGGCCTGGTTTTCCTCTTTTAAACAAAGGACATTGCTTGCCTCTTTGTGAGACTTTATCATCCTAATTTTTAAATTTTTTTATTCCTATCTTTGATAGAAATCAATGAAATACTCTGAAATGTAATGCCTTCAAATGATTTATTTTACAAATAAATTATCTCCTCAAAATAAAAATATTCTAATAACCAAATAGGCAACTTTGGGCTCATTGATCAGAGACCATAAAAGTATAGAATGTGGGATATGGGTTCCCTAAAATATTATCTTACTCTAGGAGAATCCATAGCAATGCACATCTTTATTGATAACTGCAAAAGTTAATTCACTAACCAATTTTATATCAAGTTCACACTTCTTTTTTATATTTGAAGGTCTTCTCTAATTATAACCCTGAAACTCTATAAATTATAAAACATCTGATCTGGTGCTCAAAAGGCCTCAGGAGGGAAAAAAATTCTATCTTTCTTATTTAAATTTAGTTCTGAATAAAAATATATAATCCTGGTCAAATTAAGGCCATTAGTGTAGTTCCCTCATAATACCTCTGTCATCTACCTCATTTTCCAAATGAGAATTCCTTTGTCTTCCACAGCTTAGGGGACAGGTCTCTATAAATTCATGGTCATTTTCTTCTCAAAAAATTACAAAACCGAATCTTGTTAGTGAGATGTCTAGCACAACCATCAGCCAGACCACACATAAGCAGCGCAGCAGTACTTGCCAACACATTCTAAAACATTGTCAATAAATTTCTCATTTGCTCCCACTCCCACGTGACACTGGAAAATGGTATTGTGGCTTCAGTAACTCTTTTAAATGAATATGTATCTTTTTAATCATGACAGTGTCTGTATATCATTTACGCTATATACCGCATTCTGTTGAAGCTAGAGATCTAACAGCAATGTTTGTTGTGTTCATGAATTTCTAGAGCCCACAGGTGAGTGACCTCAGGCCTAACTGAAACTGCATATAGTTTCCAAATATGTACCTGGTTTCCTGGTATATATGGTCTTCTGGGCAAATGGTAGGAAGGTATTAAAAAGGAGTTGAGCAAGCATTGTAGACCTAGATTTTTTCCTACTGAGAAACTGAGGGTTTTGGAAAGTGCCAATAAGTGCTCTGCCCTTCTTTTAAGAAAATGCCTGGGAGATGAGGCCCAAAGAACACAGTTGAAGTGAATGGTATGTACCTCTCTCTCCAACTTAGGCATGAGAAGATGCAGAGCTAGAGATGTTTGAGCTCACGTCCCACAGAGCTGGTTCCTCCCAGCTCTCCAGCGATAGGATGGAGAAGTCGAGCAGGTTCTGGCCTCGTCAATAGTACATGTAGAACTTTTGGCAAGTGAATTCATATTCCTAAATCTCAGGTCTTTTTCAGTCCGTAACATTGGGACAAGAATAGATGCCACACAGGAACACCATTGTGAAAACTGAATGAGATGATCCATGCAAAGAACTCAGTAAAGTGCCTGACCTGGAAAAAGTGCTCAGTGAAAGTCAGCTAGCATCACTATTATTCTTCACTCTACGTAAATGTTAGAAAGAACTAAGGTGCTCTTAGGGTCTCCACTATCTAATTCCTTAGGAGGAGCAGGAGCTGTTCAGATGGAAGACGAGAGGCTAGTGGAGCAACAGACACATGGCTGGCTAGGATAGACTTGAGGGGCAAAAGACACACAGTGGGTAGAAAGGAAAGGCCCCAGGGCCAGGCCTTGCAAGTCTCACTCTAGCCACAGCAATGGGTGCCACGGTCTTTTGCCTGATAGACAAGTGGAGTAGTCTCAAAGGAGGGACATGAGGAGCCAGTCCCAATTCTTTCCCAAACTGCCCCTTGAAATGGGGCTAGTTTGGAAAAACAGATATTCAGAGGTGGGATTTCATATTGCTTAGGGAGACTGACACTAAGGAAGCAAAGAGATACTCAATGTCGAATCCAGCTTCTGGCTTATTCTACCCTCTACCGCAGAGTCTTCCAAACATCCGTAGTAAGACCCCAGGGGGTCTTGAAATCATTCTAGTGGGTCATGACCTGCATTTTTTTTTAACTAGTAAAATAGAATTAACAATATCAGAGTAAAATGCAGGTAATAAGAGTATTTTCCATAGAACTTCTGTTCCAGTTAAATATATCGTTATGTTTGTGTGTATAAAATGTAAAAAATATTTTTACTGTGGGTCAGAGTGAGAAGTTTGAGAAACACTGCCCTGAAGAAAGTAGCATGTCACTGGCCTTAACCTTCCCTCCAGGGAGAATACAATTTCCCCAAGGGGAATAAGGGCCTGACAGTACCATGACATTCTTGGCCCAGAACCTGCAGGAAAGGACTGTCTAAGGCCGTTTATGCTGGTTGTGTAGGATTCAAAAAAACTTGGTTGGGAACATGGGGGTGTGTCATTGAAATGGCCACGAGTTAAGACTTGGTACTATGATGTTGTACCCCAGACAGAGATTTCACACATAAACTCATTTAGATGAACGTATATCACTGAATTCAGAACAGATATTTACTCTCAGTCATTTGATTTTCTTGGTTGCTTATTTGATGAGTAATGGACAGATCTGAATATTAGACAACTTAGAACTTCAGCCATCTCATTATCTCTCGTGTGAGTGCAAAGTATTCAACAACCTTGAGGTTTGTGTGCCGTGTTCTCACCTGACGAGCAGCGTAGCTTCCAGGAGACCCAGGGTATCGCTCTCTCAGCAGGGGCCGTAGGTCATCTCGCCACATTTCAGAAATACTGGTGCCTTCCGCAATTTGCCGAAGAGACGATGAATTCAACGTGGCTGGTTGGTGATAATTCTAAGGATTAAATACAATTGTTTCATTGGCTATTGTTTCATAATATGTTTAAGATCCTCACACATTTGCAATTAATTCCTCTAGCCCTCAAAATAAAGGATAACTTTTATGTCAAATGAGGTAAATTAAAACATTCAACTTAAAATTGGCCCCTTACATCCACTGTACCCAGCAGTTATTAAAATTAGTTTTACCTATTGCTTTTTTAATGTAGCTACAAGAAAATTTAAAATTACATCTGCACGTTTCATTACTTATTTCTATTGGATCAGGCTGACTCAGGTGAATGTTGCAATTCCTTTCAGCCTGAGCGTGATGATTCTATAACCCACTAAATAGTAAACTTTTTATCTTCAGTTAAAATTATTTTATTTATTTATTTATTTATCTATTATCGACAGGGTCTCGCTCTGTTGCCCTCCCAAGTCACTGGGATTACAGGTGTGAGCCACTTCACCAGGCTCTAAAATTATTTTGATATTCTATTAATGCTCATACTCTTAGGTATACTTATATATTAGTTAAGTGAAACTTAAGAGGCTAAATAGTGGCTGGGATGATGGCTCACGCTGGTAATCATAGCATTTTGGGAGGCTGAGGTGGCAGGATAGCTTGAGACCAGGAACCTGAGACCTGTCTGGGCAACATAGCAAGACCCCGTCTCTACAGAAAATTTAAAAAAAAAATAGCCAGGCATGGTGGTGCACACCTGTAGTCCCAGCTACTCAGGAGGCTGAAGTAGGAGGATCGCTTGAACACAGGATTTAGAGGCTGCACATTAGCCTGGGCAACAGAGCAAGAACCTATCTCTAAAAAAAAATAAAATAAAATAAAAATAAAAAGTTAAATAAACATAACATTTAAACTTGTATTTTGGGTATGACTTTATAAGTTCTGTATTTTTATATGAGACTAATAATGACGAATCATTCTTTCATTCATTGCGTGGTTTTCAGGCACTTACTAACAGAATGTGTTACTTCTCAAAGGAAAGAGAGTGACTGACCTGGTGAATGATGAAGGTAACATAAAGATATTGAATTATTTGGAATGCAAAACAGAAACTAAGGGAGGCTTGTCTGTTTTACAGTTCCGTCTAGGACCAGTGTTAGTTGAATATGTTTAAGTAATCATGCGAGTATTTTCACTCCATGTGAACCATTTCATGCCGCTATTGAGAGACTGGAATTAGAGAATGTTTAGTGCCTGATTACTTATACTCACCTACACTTTGAGATGGTTCAGCGTTACTCTCCAGTATTTATCATGCAAAGAGCATGAGTTGTGGGAACAGACAGACCCTCTCAACTCAGAACTCCACCACTTACTAGCTGTGACTCTGGCCAGGTTACTCACCCTCATTAAGGCTCAATCTCCTCATCTGTAAAATGGAGGTAATAACACCTACATCCTAGGGTCATTAGAATTAAGTGAATGTATATATGTAAACTGCCATAGTAAATATAGAATGTGTTAGTTCTGCTTATTCTCTTCTATCACACACTAAAGAGTTATAGAATGCATTTTAGAGCTGGGAAAGCCCCTTAGAGATGATCTAGCCAACCTCCTTGATCGGTATCACTGGAAACTGAGGTTCATAGAAACTAGCCAACTTCCCAAGGTGGCAGGAGAGTTACCAGTAAGTCCATGAAAAGATCCCTGGTCTGCAGCTTCCCAGTCCCGTGCTAGTCCTAGTCTGCCTCATGCCTCATCTTTGCACTTCCAGTTTGCTCCTGAATGCAGATGTTGTGCCTAAACATCAGAAGGTTTGTGTTTGTTTACTGGTGATACATTTTTAAATATATTTCCTTAATAAATTTGTCACTGCAGCCTTTACATTTCTTGGTACCTCCAGGATCTAAGTCCTCATGTTAGCTCTCAAATAGCCCTTTTAGAAGAAAGCTGAAGCTCAAAGACAAAACAATAGAAATGTACAGACAGAAAAAGAGGAAAACGGAGGTGAGAGGTCGGAAGACTTCCATGGTTAATTATTACTTAATCCAGCCAACAGGAGCCTGTCTGATCTCTTCCCCTTGTCCCTTCTCACCATGCTTGTCACTCTGGCACTCGTCCAGGCGCTAAAGTGCTCTGAGGCTCTGCTCCCTTGGGACCTTGGCATCTGCAGTGCTTTCTGCCTTTCAGGCTGTTTTCCCTCCTCTTCACCTGGCTAATTCCTGTCACTTCAGGTCGCAGCTTGGAGGCCACTTCTTAGTGTGTTTACTTGCTTAATGTCTGGATTTCAAAGAGGCCATCAGCTCCAGGAGGGCTGAAATTCTCTCTCATGTTCACCACTCTCCCCTACATGGGATACACAGGGCCTGGTTCATACTGAGCATTCAATAAATACTGGGCAAATTCATCAAATAAGCAATCAACAGATGAACTGTGCTTCTAAAACTATCTTTGCTAAGACTGTGTTTACATAATAATGAAGTAAAATGGGCATTTTTGCTGATATAAATACCAAATCAGTTGGATGCACAAGCGGATATAAAGACAGAATAGAAAGGTGTCCACCTGCTGCAATGGGCCAGCAAGTGCTGTGGTTCAATGTCGGTGGGCTTTGTTCTTTTTGAATTTCTGAAGTCAATGCTTCTGAGCAGGGTTAGCCCAGGTAGGCACTGTGACAATCAAGACCTGTTATGTCAAAGGCTGTTTGAGCAGTGGCTTCATATCTATTTATTATCCATTACCCTGCCCCAGAGCCTACATAATCCTTCACTCCATGTCCACAGTAAAAAGAAATCAAGTTCATGTTTAAATAGGTGATTTGTAGAGGCTTGAAAAACCTCTTAAGATATTTAAGAAAAAACAGGAACAAAATAAATGCCCCCTGCCCCAGCAACTCTAATTGTAAGAGAGACTGTGGATGAAACCTAGTTGGCAACCAGCACTACAAAATGCTTAATCGATGAATAAAGGGTAAATTCAGCAGACAGGCTCACTGATGCTCATGAATTTAGGGACTTGCAGGTGTTTGTTCCCCAATCTCCTGGGTTCAACCATTTAATTAACATACTTCAGTAAAGAGCCCTGTCTCACCTTGCCTCTCTGGGGGCAAAGATAGAGAAGAGGAAACTACCATACTCAGTTGATTACTTAAGCCCTTCTATTCATCAAAGCCCTATATGGAAAAGCATTTGACTTTCACAACCTAAATAGCATGCATTCAATTTTTAAGGAGTGTTACTCTCAGAACTCAATAAATATAAAAACCTATATGGAGATGAGAAGAACAAGTAAGAGAGGAAACCTGGGAAGAAAGTGTGGGCTCAGCAAGAGGAAAGTAACTGAGGCAAAAATGGTGTTGAGCCCAATGGTAAGTGCAAACCTGACTTATTTGAGGTGTATTTCAGTTGAAAAGCACTTAGAGCACTTTCTATTGGTGCAGGCGTTCTCAGAGGAATGAGGCTCTGTTACAGCCCTTGCCTTGTCTTTTCATCCAGGCAGAAAGGACAATAAGTCTGCTCTGGGTGACAAGAATCTTTCAGCTAAAATAGTGTGAACCAGATATCCTGAAGAATCTCCTCTATGCTAATCACATGGTGCCAGGCCAAAGAGGGTTTTAATTTCATAATTTGTAGAACTGGCTCAGTTTGCAGAGGAATTTAAGGTTCCAAACCAAAGAGTTAAAGGGAGATCATTGCAGAAGTGCAGCCAATTCAAGTCCAGTTTCCATCCCATATGACTGTCTCCCAGGCAGCCCGCAGATTAACACCTCTGCCTGCCTGCAAAGTCAACTCAGCCAGCATTACTGAACTCCTTCTGTGTGTCAGATGCCACTGACATTACAAATGCAGTTGGGGAAGAGTGGGGAACTGAATAAGACAACATCTGTCTTCTTTTAAATGCAAGCAGCCCTCTACTTAAACACAACAATTTAGAGTCAAATCCCATCTCCCTCACTTACTAGCTGTGACTAGGAAAGGATTCTTTATCTGTAAAATGGATATTACAGTACTTACCTACCAGATGGTAGAAACTCCAAAATGACATTCTTTTTTTTTTTTCGAGACAGTCTTGCTCTGTTGCCTGGGCTACAGTGCAGCGGCGTCAGTCTAGCTCACAGCAACCTCTAACTCCTGGGCTCAAGCAATCCTCCTGCCTCAGCCTCCCGAGTAGCTGGGACTACAGGTGCATGCCACCAAGCCCAGCTAATTTTTTCTATTTTTAGTAGAGATGGGGTCTTGCTCTTGCTCAGGCTGGTCTTGAACTCCTTACCTCAAGCGATCCTCCTGCCTCGGTATCCCAGAATGCTAGGATTACTGGGAGGTGGTGTGAACCACCGTGCCCAGTCCAAAATGACATTTTGTCTTTCTTTCCCTACTAACAGCTAGCCCACCATGGACCTCCCTGTTCCTGCCTTGGAGCATCCATCACTGCTTCCCCAAGAACCATGTGTGGTGGAGGAATGGATGGCTAAGGACTCTTAGAATCATGGAAAAGAAGAACCCTAGAACTTTTAGAACTCTAGGTATTTCAGAACACATACGGCTCCAGAAGCAGAAAAATGTGACATGCTAGAGACACAGTTATCAGTTTACCAGAGCTGACCTTGGAGGAGGACTCCTAGGTGAAACCAACTCTCCTGTATGTGGTTCCTCCCTTCAAAACATCTGCCCCTCCGTCCCCAATATGAGTTGAATTTTTCTACTCGCCTTTGTTATAATGAAGCAAAATCCTATCAGTTAAAATATATTGGGTCCCAGCTTTAAAATAGAGAAGATTTGAAAATAATCTAAATATTCGAGAATAAAGAAATAGTTAAATTATAGAATGATGATGATTTTACAATCATCAACTGATGCTTTCAGTGAATTTCTTGGCCTAAGGAAATACCCATACTATTAAGCAACATAACAAGATATAAAACTGTATATGCAGCACAATCTCTAGTATGAAATAAATATTCATGTGTGTTTATTTTTAAAATAAACAATTAACCCTTATTGAGCATTTACCCCAAGCCAGCCACTATGCTAAGTGCTTTACATGGCTTAGCTCATTCATTCCTCATGTGTATATATATATATATATATGTTATGTATGTATACACAGAGAGAGAGAGAACTAGAAATAAAAACACCAAAATTATTAACAGCAATTATCTGTTACGATCTATTACCTATTAACTATCTCTAAATCATGGGATTATGGGTGACATTAGTTTTCTTTTTAGTATACTTTTCTGTATTTTCCAAGTTTTCTAAAATAAGCACATGTTAACTTTATAATTAGGAGACTTCAATAGAAGCCATACTTTTTAGTTTATTAAAGCTAATATCTTTTTTAAAAAAATATGAAGCCCTGCTGGGCACAGTGGCTTACACCTATAATCTCAGCACTTTAGGAGGCCAAGGGAGGAGGATTGCTTGAGCCCAGGAGTTCCAGGTCAGCCTAGGCAACATCTCTGAGACTCCTTCTCTACAAAAAAGATAAGAAAAATTCTCCAAGCATGGTGGTACACTTGTAGTCCCTACTACTCTGGAGGCTGAGGCAGGAGGATTGCTTGAGGCCAGGAATCCAAGGCTACAGTGAACTATGATTCTGCCACTGCACTCCAACAGAGTGACACCTTGTCTCTAAAAAAAAGCATATGTCTAGAAACAAGCAATTTTAGAAAAATAAATACATAAACAAATAAAGCAAGCATATGAAGCCCTTTCAACAGCCATCAGTCATTTGCACCTAAGAGAGGACTGATTTAACAACTGTCTGCCAATGTTGTGCTAATGGGCCTGTACTAAAGGAACATGGCTGGGGATCAAGTGAGGAGGAGAAGAAGTCAGGAAAAATAACTCTGGAATACGGATCAAACCCCAGAATGATGATGACCTTTGAGCTGCACGAGGGACATCAAGGAAAAGGGAAAGTAAGGGGCAAGAGAAGCGAAGGTACCAAAAACAAACCACCTGTTTTGGAACTCCATTTAGGATCTACCCTGACCCAGAAAGGGAAAGTAAGGTGCTCCTCTGGCCTTCCAACCTCCCTACCCCACACTCCTTGCCATCTGGGCACTGTTCCGTGTACATCAGCCAGGACCCACCTACCTTTAGAGAAGAGAGCAGAAGGGGAAAGGAAAAATCCTGGCTTCAGCCAAACCTTAGGTCTTCAATTCGCTAGTACATAGTGGTCAAGTTTCCTTATCTATAAATTAGGGATGAATGTACCCTCTTCACAGGGGTACTCTGAAGTTCAAATGAGATAGTTATGTTTATATGTGACACCTGGTACCCAGACACCAATGCCCCCAAATATACATCTGTGTGCCCACCTGACAGTCTAATAATTTGTAATATTATTACTATGGAAAATTTGTTTCCAGGTTTCAAATAACAAAATCATAGTCTCTGAATACAACCATAAACTGGGGTTGATCTACTTTTACATATTTGGTGACTCTAAAAGAGACACACCTTTATTTCAAAACAAAAGAAATGAATTTCAAAATGGATGCTTTCTTTACCACGCCTCACCTGTTGGCAGACCCATGTACCAAGGTCATACCTCATATGATTACCATAGTCAAATGCCATAAAAAGCAGGAAGGCATGTATTTTAGTGTGGGCTGATTCATCTCCCAGGCTGCAAGACTCTACGAAAGCCTACAGACTAAGGGGGAAGGAAGCTAGAAATTGGGAAATTCATGGCTGATTGCCATTTGCGTATACCGTTTGCTTCATTTGCTTATACCATTTGAAAGCATTCAGTTTCTCCATGGAACAGTGATCAGAAGCTTCTTAAGATAAATATAAAAGGGATTCGTGCTTTAAAAGACATTTCTCAAAAGCTAAATTCTCATTAGTTTTAAACATTTGAAGACTCACGGCACCTTCTCCCATCCACAAACTCCCGCTTGCCTACACACACCTACGAATGATCTTTTCAGAGCAGTTCATCCAAACAGTCTCCATCTCATTTACTCCCTTCCATTTAGATGTATCATAAAGACACACTTAGTGTGGCTCCACATTCTAGTTTTTAAATATCCCCTTCCCAATTTCTGACCAGGAGGGTATTCACTGTGAAGCAGAAGAGAGAATGTGTTTGTATAATTCAGTGTTCTTCTTTATGGGGCTTCTTTTACTGAAGAAGTTGTTTTTCTTATAATGAAGTTCTTCTTGCATTGACTTCCCTCACCCCAGCCAGGTTCCCAGTGGCAGGTGGTCTGCATGTGTGAGGGGGACCTCTAAATGGTGAAACCAAGTAAGCATGATCCGGAACTGAAGTGGGCTATTCATACACACATGCATGTGTCGGGGCAGGAGTGAGCATTCCCCCGTGTGCCCTGTATTTCAAACGCTGGAGTACATACAGGCACACTGCAAGCACTGAAAAGATCTGTTCAATCACACTGTCAAAGTTTAGATCTTTTTACTTTGCTGCTTTTCTTAGTATCTTGATAAACATACCATTTGACTCTAATACCATTAACATTTGCACAAAACTGTTACACAACAAAAGGAAATAATTGTAAACCGATTTACTTCACACAGGGGAACTTGCAAATCACTCTTATCCTAAGTTCCTTATATGAGATTTTCACCTACAGCTAGATAAATTTCTCTGAAAATAACATGTACCCTCTTTTGAGGGGAAAACAAATGATTTTAAAGTAAAGTGGCTCTCCAGTGAAGGTCCTTTATTCCAAGTGTTAAAAATCTACACTTGATCTTAGCCAAAAGGCCGATAAGCGATCCGCTTAAAAATCTAAAACAAACACGCATCTGCCTTGAGACCGCAGGGACACTTGGCCCCGACAGCATCCTTGGACGCAGCAGCGGGGAGCTGTGGGCACACCCCCAGGCGCGCCCGCACCCTGGCGGCCGCGGAGCGGAGCGCGGGGACGGCTGGCCTCGCGGCTCCCGAGTGGGCGGCGATGCGCGCTC
The DNA here is from genome assembly GCA_008086735.1 of Cheirogaleus medius. Lineage (NCBI taxonomy): Eukaryota > Metazoa > Chordata > Mammalia > Primates > Cheirogaleidae > Cheirogaleus > Cheirogaleus medius. The sequence goes on from VBSM01002608.1 coordinate 146,581,904, forward strand.
ACCTCCCCGCTCAGCCACCGCTGGCGAGACACACTTCCTGTGCCTATCAGCACCCCCGTCAGACCGCAGCCCAGGGGAGGCCGGCGACATCACCCAGCCCCCTGGCGTATCCAAAGCAGCCCCGAGGCCAGCCGAGGCACCCTGGCGAGGACGCAGAGCCCCGAGTCCTCGGGCACCGGTCAGGGCGCGGGTGCCTGGGCTGGGGACCGCGGCCCTGCCCCGCCTCCCGCTCTGCCTAGGTAGCGCTGGCTGGGCCAGGGGTCCCCGCAGCCTCCAAGAGCCGCTCAGGTACAAACGTAGCCGAAACAGCCCCTCACCTTCTCCTCGGTCCAGGCTGCGGCGCCAGGACCGACCGCCCGGGCTGCCAAGGGCAGGGCGGCCAGCAGCAGCAGCAGGTGGAGGGTGCCCACGACGCGCCGGTCCCTGCCGCCTGCCATCTCTCCCAGGCTGTCTGGGCGCCTGTTCCCCTGGCCGCCAGCGGTCACGAGCCCGGGAACGCGCGTCCTTCGCCTTCCCACTTCTCCACCCTTGGGTCGACTGCGCCCGCCTCCCCATCGCCTCCCGGTCGCCTCCCGCCCCGCGGCGCAGGCTGCAGCAGCCGCAGCCCTCCTCCCCCGGACCTTAGCAACCCCGGCTGGGAGGCCCTGGGTGACACAAGCTTCCGAATCCAAGCCGACAAAGATGGCCACTTCCTTATCTTGAAGAGGATGAAAGGAAGGAAGGAAGGGACATGGAAGAGCCTTTTTATAATATGATCTCCAATGCCGAAACAGGGAATAGAAAGGGGAGGAAGGATTCATCAGTTCCCTGGGAGTTACAAAGTGTTTCCCACAGCTCCTAAAGAAGAGGGGGACAGGGACTCAACATTTGCTGAACACTGTACCAGGCACTTTTCCTGTGTGCTTTTCTGATGTTCCCTTATTTAACCCATTAATCCCATTTTACAGATGAGGAAACTGAGATCCTCTAAAGAAGGTCTGGACTGGAACCCTCAAGAAAAAGTATTTCCTCTGTAACAGTGCATCTTGATCTTTTCTCTTTTTTCTCACAAATAGTTGCCTTGCTTCATGGGAGACGGACCATCATACTCCCAAATTAGCCTCATAGGAGACAGATCATCATACTCCTAAATTAAGAAGTCTGGTTGAGGGCCGGGCGCGGTGGCTCACGCCTGTAATCCTAACACTCTGAGAGGCTGAGGTGGGAGGATTGCTTGTGGTCAGGAGTTCTAGACCAGCCTGAGCAAGAGCAAGACCCGGTCTCTACTAAAAGAAAAATTAGCCGGGCATGGTAGCACGCACCTGTAGTCCCACCTACTCAGGAGGCTGAAGCAGGAGTATCACTTGGGCCCACGAGTTTGAGGTTGCAGTGAGCTATTATGATGCCACTGCACTCTTCCCTGGTCTCAAAAAACAAAAAAAAAGTATGGTTGAAGTAATTATTTGAAATAAATGAGATCTAAAACATTCACAGTGGCTCTGAAGGTACTCACCTTCTCCAATGCATGCCCCCAAAAGGAATAGCCCAAAACAATTTTAACAACTTTGTAACATCAAAGGTCGTTGTTATCCAGATAAGCCTAGAGAGGGGAAAACATTTCAATTTTTTCTATACGTTTCTAGTCTAAAAGGTCAGGACAATTACATCACCATCCTCTTGTTCCGCCACAGTGAGGATCAGGGCTTGGCCTGCCCTGAGTCATCTCCCCCTAACATATAGTTCCCCAAAAAATCAGAACAAGGACACTGACACAGAACCATTTCCCAGAGAGCAAACGTTTGAAAGTAATGGAGGCTGACAGAAGGCCCACCCATTCTATTAATGTTTTCCCAGGCTGGGCTGTAAGAGTGAGTTTTGTAAAAAGAGAGCCGGCTTCCTTGGGAATCCACTGTTCTGCCCCCCTCTGGAGCTACAAGGGAAGACAGGATGGAAGTATCCTTTTCTGATGTTCAAAATTGCTAACCCTATTCATCTCTGAGAGTTTTGAGTGAAAATTTAAATCTCCAGACTTAAATAAAATTAAATAGCTTCTTTATTACATCCATGGACAGTTCAGATAATCAGACCACTTCAGAACTTTCTATTGATTGGTTTGATATTCAGAACAAAACTGCTAGCACATTTCCCAATATCCTTCCTCTCTTGCTGCCTAGACCAACCTTGAAATAGTGGGTTTCCTGAATGGCTGGGTAATAATGAACCTATTTGTTTTTCTTACCCTAATACCTTTATATCTTTTCACAGTATGATTCCTTTATAAAAGGGGAAGTAGAAATAGCAAACCTACATGAAACAAAATGTGAAAGATAATATCATGCTAAGTATAAGCAATTCAAAATAAGAAATATGGAAATACATTAAAATGTTAACACAGAATTTGATGATGATTTTCTATTCCCTAGGGTTCTCCAGTCTTGGTTATATTTACGCCAATAAGATGCTGTTACAGTTTGGTATCTGCAGGAAACAGACCACAAGACAGAATTCAGCATGCAGGATGTATATTAGTGAGTGCCCTTGGGACAAACCCCTGTGGGAGGAAGAAGGAGGAACAGGACAGGGCAGAGGCAGAAGTTAGCAGCAATGTGGGCCCAACAGCTGCACCCAACCGCATAGGGAGCCTCGAAGCTGAAATAGCCTGTCAGAGTTGTCCCATGGTGCGCCAAAATGACTGGAGCTGTATCTCCACGCCTCAATGGAGTGATTTCCGGCAAGCTGCTCTACAGCCAAAAGAGCTGACCCTAGAGGCTGTCTGTCAGGAGGTCACCTACAGCAGGAGCAGGGTCCTTCCCTGGGGGGAAATGAGCTGTGCATCTTGTATCCACCACAAACGTATCCGTATGATGTATCTGGCACAAATCTAAAACATTTCATGCGGTGAGGCTGATTTCAATAAATTATTTTTTGTGCATGTGGGCTATTCTGACAACTTCCCACAAATCTACAAATCCAATGCAACTATTAATATAGTCCTACATTCCTTATTCGTACCTTTTCTTGTGTCTTACACAATAAATATCCTTCTTGTCTTCACTCATTCTTCTTTTCTGTCCTCCTTCATTCAGAAAACTTTTAGAAATCCCTTATATCTGCTAATTTTTTCCCTACTATAAATTTTCCTTACTTCAAACTCTTCCTATGGAAGATAACCAATAACTTTTACATTTTGAAAATTCCAGGCCCTTTTTTTCATCATGGAAAAAAATTAGTTGTCTATACAGTGATACCATTCTGTTCACAAGTAGAGAGACTTTCACCTCCATTATAGTACAGATTCTATACTGTGATGTGAAAGGCGTGAAGGACCCAAATACCAAAACGAATCTTTTCCACAAACCTGCCACAGCAGGATGTTCCCACACCGGGTCCCACCTTTAAAATGACACTATTAGACCAACGCAGTAATGACCAGAAGATTCTACTAAACCACGGCAGTGTGGTCCATGGACCCTGGGATTCCCCAAGACCCTTTTGGATATCTCTAAAGTCAAACAATTTTTATAATAATACCAAACCAATATTTGCGTTTTCTACTGCATTGATTTTGCACTGATGTTGCAAAAGCAGTGGTGGGTAAAACTGCTGGCACCTTAGCACTTATCAAGATAGGACACAAAACTATACTATTAAAAAAAAAAAAACAGGCCAGTGTGGTGTCTCACCCCTATAATCCTAGCACTCTGGGAGGCCGAGGCGGGTAGATCGCTCAAGGTCAGGAGTTCGAGACAAGCCTGAGAGAGCGAGACCCCGTCTCTACTAAAAACAGAAAGAAATTAGCTGGACAACTAAAAATATATTAAAAAGTTAGCCTGTAGTCCCAGCTACTCTGGAGGCTAAGGCAGGAGGATCACTTGAGCCCAGGAGTTTGAGGTTCCTGTGAGCTAGGCTGATGCCACAGCACTCTAGCCCGGGCAACAGAGCAAGACTCTTTCTCTCTCTCAAAAAAAAACTATATTTGTAGTCACTGTATTTTTACTGCTTGTGTGTCTGTGACTGATTTTTCTGAAGAGGAATTTGGAAACTCAGTATTTATAGGAGATAAGGCATACAGAAAGAAAAAGGAAGAGGGAGGTGGGTAGTGAGGCAAATGGTTACATTCTTGTGAGGTCCAGGAAATTCACATTTAATATAAGATAAAGTGAATGTTTGAAGAGAAAAAGGGAATAAAGGAAGAATCAATTATGCAGATGTCCCTGGGTAGGTGGAAAAATGATTGATCTTGTCTTGTCTCTGTTCTGCACCTGGGAATACAAACTTTGTAATCAATATTACTAGTGCAGAATCCAGCAGACTTTGGTTTTAGGAGCTAGACTTAACCTGTAGACCTAAAGTTATAATTTGCATGTCCTTGTTTATGGGAGGCCAGCAAGGAATTTCCTTATGAATGATCTGTGAGGGCAGTCATTGTAGATGAGAGAGGCCTCTTGCCTTTCCCTGGAGATCTGGCTACTGCATAATGTTAGTAACAGCTGTTTGTTTGAAGTGGGTGCTGCGTGATTCAGCCTCCAAGTTTGACCTTCCCTTTTGCATAAGGAGTTGAAGGGTGTGGTCCTGAGATTTTCATTTCCCTTTACAATATGTATACATCCTTGAAACCACCATAATCAAGAGAATGAACACATTCACCGCCCCAAAGTTTTCTCCGGTTCCTTTATAATCCATCCCTCCACTGCCTAAGTCCATGCAACCACCTATCTGCCACACTATCTTCCAAAATTGTTATACCATTTTACACAACCACAAGCAGTGTATGGAGTTTCAGTTCCTTCACACTCTCATCAATAGTCAGTGTTTAATTTTAACCATTAGAATAGGTGATTGATTTTATTCATTTTCTCTATTGTATTTTTGCTCTATTTCCTATTTCATTGATTTCTGCTCTAATTTTTATTTCCTTTCTTCTGCTACTTTGGGTTTACCTTGACACTCCCTTCCCCCATTCTATTTAAGTTTTATAAAATGAAAGTGTAAGTCATTAATTTGCAATATTTCATTTTTTCTAATCAGAGGACTCAGACATCATAATTTCCCCCTAAGAGCTACTTAAATGGCATCTCACAAATTTTAGTATGTTGAGTTTTTTTTTAATTCAATTTAAAATACCTTCTAGTTTCCCTTTGAGTTCTTCTTTTACCTATGGGTTGTTTAAATTGTTATTTAGGGCCGGG
>VBSM01002608.1:146589355-146602783 GCA_008086735.1 Cheirogaleus medius
ATTATAGGCATGAGCCACTGCACCCGGCCCCTAATAATTTTTTAATAGAGATCATGTATAGTGACTTTTGTCTTTTGGGGTGCTGGGCAATTTTGTATTTTTTTAAATATTCTTGATTTTTGTTCTGGGACACAGTTGAGTTAGAAACAGTTTGATTCTTTGAAGACTTGCTCATAATTTTTTAAGCTGTGGCAGAGCAGCCTGTAATTCAGGGCTAATCTGATCCACTACTGAGGCAATATTGCCTAAATATTCTACTATTTGTCCCTTGTATTTTGAGTTTTTTCCACACTGACTGGTGGAAACATGAAATATTCCTGACCCTATCTGCACTGTAGGGCTGGTTATGCCTGCTCATTCTTGGTAGTTCTCCCCCCCCACCCGACCAGTGTCCTCACATGCATGTGCTGACCAGTACTCAGCTGAGGAGCCATGGAGAGCTATCTGCTGATCCCTGAAACTCTCCTTGCATGAAGCTCTCTCTCCTCCCATACTCTGTCCTGCAAAATTCTAGCCATCCTGGAGACTCTCTCAAGGCATGTTTTCAAGTGATCTGGAGAAAACATCAGGCCCATCTCATTTCTTTCCCTTTTTTCATTCCTCTCCTGTGATGCCTGTTTTCCAATATTTGAAATATTATTTTTATAAAATATATTTTTTCAAGATGGGAAGATAAATTCAGTCCCACAGTGACTGGAAGCATAAATTGAGAGCATGCTGCTTTTTTTTATATTCTACATGACAAAATGAGAGGAACAAATAAAGCACTTTGGCTGCATACCAAAGGACAACTGTTGTCTCGAGGAAAAGCACTTGCATTGTTATTTTAGATGCATGGTGAACTATCTGCTTTTTTCATGAAATTCCATTTTAATTGAAAGAGAAATGGCTGATAAATTATGGTTATCCAGACTTGGATATTTGGTAGACATTTCTCTAAAAATGAATAATATGCCTATGACTTCAAGGAAAATAACTGACAGTATTTGTTGCCAATGATAAAATTGGATCTTTCAAGTGAAAATTGGAATTTTGGAAAACTTGTATCTGCTACTGTAAGTTTGACAGTTTTCTGATGTATAACAACTTTTCTAACAAAATTGGTGATTTTAACAACTGTGATTATTTATTATATATAATGAAATGTTCAACATTTGGAATATCTGCAGAACTCAGTGAAGCAATATTTTCCAAGTGCTCAATTCACCATTTTACAAAATCACATAGAAAAAATATATTCAAAGTATAAGAGAGACCAGTACAGTTTAATGTAATAGAGTAAAACAGTTGATTTATATAGTTTCAGATTCCAAATTGCAACTAACTTTTATGACACTACCATTTGTGGTGTTTTGATTTAATATCAAAGATTATACTCATTTATCTGAAAAGGCTATTAAAATATTCCAGCCAAGCGAGGTGGCTCACGCCTGTAATCCTAGCACTCTTGGAGGCCGAGGCAGGAGGATCATTTGAGCTCAGGAGTTCGAGACCAGCCTGAGCAAGAGCGAGACCCTGTCTCTACTAAAAATATAGAAAGAAATTAATTGGCCAACTAAAAATATGTAGAAAAAAATTAGCCAGGCATGGTGGCGCATGCCTGTAGTCCCAGCTACTCAGGAGGCTGAGGCAGGAGGATCGCTTGAGCCCAGGAGTTTGAGGTTGCTGTGAGCTAGGCTGATACCATGGCACTCTAGCCCAGGCAACAAAAGTGAGACTCTGTCTTAAAATAAAATAAAATAAAATATTCTTCCCTTTTCCTACTACATGTATGTGTGGGGTCAAATTTTCTTCATATACTTCAACCAAAATAATCTAACATGACAGATGGGATGCATGAACAAATAAAGAAATTGAATTGTCTTCTAAGAAGTCAAACCTTAAAGACATCTTTAAAAAAATTGAGCAATGCCAATCTTCTCACTAAATTCTTTTTATTTTAGAAAATACAGTTATTTTTTCATAAAAAAGTATTATTTATCATGTAATTATTTTATTATTTTTAAATAAATCCATAATTAAATATTTACAAAATGCTTGCTTTAATTTTCAATACAATAAATATCACTAGACATCATCCACATAAATAAAAGCTACTTGTCATCCTCAATAATTGTTACTAATGCAAGGGGCACTGAGACCAAAACATTTGAGAACCACTGCAGTAAAACTATTCTACCTGAGAAAGATAATACATGAAGCCAATGGTTCTAACCATAGGTATACACTAAAATAATCTAGAAAGCTTTTTTAAAGAAATGGTGGTGTCTGGGGTTCCATCCCCAGATATTCTGATGTGTTTAATCTGGTGCATGGTCTGGGCATCAGACTGCCTGAAAGCTCCCCAGGTAATTCTAATGTGCAGCCACAGCGGAAAATCACTGCATTAAGCCTTACAATTTGAGAAATGGATTTGCAAAAATCATATAATCAGATTAATGATAACATTAGTAATCATGTTGCATAGTAATTATTTTGTAAAGCCCTGGGGGAAACAGCAAAAAAAAAAAAAAAAAAAGATTGGGAAAATGGGCCAGCCCTTCAAACAAAAAATTATGAAGTGGGCAGCTTAAATTCAAAACCCCCAATTTTTCCCCTTACTTTTTTGCCCCTGCACAAGTTTTTGTTATATCCCTGTCTGAACCTGCCCACCACTACTTTCAAAAACAGAGTGAAAAATTAAAATAATTTGCTTCTGTAGTCCAGAGTCAGATTTTTGCTTTTCCTTGGAAATCTCAGGAATGCAGATTTCCTGTAAATCTTCCCAACTCCTTTCTTGAGATCAGAGGTTAGGTCAAGGTGAAAATAAAATTTAGAGAAAAAGGCTCCTTCTCTCTGGTTTTCTGGCCCTCTCCCTTCCCAGCCCTTTTGAATAATGTTCTCTATTCTCTCAAAGACGGGGAGAAAAACAGTCCCTACACACCCTGATTCCTTTCACCAACACTAATTTTGCCCCTCAAACAAAATTCCTTTCACCTCTTTACAAATTTTGTCACGCTTTTTACCAATTTTTCTCTGAAAGCCAGAGTGTTCAAGAACCAAAGAAATGAATCTCTAGTAAGGAATTTCAATGCACTCAAGAAGATGAGAACAAAGAGAATCAAAGATAAAGAACCAAAGAGAAATTTCACTCTTCACAGCTCACTAAATAGACAGCTCTGATCTACAGGACTATGATGTGAAGTTACAATCAACTTATTGTCATGGAAAGTATACATACATATAGTATATGTATGCATATTTACCAATGCATACATATTGACTTTTTCTTTAAAAAATTCTATATTCAATTTTTTTACATCTTGTCAGATCAAATAAGATGACAAAATACCAATTTCTACAATATGTTAATGATAGTATTAACTACATGAAAGACAAAAAGCTGTTAGCTCAAGAACTTGTTTTTGTTCAGAGTTACTAGCTAAATTTTATGGCATAAGTTAAAAATAGGATCAGGGATGTTAGGTGTGTCAATAATATATTTTTAAGACCTTCTAATTCTATAAATAAGTATAATTAGGGATATAATTATCCTCATTGTTAATGACAAAAAAATTAAGGTACAAGGTTAAGTAATCTGTCCAGGGTCATACAAAGTTGATTCAGCTGCAAGCAGTATAGTTACCCTTCAGGCTTTTCTAGTTTCAAAGGAGAAAGTGTAAGCAGTCATTAAAATCTAGCTTTTAATATGTTGGAGTAAGATTTTATTGAAGGTAAAATCAGACACCACTAAATTATTTTATTTCCAGGTTTTAAACAGAATACTCATTCTTGTATTGCTTTCTCTCCTTTAATCACGTATCTACTATCACATCTATTCAAAGAGGGAAAGGGGAATTCTTTTTTAGAAAGTTAAATACCAAAATGTAAATTAATATAATCTAAAGTCAACACTGAGACACTTGGTGGTCTTTTGCTTTGGGGTCATTTGTGGATTTTCTAAGGTGTTATATTCTATTTATCCCTATTTTAATAGTATGAAATTGTGAGTTTTTTCTACTGATCAGGCTATCAACCTTTCTCTCAATCTTGTAATGTTGGAGCAATATTAATTGTGCCTGTTAATTAGTCCCTTTCTGATTTTTCATGAAAAAATAATCATGCCAAGAGAAATTTTCAAGTCATACCAAAAAAGTGCTTGTTTTTAAGATTTAGGTAAGGCCCAGCAGTCTCAAATAAAAGAGGAAGAAAAGCTCCTAAAATTCCTTTCCACAGGGTCCAAAAAAAGAACATTGAGAAAGCAAATAAAAATGACACAAATTCACAAAAAAAAAGCAACAGTCATTAAAAAAACAAGTTGGCTATGCCACACATAGCTATTAATAATAATAATAGTTAGAAAGTTGCAACATAATACCATAATTCAAATTCTGCCTTTAAACCACATATTTTCCTATAACTATCTTGATATTATTTAAATTTAGGATGAATTTATACTATTTGTTTCATTTATAAATATGAAAATATTAGCAAATATTTTGAATGTTTTAGTAATACTAAGACAGTACAGATGTGGTCATTAAAAATCCTTTCAGCCCTATGGTTTACATATACTCCATTGTTCAGATTATAATAAATTAGATGAACAAATCCATCTTCAATTTTAATGTTTGAAAAAGCATTTCAACAGAGCTCATGATCAGCACCAGGCTAAGAGCATACCTAAATTTCCCTAAAAAAGGAGCTTAAATTACTCAGCATAAAATTTTAGTTACACTAATCCCCTTCTGTCACTGTTCAAACCTTGACCTTAGGATGGTTCTCATTCAGTAACTCACATTCCTATTGTGGGGACCACTAAAGGTTGAATTTAGAGATCTGTGAGAAAGCAAAACTGATTGATTAGTTGCCTTTCATAATATATTTTGTTTAGTCCTCCACGAAAATGCTTCTGACAGGATTAAATCTGTATTACACATAAGGAACAAGCAAAGTAGTAATTTTAGAAAGAGGGGTGAGAGGAAATTTCATAAGTAAAAGGGAGGGGCCATAAGAGAACTGTGCATCTTCATTCTGCTCTAAGGTATAGTAGTCTCCTTCTTCTGCTTCTACTCTTAGGTTAGAAAAATTATCATCAATTCCAATGCAAGCTAATGGCTCAGACAGGAAACGAATGACATTCGGGACTAAGCCATAGACAAAGGATGCAGTAAATATTGTTATTCAGGATTTTTAGAGACTGAAAATAGGGAGAAATGTGGTATAGTGGATAGACAATAGCCTGATTATACACATCTCTGTGTGCTACAATTACATGTGTTTATCTACATTAAATAATGCAGTAGCTTATAGACTACTATTTTATAGGACAAACACACATATATCTTTAGCATATACTCTACATACAGGGAAGATTATGGTAATATTAATATAATCCTTATGAGGGCAGGGAACTGGCAGTTTAGTATTATAAGTTCTCAATAAAATATTTAATGTCTGGGCCAGGTGCAGTGGCTCATGGCAGTAATCCCAGCACTTTGGGAGGCCTAGGTGGGAGGATTGCTTGAGGCCAGGGGTTTGAGACTAGCCTGGGCAACACAGTGAGACCCTATCTCTATAAAAAATTTTTTTAAAAAATTAGCTGGGTGTGGTGGTGTTCGCCTGTAGTTCTAGCTACTTGGGAGGCTAAAGCAGGAGAATCACTTCAGCCCAGGAATTCAAGACTGCAGTGAGCTGTGATCATGCCATTGCAGCCACTGTGCTCCAGCCTAGGCAACAGAGTGAGATCTCATCTCTCTAAAAAAATATTTGTTTTCAGACATTAAAAAATATAAATATATATGTGATCATGCAGTGGCATGATCACAGCTCACTGCATCACTGCAACCTTGAACTCCTGGGCTCAAGCGATCCCCCTGCCTCAGCATCCCAAGTAGCCAGGACTGCAGGTGTGTGCCACCATGCCCTCATATATATATGTGCATGTTATGTATGTGTGTGTGTGTATACATATATATATATATATATTTTTTTTTTTACTTTTTATAGAGACAGGGTCTCACTATGTTGCCCAGGTTGGTCTCAAACTCCAGGTCTCAACTGATCCTTCAGGATTACAGGCACAAACCACCACACCCAGCTGTAAACAAATATCTTATGATTATTCAAGCTAGCGCCTGCCAGAAATACAGAGAAATATTGGACTAATTATAGTACATAATGTGCAGCCTACCCAATAAGGACAAGCAGATGATGATGTTCCCTTGACCCTTGATACCTTCTCTAATTATTGCTTTTTTTCCCTTCAATTCCATTTTCTAATGTAATCTATACCATTAGTTCCCAAATGCCAGTTTCATAGTAATATCTGTCCATAACTATGCCTATTTAGTCTGTTGCAAAAGAACATTAAGAAAATATGTTTTGTTGTTAATAAGGCAATTATATTTAATCAAAAGGCTGATCTTTAGTCTTACATTCTTCCTTCATATTTGCTGTTACTTTTTAAAAAATTAACATAATAGTAGGTTGTAGGCTCTTGGGTTTTTTGTTGTTGTTGTCTTGTTTTACTGTTGTTTAATTTGGTAAAATATGCACAACATAAAATTTGCCATCATAACATTAAATATTCAGTTCATTAAATACACTCACATTGTTGTGCAACCATCATCACCATCCATCTCCAGAATTATTTTCATCTTGCAAAACTGAAACTACCCATTAAACAATAACTCTCCATTCCCTCCTCCCCTCAGCCTCTGACAACCACCATTCTACTTTCCGTCTCTATAATTTGACTACTCTTAAGTACATACCTCAATTAAGTGAAGTATTTGTCTTTTTGTGCTTGGCTTATTTCACTTAATGTAATGTCCTCAATGTTCACCCGTGGTGTAGCATGTCAGAATTTTCTTCCTTTTTAAGGCTAAATAATATTCTATTTCATGTATATACCACATTTTGCTTATCCATTCATCTGTAAATGGACACTTGGGTTGCTTCCATCTTTTGGCTATTCTGAAAAATGCTGCCATGAACATTTATGTGCAAATATCTCTTCAAAATCCTGCTTTCAATTATTTTGGATATATACTCAGAAGTAGAATGCTGGATCATATGGTAATTCTATTTTTAATTTTTTGAGGAACTTCTATACTGTTTTAAATAGCAGCTGCACCTTTTTACCTTCCTACCAACAATGCATAAGGGTTTCAACTTCCCCACATCCTTGCCAACACACATTATATTCTGTGTTTTTTAAAATATTAATAGTAGCCATGCTGATAGTGTGAGGTGATATCCCACCGTGGTTTTGATTTGCATTTCCTTAATGATTAATGATGTTGAGGTCTCACTTTGTTTTAATGTTCCTAGTTGGTATAAGAAGTTGGCAACTTGGTTAGTCTCCAATTTTTAATAAATGTATTTGTCGTTGATACTTGAAAATCTGAGAACCACCAGTGTACTCTCTATGTCCTCTTCTCATCTACCATTTACCTCCTCAATTCACTGCTGTCTGGCTTTGGCCCTAAGTCTCCTCCTGACATCTCTCTCACCAGAGTTAATAAGTTATTCATTTATAATTGCTAAAGAGAATGAACGCTCTTGAGTCTTTATATGATTAGTGGAAAGCATAGAGGCTCTGGGGTCAAACCTAAAATCCCACTCCCTTCAGCACATTAGGACAGCAATAAATATAACTCTTGCTCCTGGATTTCCCCCAGAGCAATTTCATCCCTTCCTACAGTTTCATTCTCCATCCTATGCAATGACTCCCAAATCTCTAGTACTCGACCATGTCAGTGGAGCAATTAGACTGTGCAAGGTACTCTGCAAGAAATATAGGGATGAACTAGATATGGCCCCTGCTCTCAAGGAGCTTGCAGTTTAGTAAGATAGATGGTTGTACAATAAAGTATCACAAGTGCTATGGAGGAATATCCCTGGAACACAAAGAAAGGAATAATTATTCCCATATGACCTGGAGTGGACAGGAAAGACCTCATGGAGAAGCTTGAACTGAATGAATCTTGGAAGTGCTTACCAGGTAGAAGAGGGTAGACAGGTATCACATGAGCAAAAGAACATTGGGGAACTGCCAGCAGTCCACCACCGTTAGAGGTGTTAGCTATGTGGAGAATGGAGTGTAGCAATAAGATAAAGTAGGAGGGGGCACATTGAGGAGGTCACCTTTTATATCATTGTAAAAATTTTGCAAGCTGAAAGCATTGGTTAGCTTAAAATCCCTAAGGCTCAGGGAATCATATGATCAATTCTGCATTTGAAAATAGAACTATCAATCTAGTGGCAGAGTGAAGGTGGATTTAAGAAGAGAAGATTGCACGAGATCTCAGGAACATAGAGAGTAGAATGATGGTTACTAGAGGCTGGGAAGGAGGGGATGGATTGATAAAGAGAGGTTGATTAATGTATCCTACTTATTTTTTTTTTACTCTCTTCTCTATATTATAGATTTTCCACATAGCTTAGCTAATAAACTTTAGACTCCTGAGGAGTTGTTTTACCTATAGATTCTATCAAATGCCTTGTACATAGTAGCCTCTCAAACATGTTTAGTGAATCAATACATCAAAGACTATAAAGTCTCAAGGGGACTCTAGGAAAAAAGACAAACATGCAAAATTAAAATCAATTAGCCTTCAGCTAAATTAGGCATCATCATTTAAAGAATATTTAAGGAGACAGTCTAAAGCCTAGCGTTATACAGTCAGAATTCCTTCTGGCGATCTTAAGGTTTTGAAATTTGAGATGTCATGGTCAGAGTACAAGTTATAGTAAAATGTTCATTCAGGTCATTATAGTCTGAGTAACTATATTAAAAATAAAACCAATGAACAAATTATTTAGTGATTTTATCCTGCTCTGAAACACTTCAAAGCTTTAGTATAGAGAATGTTGCAGTGACAGCTTCTGGTCATTTGAGGACCTATGCAGTAAGATCTTCCTTTGATGAAGTAAAAAGGAATTCATTCCATGGCCATAGGAATTCCTGTTCCTTTTCAGCTTTTTGTTATCTTTTAAAATTTCCCTCCATAGAATCAAGCTTAGCATCTTTCTCTGTGCTGTCAAAGGAAAGGAGATAGGGAGATATAAAAAGCTCTAACTTTTTAACATGAATAATTAACAATTAACATTCATTGAGCGCACTCTGTGTGCTAGGCATTTTAAAAAGTGCTTTCCATGTATTATCTCATTTAATCCTTATAAAAATCTAACAGTAAGAACTACTACCATCCCAGTTAACTATGAAGAGACTGAAGTACATAGAAGTGAATTTGTCCATGGTCACACAGTTTGTTAAGTGGTGAAATCCTGATGCATACCAAGGCAGATTACATTAAGTGTATGGTGCATTACCATACATGCACTTTTTAAAATTAATTATCACAACAACCCAATGAGATAAGTAATTATTTCCCCTCATCTTACATGTAAGGGAATTGATTCTTAGTGAGATTAAGCAGTTTAAAACCACTAAATGGCAGAGACCAGACTGTACTGTCTTCTAATTGGCTCCTCTGGGCTGGTGTAGCTTCCAGGCTGTGAGGGAGGGAGCCCTAACTCCTCTGTTTTGGTCAGTCCTGGTATGATAATTATTATAAATTTTTTTTTTTTTTGAGTCAGAGTCTGCTCTGTCACCCTGGCTAAAGTGCAGAGGCGTCATCATAGCTCACTGCAACCTCAAACTCATGGGCTCAAGTAATCCTCCTGCCTCAGCCTTGCAAGTCACTGGGACTATAGGTGAGTGTCAACATATCCAACTAATTTTTCCTATTTTTGGTAGAGACAGGGTCTTGCTCTTGCTAAGGCTGGTCTCAAACTCCTGAGCTCAAGCAATCCTCCTGCCTCGGCCTCCCATAGTGCTAGGATTATAGGTGTGAGCCACCACACCCAGACGATAATTAATTTTAATACTGGCTCCCTGTGCAGGTCTGTAACACCTTTGTTCTCTTTCTCCATTAGCTTTTTAAATATATTATAACCAGTTTACAGTATTTTTAAAAGAGAGCTTTTTAAAAATTAATAGTCAATTGAATGAAATTCAGAATAAAAGACTCTATAACCCAAGAGAATTTAATGTTAATTCTATTTTAAAATCCATGAACACAAGACCAGCCTGAGCAAGAGCGAGACCTTGCCTCTACTAAAAAAATAGAAAGAAATTACCTGGACAACAAAAACAACAAAATTATATATATATATATATATATAAATTAGCTGGGCATAATGGCACATGCCTATAGTCCCAGCTACCCAGGAGGCTGAGGCAGGAGGATCACTTGAGCCCAGAAGTTTGAGGTTGCTGTGAGCTAGGCTGACGCCACGGTACTCTAGCCCGGGCAACAGAGTGAGACTCTGTTTCAAAAAATTAAATAAATAAATAAATAAAATCCATGAACATATTTATGCATTACCTCCTCTTTCCTGGAGAAATTTATTTTGCAACCACAAGGATAAACAGGAATTACTGGGGGTAGGCAAGGTAATTGGTTTTTTATTGCAAAGTATCTGAATATTCACTTTTAAGAACAACATATGAAATCTTAGGTGGAGCATATGCAGTAAACTCTCCCTTCAGTTTCCAGACTTATCTTCCTCTTAGTCAAACCATTTTTACCATACCTCTTTTTGATTATATACCATAAATATTTACAACATAGTATATATAATTAAATGGGAAATTATATAAAGCTAAGTATAAGTGTAAATTTTTAAAAAGTGAGGACTTATGTGGAATAAACAGAGCAAGCTATATAAAAATGGATGAATGTGCCTGGCCCAGAGCTGGTGTTCAATAAACAATAGATGTCATTAATCCTTTATTTCCAAGCAAAAGAATTTGGATCTGGTGAGGTAGGCAGTAGGGAACAATCACAGAGTCTATCATGTGATGTTTTAGTACTACTAGACTACTATAATCAAACTATTAATATATTAGAAAAATTCACTGACTTAACCAAAATTTATTAATTACTGTGCTAAGTGATGAGTAAGAGGGAGAAGGGCAGATAGGTAGCCAAGGAGGATCAGACTCAATCCACAATAAAATGTTAAAAATGACATGAGAATTATCTATCAATGGTAATCAGAGCACACAACACTTACTGACAGGCTGCAAATTAGAAAAGACAGTTCCGAAGATGTAACTGTTTGAGCTAGTCTAGAAGGAGACCAACTAAGTCTGTTGTAGTAATCTAGATATGAGATATGGACTAGGATAATGGCAGTGGAAACTGAGGAAGGACATTCTGAAGGCTGTATCAAGTTGGTCTCTGCTGATAAAGAGATCCTAAAGTATTTTCTCCCATAATTATTTTACTAACTCTATATTGACACCCAAATGCTTTCTTAATTTTTCAGCTATGTTTTGGGGTCATGGAAAAAAGCACATAACAGAAAATAATTTTGCAGTAACCACATTCTATAAATTAAACCCAGCTGAAGTTTTAAAATAAGTATTTCCTCTAGCTGGGCTTAGCAAATCATTTTTTTCCATGTTTAGGCTTCTCAATGAGGTAGTTCTGCTATCTCAAGTCACAACAGGGTCGACACTCTTTGCTTGTATTAGACAACACCTGCGAATGGCTATGCTGTGTGTCATTAAGTACAAGGGGGGGCCGTTAATGTGAGACAAGAAGATTTGCAACTGCAGCCATAGAAGAGAAATATTGTAAGCTCCTGTTTTCATAAAACACCACCAAGAAGAAAAATCCTTTCCATCTCAATCATTCAGATTATATTTTCTCTCAAGGATAAAACATTTTGCATAATACACTTACTTATTAAATCCAGACTTTATCTCTGTAATGCTCTCAGAACAAGAATGAAACATCTTGAGGAAACTGTAGTTCATGGTAAGAAAAAAGGACAGGTACAAACATAGTTCTATGCTTAAATGTGTTGTTGAAAGATTCATCTACAGTGTAGGAGACAATTTTATTTTTAAAAAGAGAAGCAGAACAGTGGAAATGAAATGAGGTACATACATTATATATATAATATTTTTTGGTCACACAAATACACAGATACTTATAGCAGTTTGATTCGCTTGGAAAAGTTACTTCTAGGAAGAGTAACTTCTGTCTCTTTAAGGACCACAACAGAAAATGGAAGTCAATAGTGAGATGGGACTGGCTGTAAACTGCTCCAATGAGGTCCTGGGAATCTTGCTGAGAGGGGACATTTGGGGCTGGACTAAAACTTCTGCTGGGAAGTAAAAAAAAAAAAAGAAAAAGGCAAAGTTAGGCAAGAGAATTCTTTAAAAAGAAGGTAAATTTGAGTCAATCTACTTTCAATTTTAAAGAATGGTAGAATAAGACTTTAAGTACAAAAATATAATTAAATTGAATTAGATAGATAATAGCGAATGTAAGATATTTTAGCAGCTTCCAATTTCTGAGCATGTTTCAGAAATGTCTTTTTTTAAAAAAATAGCTTCAGAGTAGATCAAGGTTATATACGATTTTACTTACCCCATCTTTAATATTATTTTAATGTTCCCATTTCTTAATTTTAAACTCAGAGACATCCACTAAGATTGAAGGCTTAGTATCAGAGACAGGAGCCCACTTAAGTTTCTTTCTTTCTATTCTCAAAAGCTGCCCTCTTAACTGTAGCACCTCCGATTGTTTCAATACAGTTTTAAGTATTTTGGGGATAAGATGTTGACATACGAAGAACTATGTCGTTTCTGTGACAATGGCTGTCAGCTACTCAGGCTTTCTCTCCCATAAGACGTATATAATTTAACGCACCGTGCATTTTCCCTCTCGATCCTTACACCGACTCCCACCCTTGCCCCGCTCGCTCGACAGTGTCACACTTGAACAAAACAAGCAGAAACACGTTGTGTGTGCTTCATGCGCATGAAAGCCTAGTTTTGGTGATTCTTGACTGCACTTCTCTTTGGTGGTAGGGTTCACATGCGAGTTTAACGGCGCACAAGGAGGAAACACAAAACACATGGAAAACCACTCCAGTTTACTGTGCCCCAGGTGAGGGGCTCTGCACGGCTCCGTGTGCGAGCGGAATGCGCGGGGCTGCGGCCAGGCGGCCACCCCGAGGGCACGCGGCAGGGAGGGAAACGTGAGCAGGAGTGAGCCGCTGTCTCGGGGTGGAAACTGCTCTCAGCTCTGGACACCTTACAAGTCCCCCGTTCAGTCTGTCACCTCCTGCCCCTTGTCGCCCTCGCCTCCATCAGAGCGCACGGCAAAAGAGAAAGAGGCAGTTCAGGAGCAAGAGTGGCTATCAAGGACTGCGAGTAACTGATACAAATACACAGTAGCGCCTCCGGCGCGCCCCTGCCACGCGCGCGCCCCGCTCGCCCGCGCCCACGGCGACGCCCGCACCTCGGGGGTTGAGCGGCGAGCCCCAGAGCGCCCAGAGCTCCCGCGGCGCCCTCGCGGCTCAGAGGGAGACACAGACCTTTCCGCACCGCCGCCACCCGGCCGGGGCCGCCGGGGACTA